>VXBZ01004704.1:178066-196479 GCA_013399135.1 Heliornis fulica | reverse complement strand
GCTGGACTCTCTCAAGGAGTTGTATGTCCTCCTGGAACTGAGGGGCCCAGAACTGGACACAATACTCCAGGTGGAGTGTCACCAGGGCAGAGTAGAGGGGGAGGAGAACATCCCTCAACCTCCATCCACAGTCCTCCTAATACACCCCAGGATGCCACTGGCCCTCTTGGCCACAAGGGCACATTGCTGGCTCACAGTCACTCTGCTGGCCACCAGGAACCCCAAGTCCCTTTCCCCTTTATTGCTCTCAATTTATTAATTATCAATTATCAATTGCTTCATCAATAACAGATCAATCCCCAACCTACACTGGTGCACACTGTTTTCCTCCAGATTTGAGTCTACACTCACCCTTTCTGTATTTCGTTAAATTTCTCCCTGCCCAGCTATCAGCCTGTCCAGATCAGAACTTTCCAGTATTAGTTTCAGTCTTTCTTTCAACTGCTGAGATACAGAACGTTTCAAAAGCAAAATATTTCTACAGGGCAAGGCCACTGCTCCTTCTGAATACCCTGAACGTTGAGGTATAATGAAAGGTTCCCTGA
The DNA here is from genome assembly GCA_013399135.1 of Heliornis fulica. NCBI lineage: Eukaryota > Metazoa > Chordata > Aves > Gruiformes > Heliornithidae > Heliornis > Heliornis fulica. The sequence goes on along the minus strand of VXBZ01004704.1, from coordinate 195,934 downwards.
GGACAAATGAATCTGTCTGCACCAACAGCCTGGGATGGGCTACTGCAAATCTTCCCAGCATTTGCTGGGAAAATCTGCCTTTGCCAGCCCATGGCTGGCCTTAAGTGTCCCTGGGATTATTGGCAGGAGAACCCAATGGGGATGGCTCAGTTGCTGAAGCTCTCATCAAAAATTAAACTGCCATCACGTTGTTAGATGGTGCAGTTGGTCCCTGTTGGTGGTTGAACCCAAGGCAGACAGTTTTTAATGAATAACTAAATGCTGGGAATTTCAGTGATGTTTAGAACAGGGACCAGTGGCACAGAGAGCTGCAACGGAAATAGTAAGATCCATGTGAATGAAAAGGCAATGGGAATGTCTGGGTAGGGACACCTGGAGGACTGGCAGGAGGGACAGGTGTTAATAGCATCTACATTCATCAATACCCAACCTAACCATGTACCTGGTCAGGAGATCCTACACCCAAACTGAAACAAAGACTCTATTAAGAGACAGTGGCAGGAGATAAAGCCTAGATTGGAGCCTAAAACACTCAGATAAGGAGAAAAAAGAGAAGTAATCCCTGAAGACCAATGGGAATGACAGAAGATCCCACTTGCTGTCATCTCTTTAAGGGTACAAAAAGCTTATCAACAAGGAAGCTGGCAACCTAAGAAAAAACTATATATGTATGATAAGGATTCCACAGCCAACCACCCCCATCCTTGATCATCTCAGGGAGTCCTGGAGATGCACCTAGATGCAAGTCTTTCTACATGAAAACTGGACATGAGCCTAGATGTTTGTGAGTGCATGGCTATGACAGGCTAATACCAGGTTGTTTTACAATAAAATCATCTTCCCCTCCCATGAGATCCTTCACTGAGCTTTACTAAATTGTTTTAACAGGGTGTCCTAGAACAGTGTACACTGGATGCAAGGACAAAGAAGGCCTTGGTCCCCAGTAAAAAAATAGCAGATGAACATACAGGAACAGACTGAGAATAAAGCTAAATGAAACAATAATTTAGGAATTGGATCTACATAGAAAATAGGTACATTTCTGTAAGCAGAGCAGTGATTTTTACATTCCAATATGTTATGCAAATATCATACTCATTTTTCCCAGGCTTTCTTGTACAAGGCATGTTACTGCTTGTTCCAATTTTTTAAGGGACAGAGGACTACAAATTTATATATATGTTTTAATGTGTTTGCATATAATTATCACTCTAATTATGTCCTGGGTTCAGCTAGGATAGAGTTAGTTTTTTTCTAGTAGCTGGTGCAGTGCCACATTTGGGAGTTAGTATGAGAGCAGTGTTGATAACACACTGATGTTTTAGTTGTTACCAAGCAGTCAAGGACTTTTCAGCTTCTCACAATGCCCTGTGAATGAGATAGTGGGGGCACCCAGGAAGCTGGGAGGGGACAGGTGATCCAGGCTGAGCAAAGAGATATTCCATACCAATGACTTCATGCTCAGCATTAAGAGGGGCTGTTGGGGGAGGAGCACACAGCTCCAGGACGTGTGGGCTGGGGACAGTCTGGCTTCGGGACAGCTCTGAGCTGGACGGTCTGAGTTGTGTGGTTTGGTGAGAAACTGCATTGAGTTTCACCACTTTTGCATAATTTGCTATAAAGTCCTGCTGTTATTTCTCCCAGGAAAGTATCTTTACCCCAACCCACGAGGTTTGCCTCTGTCTTCCTTTTTTTTCCCTCCCCCCACGTTTATTTTTCCTTCCCCCCATCCTGCAGCTGTGTGGTGCTCAGCAGGACTGATTCTGACACGAGATACAGTTCAGTGGGATCATCTGGACAAGGGCTGATTGGAACCAGCACACGGATACATCAGCTGCATCATTACTTCTGCTGCAAAAACACTTTAGTAGAGCTATATTATTTGCAATATTTCATCAGTGTAGCATTCTTAAGTGGCAATAAACATTCATTTTTGTAGCCTTCCAAGTCATTTCATAAGCTTTAATAGGGTTCTTTGGACAAGTTATGAAAAAACCACAAGCATTTGATAAACTGGTATCTTCTATAAAATGAACTGCAAAAGCCACTTACAGTGAGTAATATCTGGTGGGCCATAAGGATCAGTCATGTAAATGGTGGTGGGCTTTCCAACTTTCAGATACACCACATCAGATGTGTTCTTCAGTATTGCTACTGCCTCTTCATGGGTAACTTCTTCTAAACTGTAATTATTTACCTTAAAGGAGAAAGCAGACAGGTGAGTTAAAATTCAGAAATAGACAGGAAAAATGACACAGTCTTGCTGTCATCACAATGTTGGGGAAAATGCTTAGGCAAAGAGCCCTGGATTACAGCAGCACTACTGCAGCAAGGTAGAAAATAGTTTTCCTAGTACCTGCATATTCAAAGACTGACACAGCACTAATGATAACAGTATTGTGAGCCACGTGGACAGAGGGATGGAGTGCACCCTCAGCAAGTCTGCAAACAGCATCCAGCTGTGTGCTGGAGTCCACACACTGGAGGGAAGGGTTGCCATCCAGAGGGACCTGGACAGGGTTGAAAGGTAGGCTCATGTGAACCACATGAAGGTCAACAAGGCCAAGTGCAAGGTCCTGCACATGGCTCATGGCTCAGGGTAATCCCAAGCACAACTACAGGCTGGGCAGAGAACGGATTTGGAGTAGCCCTGAGAAGAAAGTCTTGGGGTGTTCATTGATGACAAGCTCAACATGAGCCGGCAATGGGCACTTGCAGCCCAGAAACCCAACTGTGTCCTGGCTGCATCAAAAGCAGCTTGACCCTTGATCATAAGGTCATACTCCTATAAACAGGATAATGAGCAGTCCCTGCCTCAAAAAGCATGCACACTGAATAGGGAAAATATAGGAATCAGGAAAGACATAAAGAAGGATATGGATATCATTTTCAGACAAGTGATGAAGTAACAGAATCACAGAGTATCTCATGTTGGAAGTAGCCCATCAGGTACATAAAGTTCAACTCCCTGCTCTTTGCAGGAGTACTTAAAGCTAACCTATATGACTAAAAGCATCATCAATATGTTTCTTAAAATCTGACAGGCTTTGTGCTGTGACCACTTCCCTGAGGAGCCTGTTCCAGTAACCTGTATTTCAACGTGACTGTTGTATACAAAACATTTTATTGTTATTCAAAGCAACATCCTCCAGCTTCTACAGTTACTGCAAGGATTCCTTGTGAAGTTTACAACAGATAAAAGAAGAGGAGCTCCTTGCCTACAGTATAACATAGAACAGCTGCAAATCACAGGAAAAAAAAAGGATGCTCTCTAGGAAATTCAGTATCAGTAATGCAATTCTGCAACGTTACCAATCACCCAAGGGCTCTTCATACCTAGAGTTTCATCAAGACCAGAAGAGAATGATCACTATTGGAAAGTACTGTTAAAAGTAAGGATTCTGTTAAAACTGTTCTTTGTATAATCCTTAGACTTGGCTTTAAGGTTAATTGGAAGATGTGATGACAGGCATGTTATGACAATTTGACATGAAGAGCAGTGGTACAACCTAACACTCAGAAGAGAGCTGCTGACACTGTATGCTCTGTTTTGACAGGTCTTCTATTTAAATAAAAGTCTGATCCCTATTTTGTATAAATTTCTGGTTTTCTTTGCTATGAAGAACAGCAACATACATACTGACTTTTGATAAATGTCTTTTACATTACTATGCTAATAGCAAGAAGTGACTGAAATGAAGCCTTTCTTGTATGTGTATTTTAAACCTAAAACATACCAAAGAATCACACTTTTGGAAATAATACTGCACAGATATCCTTTACCTTCTCTCCTTCCCACACTGTCTGTACAATGTGCCTCTCATGTGTTTCATCCTAACTGTAAGCTTTCTGAAGTAAAGAAAATCTCAAATAATAACTTCCCACTATACTGCTGCTGTAAATAAATGCTCTTAGACAAACAAAACCACAAATCACAGAAATTTCTGGATTTAGGCTTTCTGACTTTTTATGAGTGTACAAAACAATTAAGACACAAACTGAGTTGCTGCATTTTTTTTTCTAAATTTTTTTCCTAGAAAACTAGTTGGTAAAAATTTTTATGAGACAGTTGTACTTCCATCACAGCTCAACCGGAATTCACAGTTGTGCAGCTGGAGGATAAACATCCATTTCAGAAACAGAAAATTTAGTATGATACATATAAAGTTATATTGGCTATGATAGGTCCTAGTTCTTTTCTCTGTCAATAACTTTACAGGTATTTTAGTCATTCTGTGTACAAGTTGAACAAATCCTGAAGTTAAGAATTAAAGATCTTGCCTTTCAGAATTAATGTCTGAGCAGATATGCGTTATCACAAAAATCACAGAACATTAGTGGTTGGAAGGGGTCTTGAAAGATCATCTTGTTAGATCACACAGGAATGTGTCCAGTTTGGTCTTGAATGTCTCCAGAGAAGGAGACTCCACAACCTCTCTGGGCAGCCTCTCCCAGGGCTCTGCCACCTTCACAGGGAAAATGTTTTTCCTTGCTTTCAGATGGAACTTTCTATGTTCTACCTTGGTCCCATTGCCCCTTGTCCTATCACTGGCCATCACAGACAAGAGCCTGGCTCCATCCTCCTGACACTCATGCTTTACATATCTATACACATTAATGAGGCCACCCCTCAGTCTCCTCTTCTCCAAGCTGAAGAGAACCAGCTCCCTCAGTTTGTCCTCAGGAGGAAGATGTTCCACTCCATCATCTTGGTGGCCCTGTGCTGGACTCTCTCAAGGAGTTTACACACATGAAGATACTTGAGATTACTGCAAAGTTTATGTGCAATTTATTTTTCTCTTTTGTAGTATATGGAAGCTCAAGTGTGTAGAATATTTCGGAAAACTGAAATATATAGATTTGGAATTTGGTAACAGATCAAACAAGGTAATGCATGAATCAAATCAAGATAAAGAGGAGAACTACAAACAAAAGATGCTGGAACGAAATTGGAGAAGAAAGGGCACTTCAAAGCCAACAGAGTTAGTCTACAAAAATTATTGCAGCAATCTGTATGAAAATTGCTGTTCAAACTCATCGCAAATATATGGAAAATTAGAGGTTTCTCATGTCTAGAAAGACAATTTATAGGAAGGCAGTTTGCTACTCATTAGTTTTGTACTGGACTGCTCAATTCTCAGTAAACAAAGAAATAAAGACAGATTTATTAATGTACATGAAGAGCAAACAAACAAATATGTTGACTCATTAAGACAAAGATTCTCTGTGGTGCCATAAGGTCTCTCTTAAATGAGAGCATAAAACTGCTTTACTTACTCACTGACGATGTCAGTTCAGAAATAATGTAAACAAAATAAACTATTTCCCAGTTTCCTTTGGAAGGTAAGTCCTTGCTGTGGAGCTACAACTCCCATTAGTATAAGGATGTGCATGTATCAATACCTTTTCAACTTTTGGATCATAGAAACCAGTGATTAAAGACATGTGCATGTATTCTGATACTCAGAAATGAAACCTGAATACATCACAGAATGATACAGGTCAGCTCCACAGACATTACTGCAAGATGCCTGTGATGTAATTTTTTTTCATAAGAAAATCTCTGGATACCATTCTGCACATAGGAAATATGATGCTGTTGTTGGGGTTTATGGTGAGATTTGTAGAGAAAGAAGAATCTCTCAGGATCTTCAAGAGAGACTATTTCTTGAGTTTTATCTTGTTTCCATAAAACATACCGATTTTAACAGATTTTCAAGCACTAAATCTGGCTTTTTCAGTGGTTGTGGCAAAGTCAATGCACAATATCAAAGCTTCATTTGCAGTTGTCAAGAAGAGCTTAGTGGAGAATGTGGCTTGAAAAAAACAGACTTGAGTTAGATGTAAAGAAGGTGAAGAGTGGGAGATGTGCACAAAATAAGGTATCAGAGCATGTATGGCATACAACCCCCTGAGATGCTGAAACTTTGCTTCAGAAGGGCTGAAATCAGAAGTGAGTGGCTGGAATGGGTATTGCACACAAGCTTTCTGGCTCCAAGAGGCGAATTTAGAATGACAAAATTACAGAATGTGTTAGGTTGGGAAGGACCTTTAAATGCCATCTAGTTCAACCCCCCCCCCTGCAGAAAGCACAGATATCCTCACTAGATCAGGTTGGTCAAAGCCCCAGCAAGCCTGACCTTGAATATCTCCAGGGATATCTCTCCAACACCCCTCTGGGCAACCTGTGCCAGTGATCTACCACCCTCAGAGTGAGCGACTGTTCCCTAATATCCAACCTAAATCTCCCCTTTCCTACTTTAAAACCATCATCCCTTGTCCTATTGCCACATGCCTTCACGAACAGTTCTTCCCCAGCTTTCTTACAGGCACCCTTCAGGCACTGGAAGGCCACTGTAAGGTCTTCCTGGGCCTTCTCTTCTCCAGGCTGAACAAACCCAACTGTACAGACCTCAGATCATTTTTGAGACCATCCTCTGGATACACTCCAAGAGGTCTCTGTCCTTCTTGTGTTGAGGTCTCCAAAGTTGAACAGGTGAGATCTCACCAGAGCAAAGTAGAGAGACAGAAACCCCTCTCTTGGTCTGCTGGCCACACTCCTTTTGACGCACGATCCAGCCCAGGATGCAGTTGGCCTTCTGGACTTCACAAACCACTTGGTGGTTCATATCCAACTTTTCATCCATAAGTAACCTCCAAGTCCTTTTTCTCAGAGCTGCTTTCCAGAACATCACCTCCTAACCTGTATGGAAAATGGGGGCTGTCCCAACCCAGGTGCAGGACCTTGCACTTGCCTTTGATGAACCTCACGAGGTTCACCTGGGCCCACTTCTCAGGCCTGCCCAGATCCCTCTGGATGGCATCCAGTCCCTCTGACACATTAACCTCACTACCCAGCTGGTGTCATCAGCAACTTTGCTCAGAGTGAACTTGGTAACTTAAATAGCAATAGTTAAGTGGGAGAAAATCCCTAAGGCAAATACAAAAAAAAGTTATTTATCCAGTTTATTTATGAGGGTCAGGTGCTTGAGCCACAAAGTGCTGCCAGGGGTGTAAAAGGAGTCAGAAGGATAACAGGCATGGAGAAGGTGAGGCTTTTCTAACGGGGAAAGTTCAATATGGATTGGCATCAGAAATACAAAAGTGGTTTCCTTAAATAGAAAGTGTGTGATACAAAGACATATTGATACTGCAGCAATAGAATAAGACCATGAAATAATATAGCAATAGAGAAGAAAATTAAAAAATACAAATCCAATTAAAGCAGCTATTTGAGTGTTGGGGGAAATCAGTAAGAAATGTTGCCAAAGACATATACAAAGACTGGGATGATTTGGGGTTTTTTTCCTCAATATCATAATTAAGGCAATGAAGTGTAAACCTAAGCAAGAATTATCTTATTTGGAAGTTTTCCTAGATTCATCTTGGAAAAGAAAGACACTGAGAAGTAGTTAGAGTGAAAAGCTTAGAATCCCCCAAATGACTGTTCAAAAACTATAAAGAATAACTTCATTCACCACAGCATAAACTGATAACAGAAAAAGAACTCTGGAGGAATAAGTCTGTTTTATTTAATTTTCTTCTTTTTTTAAAGGAATTAATCCTTTTCCTCTACTGATTTAGGAAAAGAGAGATTTGATCCACTCAGTGAATAACACAAAGAGGTGCTCCTTACTTTGTAAATGGTAATGTTTAATTTATTGCAATCTTCTACTTTTCATTCAGAAAGTGGATTTTCCTGAGTCAACATTTGCCAGTAAACACCTGTGATGTGACAGCTGTGCATCTAGAGTGCCCATGGCCTTTTTAATAAAACACTGAAAAGTGAAAGGGCTCTCAGTGCTGAGGAGCTAAGGATGTAAATCTGTTTGGATTAACTATTTATACTCCCATGGACTGCTGAGTTAGTTGTAAAAGTGCTTGACTCTGAATAAAGAGAAACTGGCTATCTTCAGATTACCTAGTCTGTTAATCATTAGCTTTCATATATTATTAACAGCTATAGGCTGTGTCCCAAACCAGGTCTGCTCTTTGCAGAGAAACCCAATTGTTCATGCTTTACAGTCAAATGTGGGACTGAGCAGTGGGCTTCACAGAATCCTTAAGGTTGGAAAAGACCTCCAAGATCCTCTAGTCCAACCATCCCCCTACCACCCCTATTACTCACTAAACCATGTCCCTAAGCACCTCATCCAACCTCTCCTGAAACACCCCAAGGAATGGTGACTCCACCACCTCCCTGGGACAACCTGTTCCAGGCTTCAAGCCATCTACTATATGCACAGTGCAGGTGTGGATGAACAGTTTTCAATCCCAGGTTACTAATGAAGTTGCATAAAGATGTTACAGGTATGAAGGAAAGATGTTACAGGTATCTGGCCTTGAACCCCCCCAGGGATGTTCAAGGCCAGATGCCCAGAGACCTCTCTGGGCATCTGTGCCAGGGCCAGAGTAAAGAATTTCTTAAATACTAATCTAAACCTGCCCTATTTCAGCTTCTGAAAGAAACATACTGATAGCCTAAATTTCTGAAAGTGACTCCTGTTTCTTCCTTCTCTTTTCAGAAATGAAAACTTCTGGTCTTTGACAAACAACACTCTTCCTACAAGTAGAAATAACCCCACAAAAGTCTGACCTCTCTGAAACCATCATCCAAGAAGCAACAGGCTAATGGATGTGGTCAAAACATGCAAGAGTGTTTTTGTGTTGGAAAAAGAAATTGCAAGGGTAATACTTGTGAGATAAACATTACCTTCATTTATCCTTAAACCTGATGGTTTTTGTGTGGTTTTTTTTTCTGAAGAATAATTTGCTTCTATCTATTAGTGTTGTTTTGCACTAGGAAAAATACAGAGTTTTATACTGCTTTTTTGTTTATCTATTCTGTAGATAAACTCTTCCAAAGTGAGATGATGGTATCAGATAAAAGAAAGTAATTATTATCTGAGAGGCAATAACTTATTTGACTATTTTTCAGCTCCTCCTGATCATTATTAGGAGTAACCCAGAAGAGGGTGTGTGAACGACACCTTCGCAGACAACACTTCACTCTGTGGTTGGGTCCACACACTCATGGGCAGGGCTGTTATCCTGAATTGGCTGCAGGAAGGTGCTGGCAAGATCTTTATGGTGTTCAACAAGGAGAAAGACTAAGTCTTGCCCCTGGAATAGGCTCACCCCTTCCAGCAGCACTGGCTGGGCACTGACAGCCTGGCAGCAGCTCTGTGGAAAAGTGCTCGAGGCTCTTGGTGGACAGCAAGTTGGGCATGAGCCAGTTGTATGTCCTGGCAGCAAAGTGGTCAAGAGCACTCTGGAGCAGGAGCAGAAACAGGAGATCCAGGAAAGGATTACTGCCCAACAGTTGGTACGGGCTAGACTGCAGCTAGATCCTGCACTTGGCTTTGGTCCCCCCTACTACAGGACAGATAATTCAGCAGAGCAGGTTCAGGGGACAGCAACCCAATTAGGGTTGGGACTCTACGCTTGGGGTCAGAACACTTGGCCAGTAAGGAGAAGCTGGGGGAGCTGGGCTTGTTCAGACTGCAGAAGGGATGGATGCTTCTTGGCACAACTAACCACAGATCATGGTGCTTACAGGAAGTGTTTCACAGTGGCACATGGTAATGGGATGAGAGACAGCAGGCATATGTTGGAACACATATGTTGTACATAAGTAAAAGTATTTTCCTCACGAGGACGGTTCAGCCTCCCAGAGAGGCTATGCAAGCTCCACCCTTGGAAAGTTTTGAGATTCAAATGGAAAAACTCCCCAGAAACATGGTTTGAGCCTATGCCTGCCCTTGAATGACCGTGTTACCTATGAAGCTCTGTGTGTGGTTTCATTGTGCTCCCTTCCGGCACAAAGAGAAGCAACATAGCGTCAACACCCAGTGCAGTCCTGCAGGCATTACCACCAGCAGGAGCAGGTACTACCATGGGCATTAACTATGGGGAGTATTTTCTTCCTAGGTGTAAGTCTTGAGGACTGCCCAGGAGGTGGTGGAGTCTCCATCCCTGGAGGTATTTAAAAGATAGTTGTGGTGCTGAGGGACATGGTTTCGTGACAGGTTAAGTTGATGGTTGGATTTGATGATCTAAAGGGTCCCTTCCAACCAAGACAATTCTATAATTCTGGTCTGTTCCTTTCACATATACCTAGAAACACACTGAGCTCCATTTTCAGCTTGAGCATGCTTACACATTCTCCAGTAATTCTCCTAACGGGCACCTCGGGATTATCCTGCAATGGAGCATTTTCCTCTGGAAGTGCTCAGAATAATCAGCCTTAAGAGCATGCTCAGTGCTGCAGAAGTGTAACTGCACACACAAACCCTTGTAGAGATTTCACAACAATCACCATGCTCAGTATTTACATAATACATCTTCTGAATGCTTAAGACACTATTAGCAATTTGCATTTAATAACATCAGGGTCATCAAACGGCAAAACGCTCAGATGGCACCGATTTGTTTTACATTTCAATATTAGTTTTGATTTTGCAGCATGTCCTTTATTACATCTTAAATTTTAATGCATTTGATTTGCATGTTCTTTGGGAATGAAAGCATTTCTCACAAAATTATCAGAACACAGATAGAAAAATGAAATGAGTCCCACCAGCAGCTGCTGAAAATCCCCAAAGGATGACAAAATTCTGGTAAATTTTATAGAGAAATGATAGGAAAAAGAAAACAAATACAAAACAAAGATGAAGAAAGTGAAATGAAATGTACTATTAAGAACAAAAAGAAAAAGAGAGGAAAAAAAGGCAGGGTGTTCAAATATATTATCAATATGGAATCAGTGAAGCAGAAGTAGGATGGTATAGATGACAAGGGTAATATTACATAGACACACTGCCAAGAGACAGCAATGAAGTCTTTCACTCACTTTTCACGAAGGAACATGAAGTAAATGCCATGAACTGACAGACACTTAACAAAGTAGAAGAGAAAAAACATTGAAATCACACGAGTTACAAAGAAATGAGGGTGTCTGGTTGGAAAGAACCAGAAAACATGGCTGCAACCTGCACAAATTCTAGAAACACATTTTGATCTTGTATCTCCGAAGACGTAACGGTTAAGATACACAAAAAGCAGGTGGAATGGGATATACAGCAGTGGAAAGCTTGCCCTGGAACTAGGGAACTACTGGACAGCAATATGATGGTGGATTTTATTTGCTTGTTTTAAATGTGGTGATGAAAGGAGATAACAGTAAGTAAAGAACTGGTCCAGACTGAAATGAAAGGAGTATAAAGACATGACATCAAACACACTAAGAATGATCTCTGATCATTTTCAGAGGTCAGATGTGGGTGTTTAAACTTGTCACGATGAGGAAACAACTCCTTGAAAGAGTCCAGTGCAGGGCCACCAAGATGAACAGGGGAGTGGAACCTCTTCCTTCTGAGGACAGGCTGAGGGAGCTGGGTCTCTTCAGCTTGGAGGAGAGGAGACTGAGGGGTGACCTCATTAAAGTCTATTAATATGTTAAGGGTGAATGTCAGGAGGACAGAGCCAGGCTCTTCTCAGTGTTGGCCAGTGATAGGACAAGGGGCAGTGGGTCCAAGGTGGAACATAGAAAGTTCCAACTGAAAGCAAGGAAAAACATTTTCACTGAGGGTGATGGAGCACTGGGACAGGCTGCCCAGAGAGGTAACTGTGGAGTCTCCTTCTCTGGAGACATTCAAGACCAATCTGGACACATTCCTGTGTGATCTAATCTAGGTGATCCTGCTTGGGCAGGGGGATTGGACTAGATGATCTTTCGAGGTCCCTTCCAACTCCTGACATTCTGTGATAAAATGGGGACGACCCCCATTATCCATACAGGATAGGAGATGATGTGCTGGAAAGCAGCCCTAAGTGAAAGGACTTGGGGGTTACTTGTGTATTATAAACTGGACATGAGCCACCAATGTGCATCTGCAGCCCAGAAGGCCAACTGCATCCTGGGCTGCATCACAAGAAGTGTGGCCAGCAGATTGAGAGAGGGGATTCTGCCCCTCTGCTCTGCTCTGCTCTGCTCTGCTCTGCTCTGCTGGGCTCTGGTGAGACCTCATCTGGAATATTGTGTCCAGCTCTGGAGCCCTCAGCATAAGGACATGGACCTGTTGGAGTGTGTCCAGAGGAGGGTCTGAAAAATGACCCAAGGGTTGGAGCACCCCTCCTGCATAGAAACACTGAGAGAGTTGTTCAGCTTGGAAGAAAAGACTCCAGTGGGACCTTATAGTGGCCTTCCAGTACCTGAAAGGTGCCTGTAAGAAAGCTGTGGAAGAACTATTTGTGAGGGCATGTGGTGAAAGGATAAGGGTGATGGTTTTAAACTAGAAAAGGGGAGATTTAGGTTGGATATCAGGAAAAAAACATCAGTTTGATGGTGGTAGGTCACTGGCACAGGTTGCCCAGAGAGTTAGTGGAGGTCCCATCCCTGGAGATATTCAAAGCCAGTCTTTTTGGGGATCTGAGCAACCTGATCTAGTGAAGATGTCCCTGTTTACTGTTGGGGGGTTGGACTAGATGGCCTTTAAAGGTCCCTTTCAACCTAATGCATTCAGTGATCTTATGATTCTACAATTCTTTGATATCTGACTGCAGTGAAACACAATTGTCTTAGATCATCAAGTGCAACCATCACCCTAACCTGCCAACCATGTCCCTCAGCACCACATCTAACTGCCTTTAAATACCTCCAGGGATGGAGACTCCACCATGTCCCTGGACAGCCCACTCCAATCACAGGATCAACACTGGGAAGAGATGTTTAACAGACAAATTCTACATAAATCTGGAAAGAATGATTCTATATATAGTGAACAATTATTTTGCTATTCCAATTAATCCTGAATAAATTACACTGGAGTTGGTGAATGCAGGGGTTATGTATGTTCCTTGGTTTGACTTCTTTATATGTTTAGTATACGAAGTGATTTGGAAGAAATTAAGAGTAAAGTAACAAAAATTTACAGATGACACAAATGCTGTTAAGAATTCTTATAATTAAAAACCAACAACTGAATAAAAAACGAATACTAAATACAGGCAGATTTGCTAAAAGGTGCAAAATAACAAAATAGAGTGCAAATTTGGCAAATACAAAGACACATTTCTATAGAAAATGAATCAAAATTCTATTATACAACATTTATTTGAATTTATTGTGCTAAGAACCTCCACAGAAGAAATGCCAGAGAAACTCTAAGTTATAGTACCATTATTTTTTATTTTTATAACATCATTTGATCCTTAAGCCATTCTATATATCCACTTAGTTAATTAAAATAAATCAGTCACTAACTCAGCAACCCAGCTGATTTCCCATTCTGTTTATTACCCTGTATAAAATGAGTGGTCATCATCACATGTGACTGGATCACAGTGTCCCTACCCAAATACAGAAAACCTCAGCTAGGCACATGTTTGCAGGCAGCCACAAAAGGTCACAGCAATTTTTACTGCTTAGACACCATATCACAAAACAGAGCCACTGCAATGCATTTTTTTATGGTGTTCATTCAAAAAATATTTCTCTACCTGCTGAAATCTCTGCAAATGCATTGACATGAATGCAGCTTGACACAGATTAGCTTATGCTGATTCTTCAGGGTCAGGATCACTTCCTCAACAAGGAATTAAACAAACTCTGTGAGTGGGAAGGAATTATCCACAAGGAACAATGAACTAGCACTGTAAATATCAGGAAGAGCTTCCTCAAGTGAGATCCACTGGAGAAATAACTGCACCTCCTCAAGGAGAAAGATGGAAAATATGTTTTTTTAAACATCTATTTGAAGCATATACATAAAGCATTCCCAAGTATACTGAAGTGTGGGTAACAATCCCGTCACAGTGGCTACAGGAGAGTTTAGTGCCATGTCTTCACATCTTACCACACACTCACAGAATCTCAGGAGTTGGAAGGGACCTCGCAAGATCATCTAGTCCAACCCCCTGCCTGAGCAGATTCACCTAGATTAAATCACACAGGAACATGCACAGACTGGTCTTGAATGTCTCCAGAGAAGGAGACTCCACAACCTCTCTGGGCAGCCTGTTCCTGTGCTCCATCACCCTCACGGTGAAAAAGCTGGAATCTTCCAATTGTCTTAAAAAGAATCAGTAGAACCAGTACTTCCATAATGAACAGATTGTCTAAAATCTGCCTTCAAAGTTTCCTGGTGCATTCTGACCCATCGCTGACATGCCTAATGCATTCATCTCTTCTCAGTTAAAGGTTTGTTAAAGTAATATAACTCATTGCTTTCTCTTCATAAAATGCCACTCTTCCAGAGTAATGATTTTTTAACTGCAGTCTCAGAAATATATATATATAATGAATGGCAAAAAATGAAGATGAAATGGAACTCATAATTATTTTGAAAGTTGTAATGGTTATCTCCAGTAAGATGTATGGTGAATGAAAGTCCTTACCTGTAATTTTCAGCCAAATAGAATGTGATTTAAATTTGTCGTACTTACCATAAGAAGTCTATCTCCAACCTGCAGCCTCCCATCTTTCTGTGCAGCTCCCCCATCAATAATCTTGGTGACATAAATGCTGTTGTCCCCAGGAATGTGTTGGTTTCCAACTCCTCCTGCAATACTGAATCCCAGACCTGCAGAAGATACAGAAAACAAAGTATTAATAATACAAAATCTAACATTAAAATGTAGAGCAAGAGCAGTATGTATTTCATCTATGGTACAATTATGGTATTTTTTTTACAGAAATACAAAAACTGTAAGAGATATTTGTAGATAAATAGTCTTTGATTTTTCCTGGAAGGTCAGACACAGAAATAAATGAAGGAAATTCTCTGGCATGTACACCTTCAGGAAGAGGAAGACAAGAAGAACTGAACCAGCGATGACTACATATCCATGGCTTGTCCTCACCACTAGTGAAAAGTTATGGCAAAACTTGCTATGACTAGTAATAAAACTCTGAAGCTTGGAGTTTATTTTGCTAAATATTGGTATAAAATACATCACCATCTACCAGAAAAATAATTAAATGTATTCTGATTGTCTATACAATTTTAAAAATACTTGGAGAGGTTTACTGCAGTTTTTCCGAGTTTCTGTTATATCATAGTGCAGGGGCTGTGGGAGTGTTGATACTTAGATTTCAATCTGCTTCACATATTTTTCTAGAACACAAATATCTTTATATGGATCCAAAAAATAACAAAGTACTAGTCTTTTGTGTATGCAGAGGTTGTGGTCTGTGAAACTTTTAGATAAACACCTGAAGAACCAAACTTTGGAACAAGGTCAATATTACCTGCTGATGGGATCCAGGAAAAGAGGCAAAATATACAGAAGTTGGGAGAAGGAAAAAGACAAGTTTTTCTTTTCCTACTTTTCCAGCCCTCTGATAAATTGTGTAAACATAAAAATCACTGATTTCATTTGTAATTTTTCTATTTCAATCAAACACAGGAACTACTCTGCTTTATTTCCATTAAAATCTTTATGCATCTCATTTTTCATAGATCATATAGCTAATGGAAGCTTCCAGAGGAAAAAATAATCTGTTCCTGACACTAAACTGCTTAGATTATTGCTTCAACCAGGCATGTTTCTTCTAGCTGTATGGAAAAAATAGTTGCATCTACTTAGAGAACCATTGCTAATTTGCTGTGAAATCTGTACTGTTCAGTCATTCTTAAAACAAACATTTCAGTAACAGCTGCAGCCTGAGCAGTAAAATGAAATAATAACAAGTGAGTTCCCTGGAATTTGGCATTTTATCCCAAACTCACCAGCCTGACTCCTTGGACCGTACAGAATCGTGGGGAGTGTTAGTTTGGAAGGGACCTTTAAACTAGTTCTAGGGATCTAGTTCAACCCCCTGCAGTGAGCAGGGACATCTTCACTAGATCAGGTTGCTCAGAGTCCCATCAAGCCTGACCTTGAATATCTCCAGGGATGGGGCCTCCACTAACCCTCTGGGCAACCTGTGCCAGTGATTTACCACCTTCGTATTGAAGCTTTTTCCTAACATCTAACCTAAATCTCCCCTTTTCTAGTGTAAAGCCATCACCCCTTGTCCTATCTCTACACTCCCTCATGAACAGTTCTTCCTCAGCTTTCTTCTAGGCACACTGCAGGTACTGGAAGCTGCTCTAAGGTCTCCCTGGAGCCTTCTCTTCAAGTTGAACAAGCCCAACTCTCTCAGCCTGTACCTTAAGGGAGGATACATTTAATACCTGCAGCTTTTTAAGCAGCTGTACAAGTACAGCGATTGGGAGGGGGGCAGGGTGGGAGGGCATTAAACATTTTGGTTTTTTTTTTAATCACATAATTTTCATTTGATCATTATTTTAGCTTTAAAAATATGAGGTCAGATAACATAATTGACTACTTAATGCACAGTGCCAAAACAGTAAGTTACAAAAAGAAACCTCTCAATTTATATCTCAAATTGAAATACAACTTAATTAATTAAGATGGCAATTAACAATTCACATGAAGTTAATTCAGAAGTATTGGATAATTAAAATAAAGCTTTACTTAATTTCCAGCTAAAGCTGGTAATCACTGTTGCTCTTTATGCACTACTGCTAGGACAGTTACAAGGATAAAGAGATTATGATTTCTTCATCGTGGAAGAGTTTCTTCATTAACCTGGGACTACTTACAAAGAATCAAAACCACATTCTAAGAAAACATCATGAATGGAAATTATATTTGAAATATTAGTTTCTGATAAGGAGCAATGACTGAATGTTGTTCCTTGGTGATATTATTACCATTTTTTGTCCCAAAAGCACTTCTGCATATCCTTCTACCATAAAATGAAGATCTGAGAGTATGCAAGAATGATGATGAGAGCAAATGAGTGGGCTAGACTGCAGCCAGAGAGCTTTCTTCAGCTTCACTGCTCACACAGGGCATGACCTTGGGAAGATTAGGTTATGGTATGCTTTGATCCTCTTCTCTCTCCTTTACGAGAGAGAATAATCTCCTGTTTGCTTGTAAAGGACAAGGTCATTTCTGGCCAGGTGGCTGTGCTGTATTCTGTGCAAAGTGGCTGCTAATTCAGCCTGGTCCTGCTGCAATGTAAGCAAATAGGAGCAAAGATGATTCCCTCCATCTCCTGCAGCTCTTGGTAAAGGTGCTGGCGCTGGCTGCTCGATGTATCTGAAGTATGAAAGTGTGGCAGAGCAGAAGGAGGAGGGGGCAACACTGTGGGAGCAAAGGGAGAGCAGGTAGAAGGGACAACTCGGGAAGAGAGGGATTTTCCACGTCGTTCCTATTGGCACTGATTTGGTTTCATTGCCTAATCACACTGGCCTTCTTTAAAAGACTTCTGGGGAAGAATGGGGAATGGGACAATGGCCCATTTGATTTTACTTAAATGGCTTTTGCTAATTGCTAGGGCACTAGGAAACTATTAGAGTGAAACTTTTGGGTAGGACTCATTTGGCCAAATGACATGGGACAACTATGCTAATCATTTATGCTACCTTTATAATCAATGAAAAGTCATTAAGGGTTTTTAAACAATGATTCATCTCATCTGAGAGAGACATCTGAAGGGGAGATGAATCACACAAAGGCTGGGGGCTGGATGTGGGAAGAGGTGGGTGGGGAGATCAGCACTACAGAAGTTCACAACCGAAGTTAGAGTCTCACCTCCATTTAGATGGAAGGTTTCTGTTTTAAGACCTCAGAAAGGTTTTTGTGCCCTTGGTGTGGATCTCTCTTGAAATTAGTTGCAACAGGTTACTCTCCTTACAGACTTTTACTCTATTTTAAAAATAGAGAATCATTTAAACACTTGGAAACACAGGCAGCAAGACTCCACAACCTCTCTGGGCAGCTTGTTCCAGTGCTCCATCACCCTCATAGTGATAAAGTTCCTCCTTATATTAAGATGGAACTTTCTATGTTCCA
>VXBZ01004704.1:107311-177379 GCA_013399135.1 Heliornis fulica | reverse complement strand
TGTCAAGCCTGGACTGAATGTTTGGGCTCTGTTGAGACCCAGCACAGGTGTCTTGTCAGCAGAAGACCCTGTACCCTAACAAAGGGACACTGGCAGCAAAATCGGCTTGGGACATACATCATTGTCTTGTCTGCAAAACCAACAGGAAAGCAGCTTACAGTGATGGAAATGTGAATTTAGCAAATGAAGAAAACCAAGCAATGAGCAGCAGCCTTGTCTAAGACTCAAAGACTGAATGAAGAAATACTCAGTTTAAAGGACCAACCCATAAGAATGCTGGACTCCTACAGGGCACTAATAATCTGTCCCAAAATTAGTCCATGGCTGCCAATCAACAAAATGCCAAGAGATGTGATAAAGGTTCAATGTCCCGTGAGCTTTGTGTCACACACGAGTGACCCAGTCCACCTCAACACATGCATCCTAGGGCTTGTGTGGGTGTGGGTGAAAAACATGAGCACACCTGGGTAACTTCACTGGAGATTTCATGAGTAAATCACACACATCATCTATGATCTCTCATTGCTTTTTGCCACAAGCATTTTCTACAGGTGTGAACCAAACTGATTTGCTCTGTATAAATTCAGACTTTATGAAACTTCTTCAGGGAGCAAAACAAGACAATCCAACTAGAAAACACCCGTGGAAAAATCTGTCTCACCGTGAGCCTGGCTGTGCTGTAGGACCTGACACATTGACTGTGCTCCTGTGAGCAACCGGACGGGACAATGAGAACCGAGACTGAAGTGGTTCCTAAATTACACAGGTCAATGACTTGATGACAGAGTCCCTGCAAAGATGGCATCAAAGATTCTCTAATCATGATGATATTTGAATAGAAACCACAACAGGATTTTCAGTGAAAAGCAATTTGAAGTTGTGTAATAGATAGAAATAAAAAATACATTAGAATTATTAAGATAGGGAAAATGTGCCCATTACACAGATTGAGTGTCTACACATTCACAGCATCACAGACTGGTTTGCATGGAAGAGACTTTAAAGCCCATCTAGCTCCAACCCCCTGCCATGGGCAGGGACACCCTCCACTAGCCCAGGTTGCTCAAAGCCCCATCCAACCTGGCCTTGAACACTGCCAGGGATCCAGGGGCAGCCACAGCTTCTCTGAGCACTCTGTGCCAGGGTCTCATCACCCTCACAGGGAAGAATTTCTTCCTTGTATCTAATCTAAATCACAGAAACACAGAATCACAGACTGGTCTGGGTTGGAAGGGATCCCAAGAATCATCGATTTCCAATCCCCCCAGCCACAGGCAGGGCCACCAACCTCCAGACCTGCATCTAGACAAGGTTACCCAGGGCCCCATCCAACCTGGCCTTGAACACCTCCAGGGTTGGGGCATCCCCCACCTCTCTGGGCAGCCTGTTCCAGCCCCTCACCACTCTTTCTGTGAAGAACTTCCCCCTGATATCTAACCTAAACCTTCCCTCTTTCATCTTAAACCCATTATTCCTTATCCTGTCACTCTCTGCCCTTGTAACCAGTCCCTCTCCAGCTTTTCTGTAGCCCCTTCAGGTACTGGAAGGCTGCTGTAAGGTCTGCCCGGAGCCTTCTCTGCTCCAGGCTGAAAAGCCCAACTCTACCCATCTTCACTGCATAGATTCTCCAGCCTTTTCATCATCTTTGTATCCTTCTCCAANTCCAGGTCCCTCTGGATGGCAACCCTTCCCTCCAGTGTGTGGACTCCAGCACACAGCTTGAGGTCATCTGCAGATTTACTGAGGGTACACTCGATCTCACTGTCCATATCTCCCACAAAGACGTTAAACAGCCCTGGTCCCAACACCACCCCAAGGGAACCCATGGAACAGCACTTACCCAATACCAACCCCAACATAATACCAACCCAAGGAACAGCACTGTCACTTGTCTCCACTTAGACATCAAGCCAGTAACCACAACTCTTGGAGTGAGACCATCCAGCCAATTCGATATCCACCAATTGGTCCATCCCTCAAATCCCTATGTCTCCAATTCAGAGACAGGATGTTGTGCAGGACAGTGTCAAATCCAGGTGGACTGTCAAACCTTGACCAATGAAGTCCAATCTAGGTGTCTAATTAATAAAATTCCACTTGGAGGGAGGAAAGGAACAGGGGTAACAGAAAATGCTCTGACAGATACCGTTTGATTGACTTGTTTTGACAGCTACCACAGTTCTGTCTAGTGCAGTATGAATAAACAAACTGAGAGAAGGTTGATTACAAACACAAGAGCAGCAGGGAACATCTCCCCTTGACCCCTTTTTCAAGCCTCCAGTTGCCAATTTTAGTTTTTCTGGAGGGGATAGAGCACATATTTAAAGTAACACCCCACAGTTGTGGAAGTTTAATATGCTTGTAATAGCTGTGAATTACTTATTTTACTATTGATAGACACAATAATAAAATAAATTGCAAACCAGCAATTAAAACAAGTTTCACAGTAATTCTGCAATGTTACAAGGAACAACTGATCTTCTTCTACAGAGCTTTATCTTTCTGTCTTTATTTTTCACCCATGAATTAATTTCTGAGAAACTATTAATCCCAAACATAGGAAATATCACTTTATCTATCTCATCTCTTTTGTGTTGTAGAGCTAGATTAAAATATCAATTTATTTGAGTGAGTTCTTATAACAATTCCTATTCCTGACTCATGTGACAGCTTATACCAGAAAGACTCACGTGAAAAAAACTTGACTACATTTTGTTCTGTGGATGAAAAAGTCAGTCTAAAGTACAGTATGATTCATAAAACTTTATCTAATATTCATAACGTACTTAAAGCTGCCTACTTTCATTGTCATCTTTAATTACCATCTCAGACCCTGCTCTCAGACCACTTCAGAGGGTTCCTTTTGTAACCAACAATTTTATCATAGCCCAAGCCCCTACAAATCTAACTGAGCCTATTGTTATCTAGTGTTTCTTTCTAATGGCCTTAGGTTAAATATTTCAAGTATCTTCGTTATTGTTTTGACATTTTTTAACAGAAATATCTAGTGGGTCTAGTTATTTCCCAGTTGATGTCAGACAGAATAAAGATGATGTACAGTGCCACCAGGTAAGAAGAATATTCTCTAAAACCACCTTACACAAAGAGGAAATTACAGTCCCCTTCACACTGTGTGTAACGATATACTCATGCCTTCAGCTATTTATCCAGTGGTTGTTACACAGTTCCTTTGTTCTTGCCCACAGCCATTTTAATAGTTATTATTTTCATTAGACCCCAACTGTCAGTGCATCACCTTTCCATATCACTGAACCAAGAGAGATGCCAGGTTTCAGTAAAGACTCCACTGAGGATCAAACTGGAGAGTACACTCAATACTTCCATGGGGTTAGGACTGGATGTTGTTTGGCAGTTGTGATTATACAGCAGGCAAAGAAAATCCTTCACATCTCACTGAGGGATTGGACCCTGCAGTCACCTCATGGAGAGAGGACGTAGAACTTTTCTGTATGGAGGCAGATTTTGGTCAGAGATTTCAGTAGAAAGTAAGCAGTCAAATTTTTCATCGTTCATCTGCCACTATCTGTATAAATTTTAAACACCCTAAATTCAAATTTTAAAAATAAAATTCAGTAAAGGTAGTTCTGACCTTAGTAACATCAGGGATGCATAATTTTAAAATCTGTCTACCATGTTACTAGACACAGGTCCTCATATCTGATCCTTATACAGGTTACAAAGCTGGGAGAGTGTGGGATAGATGAGTGGACAGTGAGGTGGGTCGAGAACCTGCTGACAAGCTGGGCCCAGAGGGTGGTGATCAGTGGAGAAGAGTCTGGCTGGAGAGCTGTGGCTAGCGGTGTCCCCAGGGGTTGGTGTTGGGTCTGGTCTTGTTTAACATCTTCATTGACAACCTTGATGAGGGAATAGTGTCCAACCTCAGCAAGTACCCGATGGTCCAAAGCTGGGAGGAGTGGCGGACACGCAGGAATGCTGTGTGAGCTGGGGCTGTTCAGCCTGGAGAAGACTGAGAGGGGATCTCAGCAATGTTTATAAATATCCAAAGTGTGGGAGACAAAGGGAGATAGCCAACCTCTTCTCAGTGGCCTGTGGGGACAGGACAAGAGGCAGTGGTCACAAGCTGGAGGTTCTGTACTGATGTACTTCTTCCTGGTGAGGGTGACAGAGCACTGGAACAGGCTGCCCAGGGTGGGTGTGGAGTCTCCTTCTCTGGAGACATTCAAGACCTGTCTGGACGCCGACCTATGTGACCTGCTCCAGGGAACCTGCTTTGGCAGGGGCGTTGGACTCAATGATCTCTGGAGGTCCCTTCCAACCCCTACAACTCTGTGATTCTGTGATTCCCAAACATCTATGTGCTGGCATGACTCAAAAGCTCCCTGTCTGACACTGCTCTCTCCAAGCTTGCTCTTCTGATGCAGACTGGGGAATGCAACGCTGCTGCAGTTTTGCAGGGAAAGGTTCTGGTCTAGAGGGGGGGCTGCAGGAGTGTCTATTGCAGGAAGCAGCTAGAAGCATTCCCAAGGCCTGACAGTAAACAGCAACCAGACTCAAGGTTGGACTCTGCTCCTGACAAGGCCGAGCCCATCACTGATGGTCACAGGCCTCTGGGAATGACATGTAAGAGAGGAAAAACACTAACAGTCGACTTTGACAGGAGAGAAAGGAGAAGATGTAAGGAAATTTGCAGACACCAAGGTCAGTGAAGAAGAGGGGGAGGAAGCATTGAAAGATTCCCTGCAGACTGTGGGGAATACCATGGTGGGGTGGGTGTCCCCCCACAGCCCATGGAGGACTCCACTCAAGCTGCAGCCCGTGGAGAGACCCCACACTGGAGCAGGTTTGCTGGGGTGATTGTGACTCTGTGAGGGACCAGGCTGGGGCCAGCAGTCTGGGACTGAGAGATTGAACTGCACTGAAGGACCCAGGCTGGGGCAGCTGGTGAAGAGCCAAGGCCCTGTGGGAGAGGGCCCACGTGGAGAAGGTCATGGAGGACAGTCTGCTGTGGGTGGGACCCCACGCTGGCACAGGGAAAGAGTGTGAGAAATGCCCTAATGCCCCCCCAACCCACAAGAAGGAGAATCACTTGTGAGGAACTGACTAAAATCCCCATTCCCCATCTCCCCCTGTGACACCTGGGCTGGAAGAGAAGGGAGAAAATCATGAATAGAGTGAAGTCTGCAAAGAAGGGAGGAGTGGGGGGGGGTGTTTTAAGAGCTGTTTGTACTTCTCATTATCTGACTCTGGTTTCTCTGTGTGTGCAGTGTAATAAATTAGAGAGTTTTCTTTCCTTTCTTCTGTGTTGAGTCTGTTTTGCCTGTGACACTAATTGCAGAATGATCTCTCCCTGTCCTTATCTCGACTCCAAAGCCTCTCAACATGTATTTTCTCCCCTGTCCAGCTAAGAGGGGAGTGACAGAGTGACTTGGGTGGGAGCGTGTCCTCTAGCCAGGGTCACACCACCACAAACTTGTGACATCTTTCCTTTGGGTGCAAGAGGTTCATCCATCACCCAAGACCTGCAAAAGTCAGAAACACAGAAAAGTCCACAATTTGGGAAAAAGGCTTCTAAGTATTTCAGGGAATTTTTTTTTTTTTTACTGAGTTATTCTGCTCTGGTCTCAGAAGCAATTTTAAAGAAATACAACCATTTTCTTACTGCTTTTTCATTCTCTTGGGCATTGAATCCAAACACTGCAGTCAAATCTATTGGGTTACAAGAAGAAGGAAAGAAAGGAATCTGTTGTGAGGACAGAGAGTTATAATCCTGGGCTAACAAAAAAAAGAAGTTTCTATTTCCAGCTGGAGAGAAGATGATGGAAAAGTGAGATTGTGGTGTAAATACTAACATACTTGCAAGGCAGAGAGTGCATGTTTAAAAACAAACTGTACTGTAGGTATAGTAGATAAAGCATCATTTTACATTATCATAACAGAACAGCTAATCTTTCTGTAATCTTTAACAAAGCCTTGCAAACACATCTTGTTAAATTACACTGCTATTTGTAGAAATTTGCACAAAAGAAACCCTCTAACACACAAATGAAAACAATCCCTTCCTTTCCATTCAGTTTTGCAGTTAGATTTTCCCATTACAGCATGTGTTTATCCCTAAAGATATATTCCCTTCAGATGTAGCTGAAAAGAAAGAAAACAGCAAGCTAGGAAAATACACTTAGAGGCTCATTAGAAGCTGTGTTTATATTTTTGCATTTATTCAAATTAATTAGGAATAAATTTCCCAGAAAGTACAGACAATAAGCAGTGGCCTAATTGCACAACAGGAATTCTCAAAAATCCATTAAGATTTGTCTTGAGAAGGCAGTATTTCTAATTATTCATCAGAAGCTGTTTTTTAAAGCGTTAATGAGGATTCAAGTTCAATGAAAATCATATTAAATTACACTGTCACAATTTTAGTAGCATAAAATTGCAAGAAAGAGAAATTATTGTATTTTTGACATATACTGACACTCCCATAATTACAGCAAGTAGTACAGGGCTTTTAGGAAAAGCCGAATGATACAACCAAGTCTAAACTTTTCCTGTTGAATAGTCAAATTATGTTTTTTTTTAAAAGTGAAGATTAGTGGGATAAAGCAGATAAATGACAGATCTGCCACTTAGGAATAGGATTAACTGATTATAATTTGATTTTCTGAAATTTTTCTCACATTTCCAGCCAGGTTTGCATATGGCTCCACTGAAGCTGTGTATACATGATGGCTTCCTCTTCACCCAGGAAGTTTTTGCTGATTTTCAGTGCACCAACAAGGATAAATAATCCTCAGATCCAGAGTCACTGAAAATCAGAATTTTTATTAGGGTAGACATCATCTGGCTGGGTGCCTGTGTGATAGGATCATTCATATCTTGCAGGGAAAAATATTAAACAAAAAAAAAATACATTATGGATGAATGTGATCTGAACAGACTGTTATAGACTATCATTTTAGTCTCATTTTCCTTTTTTTTCTGCAGTATGAGCATCTTATTAGTAAAAGGTTTTGGTTTCGTGTTTTTTTTTGTCCCATCCTCATCCGTGCTTTTTCATTCCACTGGGCAAAAATCAACTGGTCTACTCATGACTACAGATGAAGAAGATGTCCCTGGAAAGGGCTATCTTCTTCTGGAAGCCTGGAGAAGAGAAGGCTGCAGGGGGACCTCACTGCAGCCTTCCAGTACTTAAAGGGAGTGTATAGACAGGAGGGAAATCAGATTTCTACAAGGGTAGAGAGTGGTAGGACAAGGGGGATGGATTGAAGTTGGAGGAGGGAAGGTTTACGTTAGATATCAGGGGGAAGTTCTTCACAGAAAGAGTGGTGAGGGGCTGGAACAGGCTGCCCAGAGAAGTGGGGGATGTCCCAACTCTGGAGGTGTTCAAGGCCAGGTTGGATGGGGCCCTGGGCAACCTTGTCTAGATGCAGGCCTGGAGGTTGGTGGTCCTGCCCGTGGTGGGGTTGGAACTTGCTGATCCTTGGGGTCCCTTCCAACCCAGACCAGTCTGTGAGTCTGTTAAGTGTTCAAGGTCAGGATTGACAGGACTTTGAGAAACCTAATGTGGTAAAAGATGCCCCTGCACATGGTAGGGTGGTTAGAATGGATGATCTTTAAAGGTCCCTTTCAATCCAAATTATTCCATGATTCCATGACTTAGCACCCAATTGTCCTAATTAGCAGGCAAAAGTGTCAAGAGTGTCTTTTTGAGGGTGTCACATGCTGTTCTAAGCCTTTCTACCACCAAGAGAGGTAACTCCTTGTTCCTTCCTACCTTTAGCCACACTTTCCCACTGCCTTGCCTTGTATCAGACATGAATATTCCACAGACCAATGGAATGGTAAGCTGAAAACGCAGCAAAACCAAAACAAATTACTCCAAACTACAGACTGAATTACATATTCACTAAGGAGGCTGAGGGGAGACCTCACTGTGGTCTGTGGTTTCCTGACGAGGGGGAGCGAAGGGGCAGGTGCTGATCTACTCTCTTTGTGACCAGGGACAGAACCTGAGGGACTGACATGGAGCTGTGACAGGGAAGGTTTAGGCTGCACATTAGGAAGTGGTTCTTTCCTGAGAGGGTGGTCGGTCACTGAACAGGCTCCCCAGGGAAGTGGTCCCAGCACCCAGCTTGACTGAGGTCAAGAAGCATCTGGACGATGCACTCAGTCCCCTGCTCTGACTTGTCTGGCCCTGTGTGGAGCCAGGAGTTGGACTTGATGATCCTTAGGGGTCCCTTCCAACTCAGGAGATTCTGTGATTCAATAGGAGTGGACAGCTGAGGATGATGCATTCCCTTTGCTGGCAGCAGGGTTTCCTACACAGTACTTTGGTATAGATTATAGATTGATCTCTTCTTCTATGGAGATCAGTGCATTGCTGCTCACTGCACACAACTTGGGGGTTGTGGTAAGAAGGAAAGATGCAGTGACAGGAGGAAGCTGGAGTAAGTAGGACAGAAATGGCTCTTCAGGCTAGCATTGCACCTGAAAAAAAATTGGTAAAATTGTGCCTATAGAGCATGAGTCCTACTGGGAAGAAAACGAAGAATAAAATTGTTCTTTCAAGCTTAAGAGAGAGAAAGAAATTATAGGTTTTTAATGCTCCTGAGAGCCAAGACAAATCTGATATTGTTATAGGAACGAACAGAGTGTGGCAATAAAAATGCTTATTCAATATTTCTTGAGTTTTTCTTCTGGCAGAGACACAGGTACTATGAACCTTTCCTGATTAGAGAATGAAATATCAAATCTTTAACTCACCCTTTTCAGGAGAAGCACTGGACTTGAGAACGTTGGCTGTAGCCACCTTTGGCTGCCTTGTGAGCCAGTTTCATTCAGAGAGTAGGTGTGCACAAGGGTTGAAAGCAGTGGGAAACCACATTATCCATTCTGTCCCATTTTTTTTTCTAACACAAGTTTTTAAGCCAATTAGCCTCATTATCATAAATACACGCTTGTACCTGTTTTACTTTAACGGCATCCCCTCTTAAAAATGCCTTTTTCCCTTAATATGTAACTGATTATGACCTCTCTAAGGATTTAATTTTGAGAAGTATCTAGAAATGGGATCAAGATGACAGAGCTTGATCTCACCAGTGTAAAGCCAAGAGAAATCCCCTTTCCCTGACTCTCTCCACCAGACAATACAGACAAAATCTTGAGCATCTACTCATGCTCTTAAATGTCACTTGACCCAGTTTAAGTCCTGGAACATCCCACAAGAATTCAGACTCATAACTCTGGACAAAGATATAAAAATGACATACCATGGTTCCTCTGTAGTGTCGAGAGACAAGCAGGCAGTTAGGGAAACCTGGAATGGCTACGCTGAGAAAAGCCAAAGAATCTGCTATTTGTTTTACATTATACATTAACTCGGGTTCACATGCCAAAATACGGTCCACTTGCCAAGCACGAAGTACACCAGTTGTTTCAGGCACAGGAACCAAATTTCTGCTGACAGTTAATCACATTTTGCCTTTAACAAAGAGTACCTACACAATTTCCTGCACAAAATACTATAATTACTGACAGCAGCACAAGTTATTTCACCTCCTAATAACATAAATGAAAAGCACTTGATCCTGTATATGTGCACACCAAGATCTGTTTTAATGCAGGTATTATTTTTTGATGAGATGTTAATATTTTTTAAGTCACGGTACTACACAAAGCTCTGCTTCTCCTGTCATTTTTTCTGATCAAGATTCATTCGTAAAACCTACAGACGTGACACCAGAGACAAATATTCCAGTTAATGAACAAATGCTTTTTGCTTCATATAACATGAGGCAATATATCTTTGACTAAGTACAGCTAGGTCACTGCTTTCTAAGTTGGATGGCTCTTCTAAATCAGTATTTAATAATCTGCCACCAATAAAATGGAGATAGAAGGAGCAGGCTGTCAGTCTGGGATCTGTTTAACAACTATAAATGTCAGGGAAAGAGTCATCAGTTTCTTTTGTTCGCCCTCCATCTGATGAGGGGAATTTAGCATTTATCTTCTTATCACTGTTGCGAAGCTGAACAGAAATACTTTCTTGAAAAGTTCTCTGCCAATTATGTTGAAGCTTGAAAATACAAAATGAAATCAAAATTCATCTTGTAGCCTCTTATCTATTTGTAATCAACCCATAAATAATCTGTCATCCATTCAGTTACTTCCTTTTTAAGACATACGAAGACAAATCACGACACAAATTTACAAGTAATTTTGGATTTGTTTTTTTGGTTTTTTTTTTAAATAAGGCAATTTACAGAGCCCTGATGCGAAAAGTCTACAAGCATATAAATGATACAGGAACAGAAAAGAGATGGTGTTTACTGTAGTAGAAAGATGAAGACAGTCTCTAAAAATCCATTCATGAGTCACTGCACTTCGTTTTAACTCTTTTTGTCTCCCTGAAACTGTAATTTGGTATTTTAGTTCAGTTTACTGATGATGCCTCCTTGCAATACTCCATGGAAGGGAAACAGAAGTGGTTTATTTACCCATAGGAAACAACCTACACTCTCACTGAGTAAAATGAGCAAAATCAGACACTTGTGAGTGCTCAGAAATTAAGATAACTATTTGCTAAGGGAATTGCACGTAACTAGAAAGGTCATGTGAACCCATATTTGAGGTCTGCAATCAGAAATACAGGTTTTTTCACTCTGATCCACAGCATCCTCCTAGACAAACTAGGTGCTCATGGATTAGACAGGTACACTCTTCCCTGGGTTAAAAGCTGGCTGGATAGCCAGGCCCAGAGAGTTGTGGTGAATGGAGTTAAATACAGAGGGTGGCAGGTCACAAGTTGTGTTCCCCAGGGCTTGGTGCTGGGGCCAGTCCTGTTTAACACCTACATCAGAAATCTGAACATGGGGATCAAGTGCATTCTCAGTAAGTGTGCAGATGACACCAAACTGTGTGGGAGTGTCAATCTGCTGGAAGGCTCTGCAGGGGGATCTGGACAGGGTGGATCCATGGGCAGAGATCAACCTTATGGAGTTCAAAAAGGCCAAGTGCCAGGTCCTGCACTCTGGGCACAATAACCCCAGACAGTGCTACAGGCTTAGGGCAGAGTGGCTGGAGAGCTCCCTGGAGGAGAAGGACCTGGGGGTGTTAGTTGACAACCAGCTGAACATGAGCCAGCAGTGTGCTCTGGTGGACGAGAAGGCCTATGACATCCTGGCCTGTAACAGGAATGGTGTGACCAGCAGGAGTAGGGAAGGGATTGTCCCATTGTACTCAGCTCTGGTGAGGCTGCACCTTGAGTGCTGTGTGAGGTTTTGGACCCCTCACTACAAGAACGATGTTGAGATGCTGGAGTGTGTCCAGAGAAGGACAAAGAAGCTGGTGAAGGGTCTGGAGCACAAGTCCTACAACGAACGGCTGAGGGAGCTGGGGCTTTTAGTCTGGAGAAAAGAGGGCTCAGGAGAGACCTTACCGCTCTCTACAACTACCTGCAAGGAGGGTGTAAAGAGGTGGGGTTGGTCTATCGGGTAGCAAGTGATAAGTTGTGAGGAAACGGTTACAAACTGCATCAGGGGAGATTCAGGTCAGACACAAGGAAGGATTTATTTACTGAAAGGGTTGTCAAGTATTGGAACAGGCTTCCCAGAGCAGTGGTGGAATCACCATCCCTGGAAATATTTAAAAGATAAGTAGATGTTGTGCTGGAGGACATGGTCTAGAGGTGGACTAGGCAGAATTAGGCTGTGGTTGGACTAGATGATCTTGAAGGTTTCTTCCAACCCAAGTGATTCTATGATTCTATGATAAGATGTCCATGCTTATTGCAGGGGGAGGTGGGACTAGATGACCTTTAAAGGTCCCTTCCCACCTAACACATTCTGTGATTCTGATTCTATGACTGTTCATTCTCTTCTCCACTTCAGAGAGAACCAACCGTAGTTGCATCATGGCTAACAAATGGTTATTCGGTGGATAACCTGGATATTTTCCATGCTACAGCCCTGGTGTCTTGCCTGCTAATCTATCATATCACAACCCTCATTTGTCCTAAATCCAGTTCAAATCTTGCTCATCATAATTTGTCTATCAAATTTTTTCCATCCCTT
The DNA here is from genome assembly GCA_013399135.1 of Heliornis fulica. Classification (NCBI taxonomy): domain Eukaryota; kingdom Metazoa; phylum Chordata; class Aves; order Gruiformes; family Heliornithidae; genus Heliornis; species Heliornis fulica. Next base: position 165,329 of record VXBZ01004704.1, on the reverse strand, counting down.
TCCCAGGGGGCACACAGAGCAAAATCACTCTTCAAAGACGTGCTGGAAGGCAAGATGATTGTTATCAGGGGCCCATAACTCCCCTCTAAGTCTTTGGTATTTCAGATAAATGACTTCAGATCACTTACTCTTTCCTTGTAGGACAGGCTTTCTAGAGCTCTGATCATCTTTACTGCTTTCCCCTGGGGTCCCTTCAACTGGCCTACACCCTTCTTGAAGTGGAAGCTCAAAGCTTTACCTGTGAAGGATGAAAGGATTGCTCATGTGCCTTATAAACCATACCTCAATTTATACATCCCAATATAGTGTTTGAGTGTTTCATCAAAGCAGGATGAAGCTTTGTTAGCTTCTGCTAACAAAGTTCTCAATACTCTTCTATAGGATTCTTTTCCTGAGTTTTCTGTTAAACAGTATTTAGTAGTTTATGAATTACTTCTGCTGAAAGCACCTTGCAGTTCTCCCTACTGAATTACATCATTGTTTTTGTTGAGATTATTTGCAGTGTTAAGCCCTCCTAGCACATGCCATCACCTAAGAAAAATGTGAAAAAGAGTTGCAAAAAAGGACCATGGCATCCTCTGGTAATTAATACTCTTCAATGTTTCTCTTGGGCAACCTGGGCTAGTGGAAGGTGTCCCTACCCATGGTAGAGGGTTGGAACTAGATGGGCTTTAATGTCCTTTCCAACCCAAAGCATTCTATGATTCTATAATAAAGCACCTCAACATCTCTAACTACAAAGCACATCTCCAAACCACAATTATTTTCCCTGCATTAGAAGCAATGTGATTTGCTATACTAGTATTTAAATGTATGATTTAAAAATAAGTTTCAGAAATGTTAGCTACAGCTTTTTATAATGATTAGAATTTAGAAATTATACACATCCAACCTACAGGCTAAGGACAAGATTTACACCCAGTCTACCACTTACATGGAGTTAATTTTCCAATTACAGTATATAAAATGTACATGTGCCTACGCTATAAACAACTGTACTAAATTATCTGCTGTAATCTTGTATTTCCTCATTGCAGGTGTCAGTGTTTGTTGGAGTGACTAGTATTTCTTCCTATTAATTCCATGAAACATCCTACACATTGTTTTGCACCAGAAACAAAACAAAAAATCCGGAACACAGCATATGGGAAAACAGTCTTATTTACAATATCACTTCCCCAATTAAAAACTTCAAGCATGACTTGAGGACATTATTCTTTCAGCTTACACATCTTTTATCATATCCCAAAGACTCTTCCATGTCTTCTGTGTCCTTTTTGGCATTTAATTAATCTCTAAGTTTCTGTTTTGCAACTGTTTCTTTCTATGAAAGATAATGATGGAACAAACTTCTTTCTAAAGAATGAAATAGCAGGTTTCTTATTTGTTCTTATAGATCACGGCTGAAGCTGCAGAAGCTGACATCCCTGGTACTGAACACTGTGTTCTGTGCTCTTGGAATACTTTGGTATACTAGCTAGTGTGTCTGCTTTCCCAGAAGGTTCCCTCCACAGGTATCATTTATGTTTTTCTGCATCTGTCTCAGAAATCAGACACTAAAAACATAAGGATTAAGCTGTCTCATTGCCTTTCTCATATAAAGCCAGACAAATATGTACCCAGGAGGAGGTCACAGGATTTTTTTTTTCATCTCCCAAGCACACTAAATGCTTTGTGTTGAGAAAAATGTATCACCTTGTCATTGTCCCAAGTGGCAGAATTTCTGAAAGGAAAGGTCTTAAATGAAACTGTGCAATCCAAGAGAAAGAAGTGATGGTCTCTCACAAGTCACATCAATTTACTTGACTCAAAAGAAGAGTTAAGAGCATCTCTCTATGAGCAAGGGATGTTCACAAGTCTGGCACAGCAAGACCTGTGGTGGGTTTGCAATGTGGCTTCGCAACGTGGCTTCTTTAAGAAGCAGCTAGAAAGTTTAAGGGTCCAGCAAAGCAAATCCCAGCTGGGCTCCCAAGGCCAAACTCCCAAACCCTGTTACTGACAAGGCCAGTTGGGCCAATCAGTGCCGGTCACAGGCCTCTGAGAGAGAAAAACACAAACAGCTGCACTTTGCCACCAGAGAAGGGAGTGAGAAGATGTGAAAAACTTTGAAGACACCAAGGTCAGTGAAGGGGGCGGAGGAGGCGCTGAGAGAAGATTCCCTGCGGCCTGTGGAGAATACCACGGTGAAGCATGTGTGTCCCCACGCTGATGAAGAGACCCCACTTGTAGCCCATGGAGAGGTACCTGAGCCAGGCAGGAGTCCACCACGGAGCAGGTGGAGGAACAGGGAAGAATCTGTGACCTACATTGGAGCAAGGCCCAGACAGAACCTGTAGCCCACGGAGAGAGATAAGAGGCAGAGAGAGAGATGGAGGCCCACACTGGAGCAGGTTTGCTGTGGGTGCTTGTGACTCTGTGGGGGACCAGGCTGGGCCCAGCAGTCTGGGACTAAGAGACTGAGAGACATTCTATGAGTTTATAGCAGTGACCCACGCTGGGGCAGTTGGTGAAGAGCCGAGGCCTAATGGGAGAGGACTCACATGGAGTCGTGGAGGACTGTCTGCTGTGGGTGGGACCCCACGCTGGCGCAGGGAAGAGTGTGAGAAATGCCCCCCGCCCCTCCAAGAAGGAGAACAACTCATGAGGAACTGACCAAAGACTGAAGCCTCCATTCCTTATTTCCCTCCCTTTCCCCCTGTGCCATCCTGGGGAAGAGAAACATCATGAATGGAGTGAAATCTGCAAAGAAGGGAGGGGTGGGGGTGGTGTTTTAAGAGCTGTTTGTACTTCTCATCTGACTCTGGTTTCTCTGTGTGTGCAGTGTAATAAATTAGAGAGTTTTCTTGATTTTCTCCTGTGTTGAATCTGTTTTGCCCGTGACACTAATTAGAAAATGATCTCTCCCTGTCCTTATCTCGACTCCAAAGCCTCTCAACATGTATTTTCTCCCCTGTCCAGCTAAGAGGGGAGTGACAGAGTGGCTTTGGTGGGAGTCTGACCTCCAGCCAGGGTCAAACCACCACAGTCCATACTTTGCTCCTGCAAGAAGCTTGATCTCGCTGTGTCTGCAGTATAGGAACTTCTGCTATGAGTCCAAATCAGGCTCCCTTCGTATGTATCACTAAAGGGCGCATTCAGTATCAGAATTTTTGGACACCAGAGTCCCAGCACCTGAACTTCTTGTTCTTGTATCTGAAGACAGCACAATTGGAAATTATGCTCACCTGCACAGGCCATTTGTCTCATGGCAAACAGCAAATCTTCTTCCATCTGAACTCCAAAAGAAAAGCTGCCCTTTCTAGGAGTGCTAATGTAATATTTAAAGAAACAAAACAAAACCTGTAACTGATGGAAGAAAAAGTGGTTTTCTAAAGGTACTGAACAAATTACCTAAATAATGAATGGTAAGTTACAGGTACAATACTGCAGGGAAATTTCTTTTTGCCAAGCGTTGAGATCTGGCTACAACTTTTTACACTGCGTCACCTGAAGGGAACACAAGCTGCATTCTTTCTTTGGTGTTCATTAACGCTAAATGCCATTTTAGCTAAACTTTGGAATACTGAAAGCAAAACAAGGATGACAGACCTGCAGAAAGACCCAGGACACAGCACTGGAAATAGTCAGATGAATGACTATTTGCAATGAATCGCGTTGGCGTCTGGCTTCTGACTAAGCCAGCTTTCCCCTTCAGATCTTCACACATACTTTCATGTAACTCCTTCCTTTTTTTTCAACTACAGGACACAAAAGAATAATATTGGCAATCTAGAATATTTTTTAAATAGGCTTCAGACTGGTATTTTATTTACCATATCACTTGAATCTTTAAAGCTTCACCCACCTTTGTCACTCCACCACCATCAGAATCTCTAATGTTTTTCTCAGAAGGCTTAAAATACTGAGTGCCTGTGCTGAAGGTTACAGCAAAAAATGAGACAAAAACACAGAAAAACAAATGAATAGCTACTGCTCCCCAAGCTATTAAAATTTAATTAACTACAATTTATACTTTGAAAGGCGCTTTTCAGGGCACAGCAAGATTTTGTTGATATGTGTTGTCATCCAAACAGCACATTTCTTGAGAAAGATCTGGACATCTAAAAACTATCACAAAGACAATAATTTGCTGCATAGATCATTAACTGAACAATAAAGGATGAAATCACTGCTCTGTAATTTCATGTGATTAATTTGTACATTCGGTTTATATTCAAAAAAGGATGAAGCTCTGCAAAGAAGCAAATATAAGGATTTTCTGACTCCTCAGTTGGAAGTGAAAGATGTCATGTCAATGAACATATTCCACATATGACTCGAACGCCTTAATAATCTCTGGTTGCATTAGGAAAATTGCATCAGGCTCACAGCAACTGCTGCCATATAATTGTTTGTTTATTTATTAAAGTGGTGAAAGATAAGTATAACCATTCTGTAAAACTTACTTGAGGATGGTAAAACAAGGCATATGCAAGTAGTGAAAACCAGCCAAGAAAACCACCACTCCCCAGGAAATTTTCCCTCCTCCACTAGGAAAACAGCAAAAAGATACTCCATTCTCCTTCCTCATCTTTTGATTTATTGAGTATCCTGTAATACCAATGAGACAGTTAACACTCTGCTACACTGTCTGGTGCATCTCCTCCTACTCTGGTGCTGGCCTGATGAAAACAGCAACAGCAAACATAACGAAAGGGCTATTCTGTAACTAATCTAAGGCATACGCAGTACTCTAGAATGGAGAGAGAAATGATGAAACTGTTCCCTGAACCTGCAATTTACAGTCTGAAGAAAAAACAGCACTACAAAGGCATGCTATAAAGATAACACTATGAGACTTACTGTAATTAAATTGGATTTGTTCAGGGGAGAAGTTCAGAATTGGAAAAGAAGTTGGCCAAGATTCATTAGGACTTTGAGTAACATTCGTCATAGAAAAAAATCCAAAACCAAAACAACAGAAAAAAAAAGCATCAGTACTGAAGTCCTTGGGATTCAAAAAAATGACACAGGGAAAAAGGCAGCAGTGCCAAAGAGCACCCCAAAGCACAGACACCAGTGTTTTCCATACAAGCCCAAGACAAATAAGTGTTCCAAGAAACTTTTTAGCAGTGAGCTGAAGATCACTGTGTACCTGGGAAACCCATTTAGTAAGCAACTTCCTTTGAAGCATTTCCTCTAGGACAGGATAAATCAAACACAGAATTTTTAAACTGGTCTGCTTTATTCTCACCCAGAAACAAGCCATATGAGCCAAGCCCGGAGACACATCCATTACATATCCAACACTGGGCACAGAAATCAAAAGACCTTTCTCTCTCCCCTCATGGGTTAGAGGAAGTGGACAAAAAAAAACAACAAAAAAACAAAACTAAAAATCACAGAATCACAGAATGTTATGAGTTGGATGTGACCTCAAAAGATCATCCAGTCCAACCCCCCTGCCTGAGCAGGATCACCTAAATTAAATCACACAGGAACGTGTCCAGATTGCTCTTCAATGTCTCCAGAGAAGGGAGACTCCACAACCTCACTGGGCAGCCTGTGCCAGGGCTCCATTACCCTCACAGCGAAAAGGCTTTTCCTTACATTCACATGGAACTTCCTCTGCTCCAGTTTCGACCCATTGCCCCTTGTCCTATCACTGGCCATCACTGAGAAGAGCCTGGATCCATCCTCCTGACACTCACCCTTTACATATTTACAGACATTAATGAGGTCACCCCTCAGTCTCCTGAGGGGGTTAAAGAGACCAAATAGCAACATCTTTCTCCCCTCAAATTCCCAGGGAGAGGTTACAGAGTTAAACCCACCAAGGTGACAAGAACAGTACTGGGGGAATCCAGTAAGCCATGCTAACTGCTCCAGATTCTTGACAAAAGCCACAGAAGTAACTCTGACCACAGCAAAATGATTGACACCTCATGACAGAGAACGATAAAAAACAATGTCACAATGGCACAGCGCACCACTTGCTGTCTCTAGGTAGAGCTGATGAAACTGTCTTGGCAACTGGATAATAACACAAAATTCCTCCCTAATTCAGGAAGGACAAGCACAGATTTTGTCAATCACAATGTCAATGGTCTACTCAGCTCCAAAAATGGCTGAATTTGGGCTAACGTAACAATTTCACATCACCATCTTCTGCCACTTAACTGCAGTTGCAGCAAACAAGATGACAGACTTTCTTTCTCTACCGATGACAACAAGAAACTAGCCAAAGCTTATTTTTTGTGAAACAAAATCTGCAGGTTTTTGGCATCCAACCCTACCTGCACATCCTTCTTTCCATGTTCTGCCGCTTTTTCTCTACTGCAGACACGGTTCATTAAGATGAATCGTGTTCTGCTGAAGCTGCCTCATCAGTAAGTATTGCTGAAGCAATTTAGTAATGATCTTAACACACAGTGCTGGATTTTTATAGCCATCTCAATTGGCTATTAAAATACAGCACTGCACTCTGAAATTGCTGCTGCACTGCTTCAGAAATAGTTAGCATGATGGAGCTGCAGAAAGTACTGTTCATTTCAGCAGAAACCTCTCTCTTTGTGAATGATTTCTGGAAACCAGTACTTAAAATCAACTATGAGATTAGATGTGCATTTGGCAACCCAGGATTCCTAGAAGTGCTCAGTGTGTTTGTCAGAATGGAATGGTTTTGAGGGAAAATGCAAACAAAATACAGGTATATCAAATATCTGCAGTCTTCAAAGTGATTTTGTTTATTTCATTAGTGCTAATGGAAAACGACAGCAAAACACAAAAGGGGAAGTCAGAATTGCCATGAAAACATCAGACTTAAGGGAGTGGTATCCTGCAGCTCACAGGATAGCTTTAGCTTTAGGTGAGACAACCAACCAGAGGGATGGCTTTTGCATCCCATTTGAAACTATCCTTGTTGATCTGGAAAATCATTACTTTATCGACTGACTACTTAACTCCAAAGATGGTTGGATTGCATCTGATGTGACAATTTGATACCACCATCTCCTGCCATTTAACTGCAATTGTAACAAAGAAACACAACATCTATTTTCTTTCTCCTCTGAAGACAAAAAGATGGTAGCCAAAGCCTGAAATACTAGAAATGAAGCACCACTCTAGTAACGATATCTATTATTATGTGAGATTACAATAAATAAGCACTACTTTTCTTCAAGAATGTCAGGAACACTCTGTAGAATGGAAGGGTTAGTCTAAGAAAGATTACACATGTGGTCACAGAATCACAGAATCTCCTGAGTTGGAAGGGACCCATAAGGGTCATCGAGTCCAACTCCTGGCTGCACACAGGGCCAGCCATACAAGTGAGATGGCAATTGTGTAGTGACCAAAGCCAGATAAAACATTTAATGGTTTATTTGTGCCATAAAGCAGAATATGATAATAGCAGCTGTATGCAGGTATCATCACTTAAATTAAATTAAAAAACCGAGCTCCTCAGTGTGTGAAACATGAAGGTGAAGATACAACCTACCACATTTTCCTCCATCAGGCACTGGCAACTCTAGTATTTCCAAATATTTTTTAAAAGCAACAAAAGCTTTTATAGCAGTATGACAGAGCTTTCTAATTTAATGAGTTTGAATGGAATACAATTTTCATGCAATAAACTATGCAGATACTCACAGATTCTTACATTTCTTCCTGCAGGGAAGTCATGCCTTTTAGCGATGTTAACTTAGGAAAGATGGTTTTGAATCACTATCTTTAAACTGGAAAATTAGGTATTCGTGTTTGACAGAGCACTCTCAGCTAATTGGATGAAATGGGAGTTCCTTCAAGCAATGACATTCCACAAAAAGTGCTATTTTAGCTTCAGTTGTGGTGGTTTTCTATTTATAGCTGTAGTAAGTGATCTTGTGTTAATAATAACATTGGTATATATGAAATGCAACACTTAAATTACATTTGAGAACCTATCCAGTTTGGTAAATCTAGGTTTGGGAAACTTTCCCTGCTTTCTCACTCTTGTACAGGTCTACTTTTTAAGTTGCCTCATTTTGCTCTGTTTCAGATCAGGAAAAAAAAATCAGAAGGTTTAAGATCAGGAAAAAAAGCTCTCAGTACCAAAGCAGGAGAACACTGAAAAACACAGGTAAATTCGCAGCTGATGAGATCATAAAACTGAAATTCTTAAAAAGCCAAAAGAAAAGGTTTCAGGTTCTGTTCAAATTGTGAAAAACAATTTTGTTGAAAACACCCTGGAACTATAAAAACATTCTTAACACAAAACAAAAAATATTCTGCAGGTTCCAAGTGATAATAAATTAACAAACCATGTTCTTAACTTGCCATAAATACTAAAGTCTGCTGTGTAGTATTTAGAGACCCTTAAATTAGCAAAAACAGGCCAGTGTAGTAGTAGGTGACAGATATACTAATAAAAAAATACGTATCGTGATCAGTCTGAAGCAAGCGCTTGCAGTTATCAAACAGCAAGATCTGAAAGCTCTCAGTGTTCTCTGAAATTGGGAAAGAAATAATTAGGGTACTTTTTTTCCAAAACTCCCTCTTTAATTTTAAGTGCTGTAGTTATTACCTGAGATAAAAAGGTAACCTTTGCCTCTGCTTCAGTAGATAAAAATAACATTTCTCCTTTCCATACTGGGAGCAGCCCTTGTAAAAATTAACTCCCCTCTATTCTGCTGTTCTGAATGGAACATTTTTTTTAAGCAGTCAATAAAGATATGTAATTCTACCGTACTTTTTGACTTTTCAGTTGTCACTGAAAGCTGGGATACAACAGAACACAGGATTTTTCCATCAATCAATACAAACTACAGTTTGTCAACTTCTATGAGACAGAAGTCTGAACTTCTGTGAAAATACACACAGTAATGGAGTAGAGAATATTTAAGTAACGATTCAAGGTAAATGCATAAGGAAATCATACCTTATACTGGTATTGAAAATCTCTGCATCTTCTCAAGAAGCTTCCATAATGAAGGTAGGAGTTAAAAATGTGCTACTTAAAATACTCTGAATCTTTTCTTAGCATAGTAAGAAAGCTTCATTACCACACAGCGACTGCATTCAGTGTCATCAAGAATAAACCAAATAGTTATGTGGAAAGGAAATATACCACGTGCTGCACAGTCGCTTCAGGCCAGCACAGAAAACAATAAAATGGAAACTCTGGAACTGGTTATGCCCAATGACTTCATCTAACATTTAGATGGATATACATAATTCAAAAAATAAATGTGAATTATGCCCTTTGCATTCATCCCATCTTATTTCTGCAATGCCCAGTCCAGGAGCTTAGATTTTGTTAATTAAGAAGAAAATTGAAGAGGATATAGTCATCCCGAGAGAGATACAGAACTGGCTGAACAGTGCTTAACAGATGCATTAATTTCATGTAATCACTGAATGCATTAGGTTGAAAGGGACCTTTAAAGGACATCTTCACTAGATCAGGTTGCTCAGAGCCCCATCAAGCCTGACCTTAAATATCTCCAGGGATGGGGCCTCCACCTCCTCTCTGGGAAACCTTTTCCAGTGATCTATCGCCCTCAGAATGAAGAATATTTTCCTAACATCTAACCTAAATCTCCCCTTGTGTAGTTTAAAACCATCACCCCTTGTCCTTTTACTACATGCTGTCTTGAACAGTTCTTCCACAGCTTTGGTCCTGGAAGGCCACTATAAGGTCCCATTGGAACCTTCTCTTCTCCCAAGCTGAAATAGCCTGACTCTCTCACCCTATCCTCATAGGAGAGGTGCTCCAGCCCTTGGANTATGGATAACAGGGATTGTCCCAACCCAGGTGCAGGACCCTGTATTTGGCTTTGTTGAACCTCATGAGGTTCACCTGGGCCCACTTCTCCAGCTTGTCCAGGTCCCTCTGGATGGCATCCCATTTCTCTGGCACATTAACCTCACCACCCACCTTCCTCATTAACAGCCACAAAACATAATATACTTTCCAAATGGACTAAATGCCAACAAGTCCTGATATGGCCCTAACTTTGAGAGCAGGAAGGAGTAGAGGAATAGGTGCCCCCATGTCCCTTTTAAGTGCCCAAAGCTGGACAGGGTGAACCTGATCAGTATTGCTGCCTGTGTTCAGCGGGAATGAGAAAAAGGCAAGCTCACAGACAGGATCCCAGTTGCTGATCTGTCCAGACACTCTCCACCTAAACTCCAGTGACCACAACGGCAGTGCTAGCCTTCACCGCAGGATTCTGGCGCAGTTCAGACACTGTGGTGACAGTTACTACTGAATTATCATGAGGGTGTGGGAAAATAATCCTGCTTCTCTGTAACTTCACACTCCAGGCACCTGAATGCCCAGATGGACAAATCAGCTATTCTCCCCATCATTCCTCTTCTGGGTGATTCTAAGCCTGCCATTTTCCCTCTCAAGCTTCTTGGTACTGAGCTGTTCTGCTTCACACCCCCTAAATATCATTTCTGCAGCTGTACTGTCTTTTAAGATACCACATTTACTGTAGAATTGAGGCCAGAAGGTAATTATGTGATCCAACACTGATGTTGTTACTGGAATCATTACTTTCTGCCTTACTTTTTTTTCTTCTGGTATATAATATCAGACTTGAATTATCAGGTAGGTATTAGAATGTAAAATATTACATATATTCAGGGGTTACCTAAATTTCTGACTGACAGAAATTTTCTATAATGGTAGAAATCCATTTTTAAGGGTGATTCTTCAAAAAACAAAAAACTTAATCAAGTTCAATTTCTATAACTAATCTTACATCAAAGATACCACTCAACACTTCTGGTTTAAGTAAAATGCACATTTTCAATGTGAAGGACAGCATGAAAATCCCAGAGGCCAGTGGAATTCCTTGATTTAAAATCCTCCAGTGAGATGCAGTCGCATGGGTTTGAGCACTGCTACCTCTGAACAGCAACTGAAGTTTGTAACTCGCTGCTCCTACACAGTTATTTGCAGGTTCTTACAGGAAGGTAATCCACAAGTTCCACTGCAAAGCCAAATGCCACCATTACATTTTTTTGTTTTACATATCTGCATGTTTGTTCCCCAGATTCAAACTAATACTGCGGTGTCCACGATCCGTTCTCATTACGGTTAGTCCCGTTCTGTTTCAACATGGAGCAGGAAGAGCATATCACCTAAAGACAGGATTTTCAGTAGTGTCTAAATCCCATTGATTTTCAATAAGAACTCTCCATGGTATATCCTTCCTCTCTTACAGCTCGCAGCTGGCTGCCAGAACCGGCCATGTCCTGAGAGTGACGGAGATAAAACACTGTTTACCACGCAAAGCCACACAGTGAATCACAAAGATTGTATGTCTGACTGAAGAGAGGGATAAGAGGCACAGAAGGATTACCTCCCGAGCACATGAAAGCCAGGAAAATCCTGCTATGATCACAGTCAGCGATTCCCTCCAAGCCACAGCACAGAGACATCAGCTCACAGTATGAATCGGGTGTGGCAAAGGGATGGATGCGCAGTGTTAAGTACCTCTACATTCATGTCTGAAGCCTTGAATTTCCTATTACAGAACTCATTTTGTCTTTGTTTTCCTCCCTTCCCAAAAAGAGTGACAAGGCCTTCCAGCACACATGATGGCGGGACATTTATAAAGCACGGGGAACAGCACACGGCACACTCCCGTAAACCTTTCAGCTGCCATATGCCCAAAGCCATCGCTGCACCACCCATACTCAACTGCCTATGTTCAAACCAGTCTGGCAAAATTATGTCTTTCATATGGTGGTTGCTAGTTAGAAAAATTAACCTTTATGGACTCATAACTTGTAAAAGTCAAAGTCCTGAATGCCTCAGATGAAATTAAAAGAATATTCAGATAAAAAGCCTTGCAAATTTCGTTCTTTATCACCTTCAAGTGCTGAAAGATATGATCACACACTGGCAAGCCAGTGATCTCTGAGTTTATATGGCATTGTGGCTCCCAAGGCTTGCTTTCATGTGGTACATTGTCAACTCAGCAAGGAATGAACTCCATTTATACTAAGATATATCCTGACAGGAAAAGAAGCATCTGAAAAGGTATTTGCTACTCCAAGTTTCGTATGGAACAGCCTTCTTGTCTAAAAAACAGATTCACTTTCTTTATTCACCTTTTGAGTAGGAAGGAAGGAACGGTGTGGGAAATACCACACCGATTTTCAGGGCCTGCTCTGGACAACAGAACATCCCAATTTCACTCTGAGAAGTAAGAAACACTGTGCATATAAATACTAAGTTGTTCTTGCACTGCACAGTAATGGTGTGAAAGAGCAGGTGACAGGTAAGTCACCTGAAATGAGTAGATAAGCATCACGCCAGAGACTAGTGCTGAAATCTACAGTCAAGATTCACAGGTTTTATTCTCAGCTTCTGCCATGAGGCCTTTGATGCTGCTCAAGAGATAGCTTATTTTTCATGGAAGCTTTGGAAAAAGCCAAAGGAAATCTCCTACAGGTATTATAACTGGCACTGATGAGATTTTCAACCAATCTGTAGCCTATTGTCTTNTATATATATATATATACATACTGCCTAAACTATCAAGATAGAAAACCTGGCTGCTGTAAAGAACCAGCCCACCAACTTTTTTTTCTCCCAAATTTCCAGTTAACTTATTTCTATAATGTTGAAGTGAAAATTTAAAAAATATGTTCAACTAAACAATCAAATTCACTATTTACTGCACACGGCTGTAGTAAACTTCGTGTAAGAATAAAGCTATGAAATTGATGTTCGTAGCAGTAAGCAGTAAAGCTTCTTTAGCTTGTCATAAAAGCCTCCTTTTTTGTTATCCACTCTCTTTTATGAAAATAAATGTAAAATAAAGTTTCAGGCATACAATCAAAACAAACACAATGAAAAAAAAAACATTATTAGATAATGATTGTCTCTCTTGTCCATTTCCATAATGCAGCAAAAATTTGGTCATGGCCAATAATTTTTACTGTTTCATCACAACCTGAAAGGATATGTTAATTTCAGTTTCTTTAGCCTTAGGTTACCCAAAATGACTATCGTATCACATACTTAGTTTAATTCCAAAGCTTTAAAAACACTGCTGCCTGCACTGCTATTCTGAGTTCACACACGTACAAAATCTCATTAGAGATGCTTTTCCATTAGAAAGTCAATTTCACATTGTAATTGACCACAAGTTTCCAGGCTTTTGGGGCTTTACCTTCAGACATGTGTTTCAATATATATTTTACTGTTTGCCAGGAGTAAAGGATGATGAATAATACACTGCTGTGTCAAATAACCATGATATATCTAGACACGGTATAGAGCAGTATTGAAAACAGTGCACTACCTTTCCATGCTATGAATGGATAATCTCAACAATTCCACATGAATTAGAAACAAATATACTCCACCACTGGTGGAAAAAACTATGTAGAAGCATACTGTAATATACACAAATGAGAAGTAAGGGAAACCAATGAAAAAGCCCCAGGTTATTCACTGTAGATGAAACAGGAAGAACAATCTCATGTGCATGAAATATATGGAGGCATGCAAACTTCTTCATTTCATGCATATAACATTAATTAAAGATTTGCTTGTAATTATTTTGGATCCTGAAATCTACTGGTATTGAGTCCATTCACATGTACTGTGAAAAGCATCTCTGCCCAGAAATTAGCTATGAAGAACAATACTGTCGCCAGAGGGAAATTTCAGGCAGGAAAACCAATGGAATGATAGTTTTAAAAAATAACATTTCTGAAAATAAAAACTTTTTGGAAAGGGTGAAAATACAATATCCACTATTTGTACTAATGCTTCAAGCAAGGAAATCTGAGAGCTTTTTCTCTGTAACCAGAAGGTTCTGATGGAAGTGATAAAGGTAATAAAGGAGACTAATCAAAGTTCCATGATAGACTTCTATGTAATTTTGCTAAAGGATAAAATACAATTCTCTTACATATCTGAAAAAGTTAGCATTCTTGTCTTCCTGTTCCAAATATTACTGCAGAAGAAATCATCAACATGAAAGCAGAATGAGTAAGCTGGATAAACATAAAGCCTCCTGGAAAAAAGGAGAATTCAGAAACTCTGTATTCACAGCACCTTAAATGAAAGTCAAAGGTCTCAGTAGAGGAGCTTTAGAGGAAGTATATGTTCTGCTAATGTAAAGCACAATATATCTCTGCATCTTGCATTTCTTTGGGGTGTAACAAACCATCTTTACAGTAAACATTAAATGAGGCAAACCACAAGTCCTGCAATTCCTTTTCAGAAAGAGACCTGCAACCATGAATTCAAGTTCTACCAGCCTAAATTAACTGCATTTCAGTACATGACAGGTCAACCAGTCAACAATCCAACCAAGTCAGATGCCATCTGACTTACAAGACAGACTGAGCACTAAGTTTTACATGGATGTCTTTTCATTCTCACATTTACCTTTAGGTCCTTTGAACAACTTGATCTCTACGACGGTCTCCAGAATAGGTCTCCTTCGACGAACGTACAATCGTACTATAGAGCCAGCCTCCTTCAGGGCCTCCACGGCTTTGCTGTGTGACACCTCTGACACGTCGACCTCGTTCACTCGCAAGATGCAGTCATTGACCCTGCAAGAAAAACAAAGACCCACAGATACTAAATGCTTGGCTGTTCTTTTGGACCAAAGTTTTGTAACTTCTTTAAATTGAAGAACACTTAACTGGGGAGTCTGACAAATGATAGAACTAATGTTTCATAAGCAATGAGACAGAGAGAGAACACTCAGTCCCTCCAAAAGACATACCTGACTGAAACTGAAGTCTATCTAATCACCTGCACCTACCATCCTCCTTCATAAACTGGGATAGGATCCACTAAACTGACAGAAATGAGTCACAGAATCCTGGAATGTGTTGGGTTGGAAGGGTCTTTTAAAGCCCATCTAGTCAAACCCCCCTGCAGTAAGCAGGGACATCTTCACTAGATCATGTTTCTCAGAGCCCCATCAAGCCTGACCTTGAATATCTCCAGGGATGGGGCCTCCATCACCTCTCTGGCCAACCTGTGCCAGTTATCTACTACCCATGAAGAATATTTTCCTAATATCCAATGTAAACCTCCCCTTTTCTAGTTTAAAACCATCACCCTCTGTCCTTTTATTATATGAACAGTTCTTCTCCAGCTTTCATAGGCACCGTTCAGGCACTGGAAGGTCACTGTAAGACATAAACAACTTGTCTTTACAGACTTAATTAAAACTCTTTTTACTAAACAATATAAACAAGTTACAACATTCATGCTGCATGCTAATGCTATTACCATTGTTCTTAAGGAAATCAGTTTATTTAATACAGATAGACCAGTAACTGTTCAAATACCTCCTTAAATATCTCATATTTCATCAAAGGACTTTAAATTGTCAAAGTCAAAATGCTGTCCTGCAAAAAGCAGACAATGTAAACAAGAATGTTTCATGCTAAATAATTTGAATAAATTTCATTCTTCACATGTTCTACACTGAGTGTATCTTCCAAGATCTGCTATGTGATAATAGCATCTAATTTTCATCAACTACTATAAAAATCCCCTCATATTCTTACTTTGGGCATTCACTACATTATCTATGGGCTGTGTATCTATTATCATTCATTACTGGGCCATCCTTCTTTGCAAATAAGAGTAAGTGCAACGAGCAAGTTCCCAAGAACCAGATAAACCGTGACTCTGTTATTCTTATGTGAAGTACATTTATTGTGAGATTCCTCAATTTTGGGTACAGAAGAAAACCCCATAAGTATATGAGTGTTCTTCTGCATGTCTGAAAGGACAATTGGTGAAGGAAAGATGGGTTGCTAAAAATATTCCTGTTTCCACTATGTTTCTATACATAAGGATCACTCATCAAATGTGACTCTTCACAGTAAAACAACACTTGAGCTGGGTATTGCTCAGGAACCTTAGAACACAAAGGGACTTTACCTGAACTCTGAGAATTTAGGATGGATTATCGTTATGTTCTCATGTTGCTGTTTTTGTTTAAAACAAACCAAAATAACAAGATGACCCCAACTTACTGAAACCAAAGATTTTC
Organism: Heliornis fulica; assembly: GCA_013399135.1. NCBI lineage: Eukaryota > Metazoa > Chordata > Aves > Gruiformes > Heliornithidae > Heliornis > Heliornis fulica. Next base: position 149,313 of record VXBZ01004704.1, on the reverse strand, counting down.
TGTGTTACTGGCCTTTTGGAAGAACATTTCTAGGTGCACAAAGTTGACAACATGTTGTAGCAGCCCTTAGGGACAACTTGGAAAGGACACAAAATTGATACTTCCCTTGAGATGACCAGTACTGTACTGCACACTTTGCAGTTTCCACTCAGTGGTAGGGTTTGCTGCTTTCCTTCAATGCCAGAAGTATTAATCTCCCCAACGTTTAATTGTGTGGTTTGGCTGTCAAATTAATAAATGCTCTGATATAAATCACTTTATTCTTTTAAATAAATCATTAATATATCCTGCTAGTGCTTCCCACTCAGAAAGATGGTAATTATGTCAAAGCTGCTGTTCTTTCCATTAATATAAGGATATATCTGATTCTTGTCAAATTTATGACTCTTATTGTTATATCTGAAATACAACTGATTATTCCATGCTTAATGAACAGATGATTGGATCCTAACCCTTGGATGATTATGAAGACAAAACAGGTTCACAGAGTTTTCGACAGATTGACTCATGTTTCAATGAAAAGACACACAATGGCAATACTGGTAATGTAGGATGAATACAGGAAAACACACAGCTCACAGAAACACTTACATACAAAGTACTTTTTTAATACAGGCTCTGTCAATGCACAAGTAGCAGGACAAAAATTGTCCTCTACAGTCTGCTATGACAAAGTGCATATCCAGGTCTAGATATCCAGCCACACTCTTTCAAAACCCCAGGCTTATTTTCTCCCTCACCAAGGAAAATATGAGGTTTTTTTAGTTTCCCTATTCAAGAGCAGACATGCACATACACAGAAGTGTGCCTGTGCACACACACATACATGTGCCTACAGGGTTCTTTGGAATTTAAGCTGACCCATTATCAAATCAACAGAATGCAACAATCTCAAGGGCTAAAAACACTTGTTTAGAATACTGAAACCTCTAAAACAGCAGGTAGGTCCATTGTGAAATAAATGACACAAGCTGGAGAGCTGACCCTAACCTCAGTCATAATAGCCAAATTAGTCTTTTATCACTATTAATTCGGAAACTCCACAATATTTTTATTAAACTGAACCTGGAGGATAAATAACCATAGAACCACAGAATCTCCTGAGTTGGAAGGGACCCACAAGGACCATCAAGTCCAAATCCTGGCTCCACACAGGGCCAGACAAGTCAGCGCAGGGGACTGAGTGCATTGTCCAGATGCTTCTTGACCTCAGTCAAGCTGGATGCTGGGACCACTTCCCTGGGGAGCCTGTGCCAGTGCCTGAGCACCCTCTCAGGAATGAACCTCTTCCTGACATCCAGCCTAAACCTCCCCTGTCACAGCTCCATGTCAGTCCCTCAGGTTCTATCCCTGGTCACCAAGAGAGGAGATCAGCACCTGCCCCTTCACTCCCCCTCATCAAGAATCCACAGACCGCTATGAGGTCTCCCCTCAGCCTCCTCTTCCTCAGGCTGAACAAAACCAGGGACTTCAGTCTCTCCTTGTAAGACTTCCCCTCCAGACCCTTCCCCATCCTCGTTTCCCTCCTCTGGACACTCTCCAATACTTTTATGTCCCTCTTGTTCTGTGGTGTCCAAAACTGCACCCAGTGCTCAAGGTGAGGCCGTCCCAGCACAGTGCAGAGCAGGACAATCCCCTGGACTGGGTGGCAATCTTTATTCACTAAAACATAAGAAAATGTGTGAGAAGGTAATAAAACAAGAAGGCTGAAACAAGACCTCACAGACTGATGTCATATTGTCCTCAGATCTGGGCAGGAGGTTTCAGGGCCAATACTTGGCACAGTTCTTACTATTAGCTAAAGACAGAAATCCATGACAGTGGTCTTGGGATACTTTATCCTCCCGTTTAAACTTTCACGGAACAGTCCCTATTCTGTAAAAGCTCTGCTCTCCTAGTGACCTATAAATACTGCAGTGTAACCTGAAATAACAACAGAAAAAAGGCAGTAAATCCAACTTAAAATTCTTTCAGATGATCAAGTGTACAGTCTTACCACGTATGAGGAAAATAATTTTGCCCTTGCAAACAGCTCTCCAGTGTATTTTACAGGTGTCACTGAAACATTTGTGTGACAACTACATGGCAAAAGTGTATTCCAACTGATACGTGGATTCCTTTTCCCATTTATCTCCAAACCTTGCTAAGGCCCGTAGGGGGGGGTACACACTGTATGCAGACGTTAGTTCCAGGAAGTTTCAGACCTGCCTCACATCCCAAGATCCAAATCCAACAAGAGAGATCCCTACAGTTTCACCAGTACCTATGCTAATCCAACACCAAAAAATCCAGGCAGAAGGAAAATTATTCCAACACTTCCCTTGTTTCCAAAGCAAGGTACCCTAAATATATACATTTTTAATAATATTAAATCCGTTCTCTCTCAGCACTTTGAAAGTATGACCATTCTACCTGTAAAACAAAATGCTTATTCGAGTAAGCTCTATTCAAAGAGTTCATTGTAAACATTTCTAATGATTTCTAGTAGGTTCTACTGAGAAAGAAGGAAGTTGTATTGTAAGCTGTGGCTAATGATTTTTGCAACAATTAAGAAACAAGGGGAAATTCTGTTTCCTCTAACTCAATTTTCTCTAACTCTAACAAAATCCACTATTAAAAATTATTCTTCAGATTTAATTGCTAAAGTTCAACAATGTAATCACATCATCTGCTAATGATACAGGTTCGTGGAGTTTTTGACTAAATTTACTCATTTTTCAGTGAAAGGCAGCACGGGATTAATAGTATTTTGGAGATAGTATGAGCTGTGCTGAAAAAAATATACACTATAAAAATATTATATGTATTCTAAGCATATTTTAAAAGAACTTAAGCCTAAAAGCAGCACCCATGCTACTGTTTCCTTGGAAAGAAGGACTACCTATCTCAGTTCAATATAGCATGTAAGTCTGATTAATTTCTGAGGTAAAAGTAGTCCTATTTCTATTTTGGCTCTATTTTAGCCAAAACACTCAAATGGAGATTTAGGATTATTATATATATATAAATTTATTCAAGCCCACAGAATCACCCTTACAGGTATGGGCTGAGTTAAAATGAGTTAGGCTGCTCTTCCCATGGCACACTCTCTCATTTAAATACTTTAAGAAAATGCATATATATTCCACAAGACTTTTTTAGAATAATTAAGATATAAATGACCCTGGATCATAAATTACAGAACCCATGCTATAATAATGCCAATGCAGTTACAACTGATACAGGAAATACAAGATTCTGCTATTTAGGTCACAGACACAGATTTTTACCAACAGTTGTTGCCATCTTCAAAGCAAATAAAGGGTTTGATTAATTAAAGAATAATACAATTCCTTAAGGGCTTATTCCAAGTTTGTTCTAAACCTGAACACCTTCATCTGAGTTTCAGGTTTATTGTTTCCAAGAAAACAATGCAGACACCCCTGATGTAAAGCTGGTAACTGCTTCAGTGAAGTTGTAAGTGAAGAAGACCAGTGCAATGCTTAGGCACTCACAGAAATACAGTAGGGGAGAGCTGGCAATGATCATTCTGTTCAGTGTTCTGTGCAGCACAGTGCCCTGGAAAGAAACCCAAAGCAGCACAGTATGGCAGCAAAGAGCCCCAGAAGACCACAAGGTCCCACCAAGATGCAGTAGCCCACTTGCAGCTCCGTAACGAGCTAGTTGGAATCAACTATGGAGTTGAGAACAATCTGTGCTCCCTGGATAAACATCACAACACTAAAAGCTGCAGAAATTCCTGGGTCTTTGTTATGGACCAGACACCTCCAGAGTAACTGGAGTAATCTGGTAATCAGCAAAAGTAAGAGATGGAAGCACTAAACATCAACTTCATTTATTGGCTCCTGCTTTGCCTAATCTTTTTAGCCAAAGTTTTTCTATAAAAGGGTTGATGCTTTCTTTCTTCCAGAAGTTACAAGAACACATCACTTTAAGCAGGAACACAAGATTACAGCTGACAAGTTGAAAGGACTGATTATCCTTTCTTTTAGAGATCAGTGTATAATAATAACAATATAAATACATTCTCTAACCCTAGGGAATCAGTCTACCCCATCAGCTAGAGAAGACTGACTTTCTGTACCCCAGTTTGTTTTCTTTAAACTCTATATGCACTCTTTTTATCCCACTGTACGTAAAACTTAAGAGCATATAGGGATAAAAAGTGTAATTATTAGTACTGGCCCACACAATTATTTTCCAAATAAGAATAATATTTTTAATGTCAAATAAGAAAACAGAATAAAGGATCTCATATTTACTATAGCAGTATTCAGATCTGTCTTTCCAATTACAGAATATAGAGCTAAAACTAAATGCCAATGATATGGATGTACCACAGGGCATACTGTTTCCTTAGGTATAATGATCCTTAGACACATGATCCAATTTCTGCAGCAAATTCACATATACCCTCAGGCCCCTCTCTGACATTGTAAGTAGTATAAATTTACTGCTATGTCCAATTTAAAAATAAAGAAATAAAACTTAGCAGTAGAAGAAAATTTCTGTCTATTTCTGGAAGGCAGAAAGGACCTAGTGCTGATGAAAATATCTGATGCAGATACCAGCCAATCCAAACTCTAAGGTGGGCACTTTGGTGCTTTATAATTCAATTCTACTGAATTCTCATAGAATAGTTGCTGACTGAGAAGAATACTTGATAACAGTTATGACTTTTTTTTTGGGGGTGAATAATTTATGAAGAATTTGAGTCAAACTTAATAAAAATGTGAAAACCTAGGAGTGATTTTGATTTAAATAAATGTGTAAATATTGGTACAGTAAGATGGCAACCCTGCTGCATTAAACATGATGTCACAAAGCATCAAATCTAAGCCATGCTTCTAGGATGAACAGAATTTTCTCTGCTTCTACAGAAAGTAAATAAGGTCTACAAACACAATGTTGCATTTCTGAGAGAAAAAGAATAGTCTTTAAATCATCTGAATTCTTTAGCAAGTGACATGAATCTATTACAGTGAAACTGAAAAAACCAGAAACTTTTTCCCCAAAATGTTGGTTCGGTGCCAGCCCAGCTCTTCCTGGGCAACCCTGAGCAGGTCACTTAATTTCTTTATTCTCATTACCTTCAAACAGAAGACCAAAACCCCACCCATGTCCCACTTCCTTTGTCTCTTGTTTACAGTCTAAACTTTCCAGAGGAGAGTCTACACCATCCTGGCTCACCTCAAAGAGGGACTAACCCTCCATGCAGCCTCCAGGCACACTCCAAATGATACCCAACGAAAGCATCTCCCTGCCTTTTCCTGGCTGCATCCAGCCTTGTAACCTGTTCCAAAGTGAGAGATGAAGGGCAAACCCGGCCACCAAGCACCACAGCTGTGCTCTGGGAGCGTGTATGAGTGTGTGCAAAGCCAAACCCAAGCCCTTGCACGCCATTCCTGTAAGTACATCCAGACAGCTGCTTTCCTGCACTGGCAAACCAGTTTTGGTGTGCTGGCCATGAGGAGCCTGAAGACTGGAGCACGTTGAGCTAACAAGTCTTGCTGAAAAGCACGGTGTGCTTGTTTAAGCTTGGTGCCCTGCTTCTGCAGCCTCACAACTCAGACCAGCAACCAGTGGGGTTTGCAGCCTAGAGACCGGAATAAATGAATAAACAGATCCTAAAGTGTTTTGGATTTCAGTGTGTGTGGAGATTTTACCAAAACATGATAGCAACCTGGTTTGGCTTTCCACATATCACCAGCTTTCAGCCCACAACATGAGGTTTTGGAAGATGAACTGAAACTGTTTTGGCAGTTCCCACAGTTCATGGCTTACCCCTGTGGATCTTCACAAACAAAACTCTTTGCAAGAAGTAAGTAAGTCTTTAGCAAGTTCCCTCCTAAATGGCAGAATGCAAAATAAGCAGTGGAGCAGCAGGAAGACCCTGGGCACAGTGGATCCAGCTGGCTCCCTCCGGATCTGTGAGTGTTTTGGACCCTTTTCTGGCTCCCACCTCCAGAACCCGCTAGCACGAGTCCTAGCCCTTGTTCTCCAGAAGGCTGCATGAGAAAGCAAAAAGGACAAATGAAACTCCTCTTCTGTATAATCAGGAGTCCTGAGATAGTTTAGGAGGTAGGAACACCTACTGTAATGCAGTCAAGAAACTTCAGATCATATCCAGGAGGCCTTAAAGTCATGCCAGCATGACTTGCTGGTGTCCTACCAGAGCACTTTGAGCTTTACTTCTCTTCCAGAACAGAGACTGGAGACAAAATTATCAGGGAAGAGTTCAGATTTATATAAATACCTCTGAACTTCAGAATGTGTTATTATTGCCTGAACTGACTGTTTCTGTATCCTGCTACTAACATGACCTCACTGACCTGAGACACAACCAGCACAGCTACCAAACTGCTGTAAGACATTGACATTTATTGTTCTTCGCTACTACTCCTTTAGTTACTCATGGATTGTTTCTAAACCAGCAGCCACCTTAATGAAATCTCAATGTATTAAAGAGCTTGCATCATAATAATAATAATAATAATAATAATAATAATAATAATAATAATAACCAATTCTGAAACACAAGTCACTGGCAACAATATCAGAAAAATATTAGCAGAGCAGCTCCTTGCAATACACAGTGTCCCTACCCTTCTCCCTACATTTCTTTGACTGTAAATTCTGCTCTGGAAGTTGCAAGTCAGAAACAGACAGCATACTGCACTATATAATTAGGAATGGAAAAGTCCCTGCAGCCTTTACGCTGGTAGAAGAAAATATATTTAGAAGCTTGAATATGTTCCTACTCAGAGTTTCAACAGAGGACACATCAGCATTTGCCTTTTTTTTTAAAGGTCCTAAACTCAGCTATAAGACTTCACTCCAGGCACAAACTTGGCTAAAAAGCAGTTTATCTGTTGCTGTAAATACTTGGGATCATTTCTGCATTCTAGCCTAGCTCTTAGAGCTTCCTGCAGCAGGGCTGTCCCTCAGTTAACCCTTCCCACCACACTGAACAGACCAGATCCTTTTATCCTTCAGCACAGTGTGCCTACAGGACAAGGCGACTGTTTATTTGGGAGTGTTTATGTCCACCTCTTGGTTGAGAACACCCACCGAGCTAATGTGCAGAATGCATTAGAATCTCACCCAAAGAGAGCTCAAGTAACACCAAACTAGTGGAGTGAAATCCCACACAGAGCTGGACAAGGCAGTGCAGACACTGACCAAATAGATCTTGCATGGAAATCACAGAACCACAGAATCACAGAATATCAGGAGCTAGAAGAGACCTCAAAAGATCACTAAGTCCAACACCTCTGCCCAAGCAGGATCATCTAGAGTAGATCACATAGGAACATGTCCAGATTGGTCTTGAATGTCTCCAGAGAAGGAGACTCCACAACCTCTCTGGGCAGCCTGTTCCAGTAATCCATTTCCTCATACTGAAAAAGTTTCCCCTTATATTAACACAGAACTTCCTATGTTCCAGCTTGGACCCATTGCCCTTTGTTCTGTCACTGGCCATCACTGAGAAGAGCCTGGATTCATCCTCCTGGCACTCCCCCTTTACATATTTATAAATGTTAATGAGGTCACCCCTCAGTCTCCTCTTCTCCAATCTAAACAGACACAGCTCCCTCAGCCTGTCCTCAGAAGGAAGATGTTCCACTCCATCACCTTTGTGGCCCAGTGATGGACTCTCTCATTGTATTTAAAATAGAATGACTACAATTAAATCAAGAGTCGCCAAAATTAGGATTCTTTGCTGTGAATCAAGTGTAAAAAATAAGAATCTAAACTCAGTCATTAGTGTGTTTTCTAGTTGTGGTGTCAATGGGGTAAGTTAGATGGTATGTGGAAATCCACCTGGATTGATGTTTCCATATGTCTCCAGCCAATCACCAGCGGTAAAAGGGCTGTACCAATGCAGCTCTGCAGTGCTGAGCTCACACAGCGCTACCCTGCATCGCTGCACATCTGTCCCCATGGTGACTGATTCCAAGGGGTCCCATTAATAGCTACAGACAGGAGTGAGGTTAGGAAAGAGAACAGTCACAGCCCTGCAGTGCAAAAACCTCTGTCTCCCACAGATTAAAACCAGAGACCTTGGCCCCAGGCTGCAAGATTGCTGCAGAAACACACAACTAGGCAGCAAGACAAGACATCCACGAGCCAGGACTGTATGGAGCCACCCAGCTTGTCGTGACCCTCCACATCCCCACCGAGGACTGGGCGGCTCTCTCAGAAATCTGCCACTTATTAGTTTCCTTTGTTGTCCCAAATGCCACCATTAGGAGAGATGGCAAACACTGCTCCCTGGCCTCTCTGTTTTTCTCCTGTAGTGAGGAAACAGGACAGAACCTCTTGTAACAGATTTTTTCATTATAGAAAGATAGGCCCTGCTAGAAAACTCTCCAAGCCAAAGGCATATAGCTGAGCTACTGGTAATTTGATTTCAAAGATGGAAACACTACCACACATCTTTCTATTTATCTGAATGCCTCCTGGCTGTGACACCTACAGATTTATAACAGAATGCTGAAAAACCCCTGCATTTCAGGTCTAAGTTGTTTTAATTATGTTGTTTCTTGACAAAAATAACATTGGTTTATGCAGAATAAATACTGCAGTCAAGACAAAAATAAATTTCATTCAAATGCACTTTGAATTAAAATAAGATTGAATAAAGGTTAGACAGTGAAACAAAAATCATAGTGAAAATCTGCTGTCTTATTATCCAATATCATCTCCTAGAAAAACACTTTAACTACTTCTGCTTCCATCACTGGTGCCACTGCACTTCATAAAATGAAACGTTCGAATTAAATTGCAGTCAAAACCTCCCGTTATTCAGCAAATCATCCTTGTTCACAAGCCTAGAGAGTAATTCTGCCTCTTGCTCTGATGAAATCATGAAATATCTTACAGAAATTGTAATAATGATAGAAACTAATGCAGGTGCATGTTATGACTGCCACTGCTCAGGACATCTACAGAGAGGACATCCCAGTCCATGGTGCACAGGTGGCCAAGAAGGCCAACAGCATCCTGGTTTATATCAGGAATACTGAGGTTCAATAACAGCAAGTGTAGGGTCTGGCACCTGGGAAGGAATAACCATGGGTATCAGTACAGGCTGGGGATGACCTGCTGGAGAGGAGCTCTGGGGAGAAGGACCTGGGGGTCCTGGTGGATGACAGGTTGGCCATGAGCCAGCAGTGTGCCCTGGTGGCCAAGAAGGCCAATGGGATCCTGGGGTGCATTAAGAGGAGCGTAGCCAGCAGGCCGAAGGAGGTGATCCTCCCCCTCTACTCTGCCCTGGTCAGGCCTCACCTGGAGTCCTGTGTTCAGTTCTGGGCCCCTCACTAAAAACAAGACATTGAGGCCTTGGAGCTTTTCTCCAGAGAAAGGCTATGAAGCTGGTGAAGGGTCTGGCACACAACTCTTGTGAGGAGTGTTTGTGGGAACTGGCAGGAGGCTGAGGGGAGACTCACTGCTCTCTACAACTACCTGAAGGATGGCTGTGGTGAGCTGGGGGTCAGCCTCTTCTCACATATAACTAATGACAGGACAAGAGGGAATGGCTGCAAGTTGCACCAGGGGAGGTTCAGGTTAGTAATTAGGAGAAATTTCTTCTCAGAAAGAGTGGTCAGGCATTGGAACAGGTTGTCCAGGGAGGTGGTGGAGTCTTCATCACTTGGGGTGTTCAAGGAAAGGTTGGACGAAGTACTAAGGAATATGGTTTAGTGAGTAATACAGGTGGTAGAGGGATGGTTGGACTAGATGATCTTGGAGGTCTTTTCCAACCTTAACGATTCTATAATCTCTACCTGACTTTAAAAACAGCACACTCACTGAAGGTTGCGCTGAAGCAATTAACACTTGCCTATCTTTGAAAAAGTGAAATAACTTTGGAAGGAAAAATAAAATACGATTTCAAAGCCCCTCCAGTTTGATGGTCTAATTGCTCCTCTGCCTGTGCTCCCCAGAGAGAGACAAAGGGTGAATTAAAGTTCCCTTTCAGAGGCGAGCTGATTTTGCCACTGCTGTTGTGAATGAAGACCTGATTGACTCTTTCCTTTGCCACTGAAAGGTAATTTGGACCTCATTTTGTATAAAAAAAAAATCTCAGCTTTAGCATAGTATTCCAATGTCTTTATAGACCTGAAATTTGCAGACAGCAAATTTTTATATAGTGATAAAGCCAGCTATCCACTGAGAAATGCTCACAGGGCAATGGAGACTTAAAAATTAGCTTATTTAAACAATTATAAGTCAAGTAAAGAAACTATATATTTTTATAAATTGCCACTTATCTTGAAAATTTTCAAAAATGTACTACTGCCAAATGTACAGAAAATTTATATTTTTAAGTACTGATTTAACAAAAAAAATGCGGTAAGCTGTTATCAGAGGCAACTCAACTGTGGAAGTGGATTCATTACTAAAATTTCAAAGTAAATACTAATTTCAAAATCAATAACTTTACATTATTGTTGTTATTAAAGCTACATAAAAGCTGGAATTTTATAAACTATATGAATGCTCCCTGCATGCTGTTGACTTGGTATTACTTAAAATTTACTCATGATGACCTCATGTGGCATGGTCAATAATATCCAGGAGCTAAAAACAGTGGTAAATTCCACATGAATTCCAAATATCATTCTCTATCTCCCTACCTTAGGGAAAAAAGCCTCAACATACAGTTAAAATTTCTCACATATCTGCTCGAAGGTTGAGACAACAACACCCCTACAAAAAAGCACCGTTCTCTTTGTGTCTGCAAACACTCAACAGAGGTTAAGGATGCTGCACAGACAAACTCAACGCTGAGCAATGAGAGAAGCAAAACCCCACCTGGTTTCTGATGCCTCTCAGAAGAGCCTCACCTCCCTGCACACTCTTTGAGAATGGAAGTAGTTATTAGCTGATGGTAGCTCGTCTCACAGGGCGTAGCTATAAGGGGTTGAGGGAGGAGTAGCTAACACCCATTCTATTTGCACACGGACAGACTCAAGCATAAACTTTTAGAAAAGGCAAGTCTAAGTACATCTGTAACAGAAGGATCTGTTTTTCTTTTTTTTGCCCTTCATGACAAACACCCTGAAAGCTGAATGATATCCTGGCTGTGTCTAATGCTTTTAGAGGTACAGCGTTCTAAATAATTTCCAATTAAATGATTTTTTGTGACATCAAGCCTTCATTTATTGCTTGGCTAGCATAACTCAAGGCAAATTAACTCTCTTTTGCTAGGTAAGCCACACCTACGGTAATTTTCTGCAGAGTCTACGATCTTTCATTTCACACATTACTATTCCTTTCAAAATGCCTCCTGCATAAAACAGACTCCTCTTCCCCCCAGTGTAAGTCACATCATCTTCAAGCAGAGCTGGGGACTGCGAGACACAAACCTATGTCAAGGCAAAGCTGTTGGGTTGGGGGCGAGCCCTCCCCTTTGCCAGACACACCAACAGAAAACACAAAACAAAACACTCCTTGACCCATAAAAGACCGTTGTGTACTTAGCAGCCCTGAGATTTCTACCTCAGCATACTGGCCATCAAGCAGGGCTTGGGTAACCCAGCAGGTTGGAAATGGTGGAGGGCAGACCCAGGTGTGAGGAGGTGGCTGAGGACAGCACCCCACCACACACACTGCCAGCAGTCACTGGCCGAAGGGCCGCTCAGCACTCGATCCTGCCTCAGCATTCGATCCAGCTGCAGCACTAGATCCAGCCACAGCACTAAATCCAGCCACAGTACTCAATCCAGCCTCAGCACTCGATCCTGCCTCAGCACTCGACCTGGCCTCAGCAGTAGATCCTGCCTCAGCACTAGATCCTGCCTCAGCACTTGATCCGGCCACAGCTCTCGATCCAGCCACAGTACTCGATCCTGCCTGAGCACTCGATCTAGCCTCAGCACTCGATCCGGCCACAGCACTCGATCGTGCCTCAGCACTCGATCCTGCCTCAGCACTTGATCATGCCTCAGCACTAGATCTGGCCTCAGCACTAGATCCGGCCTTAGCACTTGACCCAGCCACAGCACTCAATCGGGCCGCAGGCCCCACAAGCCCATGTTTAAAGCTTGATTTGCCAGCTTTGATTGCCAGCTCTCCACAACGAGGGCAGCGTAGAGGAAGCAGAAGCGAAGTGTGGGCAGGAGAGGGCAGGGGGAATGGCGGGGTGGGCAGGATGGGCGGCCACAGATGCTCCATTAGGCTTCCCTGAAAAGGGCTCTTAAACGTCTTACACATTGACTTTATTAACCTTTTCCACAGGATCTAGAGACACTATTTCCCTTTCTATACTCCCCCTCCCAAAATTAAGTCACGTTTCCCACCCTGCATTTCTTCTCCCCTCGCATTTCTCACCCGGCTCGACCCTCGGCACTGGTTCCCCTTGCTCTTACCACATTTTTCCATTCCTCCGTCCGTTCTCTAACTCCCCAGTTATCCTCAGTCTTTCTGCGTCTCGTCTCCCTCCACTGCCATGTACGATGCTTTCCTTCCCACACTACTCCCACCAGCAACCGGGCGCTGAATGTCCCGGGGCATCCACCCTCGGTCGGCAGCACTGCTCGGTCTGGGCGGCTCTGGCAGCCGGCGGAGGCAGCAGTTCTAATGGTGGCCAGAAGCAAAACTTGTGCTCGCACAACAAGTATTCGTGTCCGCCCTTCAAAGCCGAAGCGGGACAGAGGAGAGGTGAAGGATGAGAAAACACGAGGCGTGGGTCGCTGTGGGGTGTTGTGAGAGGAAGGTGTTGGGATAAAGGAAGGGGAAAGGAAAACAAAACGCTGTAAAGCCGGCGATGAGTGAAGGCACCAGGAAGCTGAAAGCTCCTCCCAGCTGCAGGGCTGCTCGGCAGGTAGCGGGAGATGCCCCAGGCCAGGCTCTGTAGGTGTGGTAGAGGGCAGGGACGGCTTCCCAGCCCTGACTTACCCTCCGAGCCCGCCGGTTCGGCTGGCTCCAGCGCCGTGCGGGGACTTCCAGGCCCAGCGCCCGGAGGAAGAGCAGCTGCCCGGCCCGGCCGGGCCGCGCCGAGTCCCCGCCGTTTCCTCGGGACCGAGCCACGTTTGCCTGCTCAGTACCCCGAACCACCCGCGGTTACAAAGCTCCCAGCTGACACCGGCCCCGTCTGCAGCGTGTTCAGGTCCGTGCAGGAAAACCAGTTACAACAGATAACCCAGAAAGCAATTCCGGATCGAGTATTTTTACAAGCACTTTTCATCTGGGACTCTTAAAAGCGCTTTGCAAATACGAACTCGTTCCAGCTTCACAACAACCCCCGTGAGGCAAAGATAACGATCGCTGTACCCGTTTTACAAATGGGGAAACTTCAGCACAAAACAAGAGAAGTGTTGCCACAGATCAGGCACAGCGAGAACAGAACCACGCAGTCCTGCCTCCCAGGCGCCTGCACTGACAAGCAGAGATCCCTCCCTCCCTTCCTCCCTCCTGCCCGGGTTTGATTGAGCAGAGCTGCTCCAAACAAAGGTGGAGCACCGGGGGATAAAAGAAGAGGATAAAACACGTAGTTCAAGTTGAGAAAGACCTCAGCAGCCTCAGAGCATCAGTAGCATCAGTGTACACGCTTGGATAGCTGCAACTTNGGGGGGGGGGGGGGGGGGAATTTGCTTTTTGTAATGGTGGGATTCAGAGCTGAATGGCACGATTGATGTCAGAAAGCATCCCAGCAAAGTACTGGCACACCTCTTGCAAGTTGGATGTTAAAACTCACAAGCCATGGGGAAAGAGAAATGTCAGCACCCTGCTCTCACATCCACAGTAAACGCAGAGCAAGGAATGTGACAACAGTGATGAGGTACAGTCAGAAATATGCTTTGGCTAAAGGCTGCAAATCCAAGTGTTTATTCAAACCACAGCTGAGAGTTTTGACAGCGTATCAACAGACCAGGCATTAACTGGCATCACTGGTTTTGGCTCAGAAGCAAAAGTTGACCAAGCTTTTTCTTACAAGCTTTAGAATCTAATCTTTGCTGCTTAGAAGGAACTCAATTTTTCATTTTTATTTAACAATAGCTTAAGTTGGTTCCTTTTTCATTCAAAATTTTATTTTCAGGTTCAGTGGGAGTAGAAAGAAATAATCCAGCATTGCCCCAGAGGGTTACACATGTTGGGAACAGGAACAGATGTGAGATATTTTTTCCTTGACTAACTCTAGACTCCACTGACAGCTGATGATTTCTAAGGTAGTAACTGCAGAAACCTTTGTAATCCAGATAAATTGTCACCGAGCTATTGAAATTCGTAACTGCAGTAGCAGTGCAAACATGCTGATGTCATAACAACTGGGATTTGCTGCATGGTGCTGTTCTGCTGCTGCAGCACTCTGGGGACATTGTCATTTCAGGCAGGACCAGTACAGAAGAGACACCTGGGATAGACATCTCTCAACCAGTTTGGTACTGGTGCATGAAATACCTAGTGTGGTGGGCATTAGGTAACTGCAGTGTGTGCTCCTTTGCTTACATGTCGTTCTCGAGCAGGGGTTTCAAATAGTAGAGAACAGCTCAGAAACTTATAGGGGGAAGAAACTCATCCTTGGTGTTTCCAAAGAAAATGCTACAAAATGGCCCCTCACTGCTGGCTGCAAAGAGGCCTGTAAAACTCACCAGTTTCAAATACCACACACAGGAGAGGTACCTTTTTCTTCCCATTCATTTCTTTTCTCTTTCCCTGAGAATTCAGCTGTTCAAACATAATTTCCCTTTTCTTTCGTGCACTAACAAATTATTTTCAAAATAGGAAGATCAAAAATATGATCCAATTCAGAGACATGCTGGGTTCTGCAATGCCAAATAAGGAATGTAAGCTTCACATAGGAAAAAAAGACAGTAAAAAGGATTCAGCTAAAGAGAAGAGGTGAAAGCAACAGAAAGGATGGTCACATATTCCCCTGATGAATATAAATGGCTGATTTCAATCTCGAGTCATAGTAAACCATCTTCAACTTTAAAAATAATGTATGAAAATTGGATTTTGATTTTGTGACCTGCTTTTTTTCCTTATAAATCCCCTGTGGTAATTCCATCCTTTTATTTTTAATTCCACGGTTGCTCAGAATGTGATATGCACAGATACACAGACAAATAGAGTTAATAAGATCAAACTTCCTAACACAAACCAGGACAGAGCGAGCAGCCAATAATTCACAATCTAATTTATGACTGTCTGCAAAGCAAGCATGCTTTGTCTAATGGGGTGAATGTCTCTTTATTAACTTACTACTAAATTATGTACTGAACTAATAGCATTGTCAGAGGCCTGTAAACAGTGCAGATATGAATCAGTGTTTTGTGGCAGCACTGTAATTATAATAACATCCTGAACAAGCTTTATGCCATTGCAACAACACACATAGACCTGGTACTGGTAGGCTTAATACAAGATCAGAAGTTAACAAATTGGGATTTTGGCAGTGAATCACAAAGAAGGCACGCTTCTCTTTTGATACATAATGATGGTGAAATAAAGCCAGTTGTCCAGGCTGGACTGTGAAGAACGTGGTCTCTCTCCTGTGAATAGCACTTCACAAGACCCTTGTTTTTTCCTATTACCATTCCCATTTATTACTAAGTAAGGAATCTAGAATTACAATCAGATACCAACAGGCAGAAACTGTGTGCCTGCTGCTGCTGAGGGATTTAGGTTTCAGACCTTTCATTAGAACAAATTACTGTCAGCACATTAGGCAAAGGTTGAGGTGGTCCTTTATCTAGCCAGCTCTCAAGTGGGGACTCCCTTCTGTTTCCTTTTCTCTGATTCTTCTTTTGTGATTCTCAGATAAACGGCACACAACAGTTATACCAGTGTGTATCTTAATTTCAGTTTTCAAGCTTTGAAGAAAGCATGAAACTATACTATTTCTCTGGTTCATCTTTATTTTTAAAAATCTGATCAGAATGCAGAATTACCTTTAAATTAATTTTACCTTTTATTATCAGAATTTGCATGAGGAAGGATCTTGTCTTCAGAGTTCCTCTCTTGCTACCTATACCTGGTAAATGTGTAACCTTTGACAAATCACAGTGGGTTAGTTGACAACTGAAGGGAACACCAATCTAATTTGTTTAAAACCTTTGCTGGTAGGCATGTAACTGAAGCCTGTAAGGCACAGAAATAGCAGAGGAATCACTATTCTATTCCAAGCTTTCTCTCTGATTTACTAGATGACTGAGGGCACATTATTTCAGTTCTTGTCTCCTCCTATTAGCATGTGTATTACGCTCCTTTCTCCACACCAAATCAATTTGAGAGCTGGGAGAGAAAAATCCAGTGGGGCTAACTGTTATGGTGATGACAGAACAACACAGCATGCCTTAAAAATGCTGCAGTTTTGCAATCCTTAACCTCCTGACAGTCAGCAATTAGAGCAGTATCAGGAAAGACATTTACAAAGGAAAGATAAACACTGCACAGCCTCGGTGGTTTTTAGCTTATGGTACTCAGATAGCTGGGGGTATGGGTGCTGTTTCCAACTAGTCTGCCAAAGAGAACTCGCAATCAATCTACTTTTCTCAGCATGTTTTAAGTTGTCCTTACAAATATCCACACTCCTAAGGAAAAAAAAATAATGATAGCTTCACAAATGGAAAGAGACTGGAGATCAGTTTCCTAGAAGAAAAAATGAATGAACAGCTACAGGTCCCGGCAGCTTACCAGGGCAGCTGCCTCCAGGCACAACCACTTTCTTCCCTTTGACTCACCCTTCCATCAACCCTCTTTCCTCTGAATACAGCTCAGGCTCAAAATATCTTCTGGTACAACATTAACCCTTGAAATTCAAGCTCAAGGCTGTACAAGTCTCTCACGTGAGAGAGACCTGTTGGATGACACAAACCTGGTGGATGACAGGTTGGCCATGAGCCAGCAGTGTGCCCTGGTGGCCAAGAAGGCCAATGGGATCCTGGGGTGCATTAAGAGGAGCGTAGCCAGCAGGCCAAAGGAAGTGATTCCTCCCCTCTACTCTGCCCTGGTCAGGCCTCACCTGGAGTCCTGTGTCCAGTTCTGGGCTCCCCAGGACAAAACAGACAGGGATCTCCTGGAGAGAGTCCAGGGAAGGTCACAAAGATGGTGAAGGGCCTGGAGCATCTCCCCTGTGAGGAAAGGCTGAGTGAGCTGGGGTTGTTCAACATGGAGAAGACTGAGAAGGGATCTCATCAATGTTTATCAATATCTGCAGGTGGGAGATAAAGGGAGATGGCCAACCTCTTCTCAGTGGTCTGTGGGGACAGGACAAGGGGCAGTGGTCACAAGTTGGACCACAGAAGGTTCTGCACCAATGTGAGAAATAACTTCTTCACTTTACAGTGACGGAGCACTGGAACAGGCTGCCCAGGCGGGTTGTGGAGTCTACTTCTCTGGAGATATTCAAGATCCATCTGGACACCGCCCTGTGTGACCTGCTCTAGGGAACCTGCTTTGGCAGGGGGTTGGACTTGATTGTCTCTGGAGGTCCCTTCCAACCCCTACAATTCTGTGATTCTGTGAATCACAGTCCTGAGAACAAACTTGCTCACATGTTCAGCAGTTGATGTTTGATGCTTCTGAAGATTCCCAAGACCAGGAGAGTTGTATAAAACTTGGTTCTATCCAAAAATCTTTATTTGTTGGGGTTTTTTTAGATCCCAAGACATTTTAAATTTCACACATTCAAAAGAAAAGTGTATTTTCTGATAGCAATAAGTAAGGAATTCGAACAACCTGACCAATTCATTCTTGTAGACAGTTTTGAGAAAAGTACCTCCCTCCACCATCAGGTTGGAATTGGACTGCGAGAAACCTGAAATGGAAAGAATGATTCTTGACTGAAATCAGATTTGGTTTATGATTGTAGAAAATAAATTAATACTTTGAATCTCTGCTTTTCAAAACTTGGTCATAATTGAAAGCTTTTCATTATTCTTTTACTAATGTGGGGTTGTTCTGGGTTTTTTTCAATCAAGTTAATCCACTATGCTGTGCTTCTGGTTCCATAAAATGATCACTCTTGGTTTTGCAAAGTATGATGGATTTTTTTAGATGTGTTGCAATCCAGAAGCCAGAATTTGTCTTAGGATCAATAAGTGTCGATAGAAGGAACTGCTGAGAGAGTATATTGAAGCTCTTGGCTTTATGTAGTCAATCGAGCTAACTGCTGTATTTTTTCTCTGACACAAACTCAAATAAAACAAAGGCAGACATTGAGCCATGAATTACCAGTATTCCCTTTCTTCTGGAGAGTAAAGGAAGTCTATATTCAGAACCTCTTTATTAAAAAGCAGATATTTGCCCATGGACAACGGACATTCATGAGAGAGAAGCAGAAGTTTTTATGCATCAAAAGTCTTAAAAGATTGAACTGTTAAGAGAAATTCTCCTTTAACTCTGTGGGAATGGTTGCTGGTTCTGGAGGTTTTCCATCCTCTGCCACTGACTTAGAACTCAAAGCTTCAAAGAAACATGATATGCAGCATTCAGAAAAGGTCTCATTTTCAGTTAGTCCCAAGTTTATTGTATTCACATTTAGCTAACCAAATAAAAAATTTATTAATTTGTATTCCATCAAATTATTTATTTTATATTTGTTAGTACACGTGAAATTGTTTGCTATATATTGTATGGACATCAGAAAGATTCCAGAGCTTTCTGCATTTTGCAGGATGAGGAGTTGGTATACTTACCTAAAATCTGAATTGTGCATTGGTTCTTATACCAGTTCTAGAAGTCAGAGCATATGTGAACATAGCAGTGATACCTTCCTCAAGGGGAGCAAGGCAGGGGGAAGTGCTGCTCTCCTCTCTGTGATGACCAGTGATGAGACAGGAGGAATTGGAACGAAGCCACATCAGGGGAGGTTCAGATTGGGCATTGGGAAAAGGTTTTTCACTGAGAGGGTGATTGGTCACTGGAAAAGGCTCCCAGGGATATAGTGAGGAGGTCTGTCCAGGCTCAAGGAGCATCTGGACGCTGCTCTTAGTCATATGGTTTAGTTTTAGGCAATCCTGCGAGAAGCAGGGAGTTGGTTTCTATGTTCCTTATGGGTCCCTTTAAACTTGAGCTATTCTGTGATTTTTATGCTTCTGTGATCAATATCTGAAACTTCAATAAGTCTTTCAAAAACAGGAATGTTTTATTAAAATTAATGTAGTCTGCAGTGTTTGATAACTTTTACTATTTTAAAAGTATGGGCCATGAAGTGATACAAACTCACACTATGCTGTGCCTGCTGTCAATAAAAGTACTGCTCTCCACTGAAAGAGAAAACCCAAGAACTTAATCACCTTTGTCCCAGTCTCATGCATGCATTTGATATGTAAGAAAAATGTACAGAATCAGGGAAAAGTTCAGATTGGAAGGGACATCTGGAGGTCATCTAGTCCAACCTCCTGCTCAAAGTAGGACTAACTTGGAAGTTCAATCAGGTTGCTCAGGTCTTTGTCCAGATGAACTTTGAATCCCTCCAAAACTGAGATCCCACAACCTCACAGAACCATCAGCTGCAGTACCTTACTACTCCCATTAAAAAGATTTTATTTTCCTCAGATACAATTGGGATCTTTCTTACTGGACTGTTGCCTCTAGTCCTTACTCCCTGCATCTCTGCTGATCTCCATGCTGGTCTTCGTTGCTGCCCGGGCACACTGTCGACTCAGGTTGAAATTACAGAACCATGGTATCGCTTAGGTTGGAAAGCACCTCTTGAGATCACCTCATAAACTCTCTCTGCTGAAACAAGGTCAACTAGAACAGGTTGTCTAAGAGCATGTCTGGTCATGTTTTGAATATCTTCAGCGATGGAGACTGCGCAACCTCCCTGAGCAACCTGTGCCCAGAGTCAGTCACCCTCACCATAAAAAGATTTCTTGACATTCAGATGGTATTTCATGGTTTTTGTGTCCATTATGTAATGTTCTGTCATTGGACCTTACTGGTAAGAGTCTGGCTCTTTGTCTTCATACCCTTCCAACAGGTATTTATGGATATAAAACTACAAATCTGCCAACTGGGACTCCCAGGTGCTTCCCTACAAAGCTGGTGTTTTGCCTGCCAAACCCCACCCTCTAGTACAATAGAGTATTTGAGAGCATTTGCTTTTGTTAGACTTAGGTGAAGCTCTGGTTGACCTACTCCTGCAATTGTCAACCCATTATATAAACGTAGAAAGATTTCAAGAGTCTGTAGCATTAAGTCCATTTCTTGGAGGTCACTTTCACAATGTGAAGAACTTGACTCAGATAAATTAGATCAAAGGGATATCACATAAAATGCAGTAAAAGTCACTTCACAGGATTTTATTATTTTAAAAAAGACAGTAGATTTAGAAACCAGCCCAAGTAGACCACACTGTTGGATAATAGAGTATCTGCAAGCAGAGTCTAAAGCAAAAATGAACATCAGGAAGTAGATAATTTTTCTACCCATAAGCACAAATCTCACACTCTCCCATTACTGATCTTCTTGGCAGATGTTCCTGCATGTTGTTGAGCTTTTGTCCCTATAGAATGGCCTCAGCTGATAAACTCTCAGTTATGTAAAATTGATTCTCATGCAAGTCAGTGGAGACTGCCTCAGGACAGCTCATCTATTCAGTGGCCTATTGGTAATGATTACTAGTATGTGCATTTTCCAGTGTTCCTAAAGCCTGGCAGAATTGTCTTTGCTGGCATTGTAGCAAAGTGAAACCTGATTACTGGCTAAAACAAGGAAAGGAGGAATCTTCCCCTAGAAAAACATTGTGAAATTAAAAAAAAAAAGTCTCACCAGCAAAACCTACAAACACATTTATATGGAATTTCACACAGAATTTTTTCTTGGAAATCTTTGTGAGATCTTTTGAATTATTTCTTCAATTTCACGATAAAGTACTGAAAAAGCAGTGTTCTATAGTGTTATGTATCATGGAAGTATGCAGCTTGTTTTGACTGTAAGGGTGAGAAAGATGAGTTAGTGAAAATTCTTATGTACTATGAAGTTTTAGAAGAGCTTGTAGGAAGCTGAGACAGAAAAAGAATCCCCTTTGAGCACTGAGGAGCCTATAGAATTCCAGATACTCTATAATAATTCATACCATGTGATATTCACCTAAAAAAAATTCAGATTTTCCTATTATTTAGTGTAAAACCCATAGGATTAAGTCAACCTATTTCCCTAATGGCAGTTTCAGAGACACATTTCAAGGTGCTTTCAGTTTTTTTTTTTTAAGTAAAAAAGTTTTGCAGTTCCAATTTGAACTAATTGCGTTCAGATATTCAGTGTTAACAGAAGTGTATGATATGTATCCAAATGAACATAGGAAAAACAACTAATCCAAACATAGGATTATCAATTATAACATTTTACTTCAAGATGTGCTAACAAATAATATACTCTTAAGAATATTATTTAACTCTAAGTAATAAGATAACTGTACTTGTACTACTAAACTTGTATTATGAAACACAAAGTTTGGTAGATCTAATCTCAGTATGGATTAATGAATATCATTAGAATGCTATCTTTGGTGGTTTAGAAGGTCTTTCTAAGACCTTTACAGCACGGTCATTACAAAATAATCATGAGTTACATTTGCAGCAGTTAATTAGTATAGCAATGAGATATGAAATACTTGATTTCTTACAAAGATAACATGCACAAATACTGCAATGACTCTTTCCAGTGGCTTACAGTAGAATGCTTTCAAAAGTCACTAAAAACTCTACTAAAAAGGGATTTTTTTTGTAAGGGATTCTTTCTTATTTGTAGAAAGGCATATGCATGTTTAAGACCCCTTATGCTTTTCATCGTGTCAAATTTGATAGCTGATTTCCAGATACTGCTGGTTACTCATCCTGTGCTTCATGTGAAGCTCATGTGGCCCAATGCAGACATTTACAGATCACTACAGCTGAACTAGCTGAAGAAACTCCATTTCATTTGAGTCACCAGTGAAAATACAGGGCCTTTTAAGATGTGATTCTTTTGTTCTATTTTAGGCATTGACTTTTGGATGAGATGAATCACAACCTAGACGTGCTTAGGATTTTCTTCGCTGACTATTAAGAGACTGTAAGATGGCTGGCTTAGGAGTGGATCACAGAATCACAGAAGTGTAGGGGTTGGCAGAGACCTCTGGAGATCATCTAGTCCAATCACACTGCTAAATCAGGATCACCTAGAGCAGGCTGCACAGGATTGTGTCCAGATGGGTCTTGAATCTCTCCAGAGAAGGAGACTCCAGAACCTCTCTGGGCAACCTGTCTCAGGGCTCTGCCATCCTCCGAGTGAAGAAATTCCTCCTCATGTTCAGGTGGAACTTCTGTGTTCCACGTTGTTCCCACTGCCCCTTGTCCTGGCACTGGGCACCATTGTGTCTGTCCCATCCTCCTGACATCTGTCCTTTACATATTTATAAGTGTTGATAAGATAGGGGCACTTTAGTCATAAAGCTATGTAAGTTTATTCCTTTTGTCTACATTCTTATTTAACCCATAAATGCTTCAGGCATTGCCAACCACCATGATTTTCATCACTATCACAGTAAAACTAAGAATAGTTTTCAAAATAAAATTACTTACCTAGTGTAAGCAATATCTAAAACTTGCACTAAAAGCTGGCCAACTTCCCCTGCTTTTAAGTTTGAATTAGAGGAAAAGACTTTGGTAAAAAAAGTTTCTTTTGCCATCTGGTCACATTTCATGAATTTTAGACCATCTGTTTTTTGGCAAAGGCTCCCAGATCTTAAATTCCAGTGCTGAGATCATGAAACCTTCAGAATTTTATCCCAGGTCTTCCCAGCTACCTTGCCATGTTGGAGCATCAGCGGGCTTTGTGACTGACAGACGGGTGGCAGCCTCTGTGATAGAAGCTGTTCTGCATTCAGTCCACAAGGAAAGAGAAGCACAAGTGCTTTTGTGGTTCCTCTTGTTAAACAGATGTGCTACCATGTGTTTGAGAACCTCAGGTGACCTGTATGTCCATCTCAGGAGCTACAGCAATTGACTACTCTGGAAGTGACTCAGAATATAGAGTGCAGCCATGATGTCCTCACAGAACAGGAAAATATTTGGAAACAGAGGTAAACACACCTCAGTGCTGCAGCCAAATAACAGGGAGCATATCCAAATAGCTATGACTATTTAGCAGTGGCTCTGTAGTTTGGGAAGTCTCCACAGCCTTTAAGTATAACCACCAGTGGTTCAGCCATGAACATAGACCAAGCAGAGACAACTTCCATGCTGACATACCCATTTCCTTCTCCAACCCCCATTTTGCCTTTTGTACTACATGAAGTGACTAGTACAAAGATGGGGGTGGCACCAGCAAACGCCCCTTTACACAGGACTTAACCATATTCAGTTGCTTTAAGGTACTTAAATAAGCTCTCCTGCCTTAGCACAGGGAATAGTTACTTAGTTTACTCCTCCTGGCTCCGTGAAGTACCCAGATACACTGGATTCCTACAGGATAATTTATAATAATGATGCATTTTGTTTCCAAATGTAGATAATGAGTCAGTTTTTACCTGAGTCTTCCATCCTCTGCTGCAGCTCCTCCTGGTATAATCTTAGTAATGAATATCCCAGGATCATCCCCAATGTGTGGGTTATCTGTTCCTCCAGCGATACTGAAACCCAGACCGGAATTTCCCTGGAAAAATTAATTTAAAAAAAGGTAAATGCATAACCAGATGCTAGATTTTTACAGAATTTATTTGTAGTGAAGGAACAAAGTATCCTTGCTTCTTGAAGAAACTTTATTTGGCAACTCCATATTTGAAAGCAGGTGACTCAGTCAGAAAAAAATAATTGTCAGTTAAAGAACAGAGGCTGCAAGCACAAAGATTTCCCAGAGTTAATGGCAGAGTTAATGGAGGCTCCTACAGAAGCAGTATTTGACCTAAATTTAATTGTTTTCAGAAGGAGTCACATAAATTAGCATCTGAACTTCAGTATGAATTTATCTAAGTCAATGAGAGCTACAGGCTAAAAACAGAGCTTTGAAAAAAGGGCTTTAAAAACACCATTTATAAACAGAAAGATTGAATAACATTTAGCTCTGAAGTACTTTAGTGTAACGTTTTCAATGGAAAAGTGATCACTGTTCAGATCCATATGCTTTAAAAAACACAAAAAAGCCCACAGAATAAAACCCCCATGACTGTTTCTTTCATCTTACTGGTTTGCTAGAATGAAGTATTTAATAGACACATTATGAGGGTCTATTTGATAATCCTACTTATTGCTTCTGCTACTTGTGAGAATATCATGAAAGGTAAACTGGCATGTGCACACATACAAACACTCGCAGCCTAAGTCATTGTTTTTCACACAGAATTCAAACCCACAATTCTAACCCTTTTTTTGGAAATAGGTATTAAGCTTTATTGTAGAAACTCACATTTATCAGAGACATTCTTTTGAGTAAATTCCATGCAATACCCGATCCTTTAAGTGTGTCTTATCCCAAAGTATTTTTATATTTAGGTATTTAGACTTATGACAGTGATCAGAGAATCACAGAAGGTTAGGGGTTGGAAGGGACCTCCATAGATCCTCTAGTGCACCCCCCTGCCTGAGCAGGATCACCTAGATTAGATCACACAGGAACGTGTCCAGATTGGTCTTGAATGTCTCCAGAGAAGGAGACTCCACAACCTCTCTGGGCAGCCTGGCCCAGGGCTCTGTCACCCTCACAGTGAAATAAGTGTTTTCTTACATTCACATGGAACTTCCTATGCTCCTGCTTGAAACCATTTCCCCTTGTTCTGTCACTGGCCATCACTGAGATGAGCCTGGATCCATCCTCCTGACACTCACCCTTTATATATTTATAGACATTAATGAGGTCACCCCTCAGTCTCCTCTTCTCCAAACTGAAGAGACCCAGCTCCCTCAGCCTGTCCTAAGGAAGATGTTCCACTCAGCATCTTGATGACCCTGTGCTGGACTCTCTCAAGGAGTGCTATGTCCTTCCTGAACTGAGGGGCCCAGAACCGGACACAAGATACAAGATTATTGATACTGAAGAATAAGTAAACCATAGTGAATGAAATATGTTCAGGGCACTAAAAATACTTCTATTTCCTGCAACTTCTCAGTTTATTGGGAGTTTGTTTCTGTCACACCAAATGCATTAGGTTGGAAGGGACCTTTAAGAGTCATTTAGTCAAGCCCCTTGCAGTGAGCAGCCCTAGCAAGAAGAGTTACTACTAAAATGGCACCTCTCTACACTTTGCTTTTTTTAAAAAAAATAAATCAAATCTGATTTCTGCGTTTTTGAACTGTGCTTGAGTTAGTAGGTCAGGCATGCAATGTGTTTTGTCTGCAAAAGCCTGCAGCATGTCAAACTCTCACTCTGCTGGCAGTATTTTACACTCACAAGGGATGCAGTGCTCATTACTCGAGAGATGTACGTGCAATCTGCAGCTCCGCTATCAGCATATAATTGTGAATAAATTTTCTGTACTGAACTAATTTATAAGCCAAGGAGAAGGATTTAGGACCACACATATCTTATTGCTTCTCAGCTAGCTGTAATATGAAAAACATAATACTGAAACACTCTGTATAAATTTTCTGTAGAGTTAATAAACATCTCCAGGTCAGCATTATAAATCTTTGATTTAATCTCCCTTTCATCATTAGATTCATCTCAGATTCAGGTTAGTTTCCCAATATTTTAACAGATGTCTAATTATACAGTGCACTCCACCCCAACATGCACTCTAAAAATACTTCAAGAATATTTTCCTGTAAGGTTTTTATATGTCATATTATTATTGAAGCTAATTTTCCAACACATAAGAATGAAATAAAGAGTGTACTTCTTCACACTTCAGGAAGGCTGTAACAGATCCCTTAAAACACTGCTAAATCCAAGGGCAAATTTCTAGAAAGTTTGAGTAAGTAATACTTGATTTTTAAGGGAAAAAAACCCTCTAAAATGAAAAGAAAAATCTGTTTTATTGTTCGCTCTAAAGAGATACACAATAATATGTGTTTCCAAATAGATATGGATTTACAATTCCCCAAAACCTACTGTTGAAGGGGAAAGAGGAAGAGCTGGGTAGTAAGGAGAAACCTGGACATATCTTTTTAGTTGTTTAGGGAACACAAACAGCTATATCATAATACAAAAGCATGCCTGGAGAGCTTTAAAAACTCTCAAGGCTTGCCTGTTATGTGGGGTGTGCTTAGCTGTTACGGTTCTTCACATAAAATTCATTAGATTTCTTAGCAGGAAATGATTTCTGAAAAGGTTTCACACTTTCCCTGCACTCTTTTCCTCCTACCATACCTTTTTCCCATTACCTTTCCAGAGCTACAAAATACAGCCATGCTGCCTGTAAGCAGTGATGTGGTGTAACTGCCACAGCCCTCTCAGGAGAATCAGCGCTCGCCCTTGACATTTATCCATAAATGTGCATCTGTTACACTGCCAGACTATTCGACTGTGCCCGTTAGGAATAACCTTTTAAAAGAGCAGGGCAGCAATCCTCCCTGGCACTCCTGGATTCAGAGAATTTCAAGCAGTTATCCCGGCTGCAGTTCCTTGACTTGATCGACAGGATCTACAAGCTGTCACCCACTGGCTGCTCTGGCACTGGGTATGTCCCTGCAAGGCTTTCCTGCACCAGAGACTGTGCTGCAAAAGCCATGTGCAGTTACTCAATGTATTCATTTCTTTTTCACTGTGGCTCTTGAAGTTTCTGTTTTGGCTACATGGAAAACTCTGTCTTTGTACTCATGGCCAGCAAGGCTAAAAGTGTGGCTACCACCAATCAACTGGCCTATTAAGAGCCTTGGGTTGAAAAATAATGCAATAGAAACATTCTGATTAAAAACTACTGTATTTGAGATACTCAAGGTCAGGCTTGATGAGGCTCTGAACAACCTGATCTAGTGAAGATGTCCCTGCTCACTGCAGGGGGGTTGGACTAGATGGCCTTTAAAGGTCCCTTCCAACCTAACACATTCTGTGAATCTGTGATTTATTCCTGAGTAGTTGTAGTGATGTACAGATCTCTCTTCCCCACTCACACTCACAGCAGTGGGCAGGTTCATCAGCACATGGCTGTAATGTTACAAACTTACTATAGTTGATGTGCTGTAGCTCCAAGTTCAAACCAAGAAGTGTCTACTACCACAGAACTTCCAGCGAGGGTTAGCTCCCCACCCGTTACTTTTTGCATCTCCTTCGTCTCCATCACAGATAAAACCCAAGAGTTCATTAATTATCTTCACAGCTGTGCTTGGCTCCATCTCCCTGTCATTTCATGTTAACCAAGGAAAATGTCTCCCTTCCCTCATCCCAGAACCACAGCTGAACCATCACTCAGCCGCTGCACTCTCTGAGGTGGAACATTCACGCTTCCTGTCATGCTGACTCTCATGTTTGGGAGTGGTTCCCCACAAACAATCTGTCAGGTTAATTCACTGCAGCCATCTATTCCAAGCCCTACTTCTCTCAGGTGCTTACAAAGCACGTTAACAATGAGCAGACAAATGTTTAACAAGAACTAAGAGCAGCTGATACAGAGAAGAGTTGTGAAGCAGCAGAAGGCTTCCTTTGGGTAATCCATTGATACTTACAAATTGAGATCCACTTTTAGGACTAATTATGTTTCTGTCTTTCGGGATTCTTTGGTAGAACAGATTTAGACAAAAATCCCAAAACATAAGTAGGGGACAAAAAACTCTGAACAAGTCTCAGACCTACAAACTTTAATGGCATTGCTCAAACATCCTTATCCACATGTACAAATATGCAAGGGTCCAGGTCCAAACTGGTTCAATTCATATTAGCTAAATTATCTCTTGACCTAAATATTGCCATCTCTTTGTCCAGGTCTTCAACTCCTACTGTTATAAAAACCTCATATAATTAGTTACTGACTATACTAGAAAGATTTGCATGAAATTACTCATCAATATGTGCGTGAATGTTCTTTTTTAATTGTTAGTTTGGTTTCTTACCAGCTTCCCTGCCTTTTGTTGCAAGGCCTCAGTCATGCACACAGCCTGATAAAAGGCTTAACATATAATCTCCTGAGTTGGAAGGGACCCACAGTTCAAGTCCAACTCCTGGCTCCACACAGGGCCAGACAAGTCAGAGCAGGGGACTGAGTGCATCGTCCAGATGCTTCTTGACCTCAGTCAATCTGGGTGCTGGGACCACTTCCCTGGGGAGCCTGTCCCAGTGCCCGACCACCCTCTCAGGAAAGAACATTTTCCTACCATCCAACCTAAACCTCCCCTGTCACAGTTTCATGCTGTTCCCTCAGGTTCTATCCCTGTTCACCAAAGAGAGGAGATCAGCACCTGCCCCTTCGCTCCCCCTCGTCAGGAAGCCACAGACCACAATGAGGTCTCCCCTCAGCCTCCTCTTCTCCAGGCTGAACAAACCCAGGGACTTCAGCCTCTCCTTATAAAACTTCCCCTCCAGACCCTTCCCCATCCTCGTTTCCCTCCTCTGGACACTCTCAAATAGTTTTATGTCCCTCTGGTTCCATGGTGTCCAAACCTGCACCCAGTGCTCAAGGTGAGGCTGCCCCAGCACAGTGCAGAGCAGGACAATCCCCTCCCTGGACCAGCTGTCCATCCCATGCTGGATGCACCCCAGGATACAGTTCTTAGCTCAGCTTTACTTTTCTAAAAGTAAAACTTAGGTCAAACTACCAAATCAAAATAACTTCTCCCATCCCAGCCCCAGAGGCCTCCTTCCTGCTGTCCCCTGATAGGAAGGTCAGTATTCTTCAGGTTTACTACACAAACCTTTCTCCTTTATGCTCTTTCAGACAAGGCTTTTTGCACCTCCACGAGGACAAGCTGAGTTCTTGATAGCTCAGCCTGAGCAGGGAAGAGGCCTGGCTGTAATTCTTCTGGCCCCGAAGGGGCCAACCTCCATGAGAGACACAGTGTCACTTCAGATGATTGGTGTTATGCTTTTGCCAACACTGAAACACAACACTTAGGGCCAGAATAAGATGATGGATGATTAACATGCCAGGGAAAGAAATAAAACTTGCAAGTTCTGGCCAGTTTGAATCTCTTCCCTCAAGACTTGTTATACTGCCAACATAAAGATCATAAAAATAAAGTAAGAATCCCCAGCATGTGAGGCTCTTGGGTAGCCAAAGGCCATGAGATGCATCCTCCTTACTTAGCCTTCCATCTCAGGTTCCCTCACACTGTGAGCAGCCACATACCAGGCTGCATCTCCATAGGCTGCAGTGGGTTTATTGTGCCAGGGCGAACAGTGCCTCAGAACTGCCCTGCACTGACTTCCACGGGCAGAGTTAAATCTGAAGTTATATTCCCATGACTTCTCAGCTCCCCATGGACAACAGCCTTTCATACACTTCTGCAAGTGATTTCCTCCTTTTTCTGTCTCTTTTGTTTTCTTTTTGTTCTGCTCAAGACCTGCATTTTACAGAGTCTGATTGTGAGTAAAGATGTTCAGTCTTTAGCAAAATCACAGAAGAATCCAAGTCCACGAGGCAGAAATTACATGTAGTGAAGATGTCCCTGCTGGACTAGATGACCTTTAAAGGTCCCTCCCCACCTAACACAGTCTGTGAATCTGTGCACATGTGGTGGTGTGACCCTGGCTGGAGGCCAGGTGCCCCCCTAAGCTGCTCCATCACTGCCCTCCTCAGCTGGGCAGGGAAGAGAAGATACAATGAAAGTTTAATGGGTCAGGATAAAGACAGGGAGAGATCACTCTCTAATAGATCATAGAATCATAGAATGTTAGGAGTTGGAAGGGACCTTGAAAGATCACTAGATCACTAATAGATCACTAATTAGAGATCACACACACCCCCATGCCTCCCTTCCTCCTGGGCTCAACTTCACACCCATTTCTCTCCCTTCTCTCCCCAGGAGCACAGGGGGACACAGGGAATGGGGGTTCAGATCAGTTAATCACACGTTGTCACTGCCATTCCTTCCTCCTCAGGGAAAGAGCTTCTCCCACATCCCACCGCCCCACACAGCATAGGGTCCCTCCCATGGGAGTCCTTTCTCACCGGGCTTCAGCTCTTCACAAACTCATCCAGCGTGGATCTCCCATGGGGTCATAAGTCCTGTCAGGACCCTGCTCCTGCGTGGGCTTCCCATGGGGTCACAACCTCCTTTGGGCATCCACCTGCTCAGGCACAGGATCCTCCATGGGCTGCAGGTGAAATCTCTGATCCGCTATCATCCTCCACAGGCTGCAAGGGGACAGCTTGCTTCACCATGGTCTTCTCCACAGGCTGCAGGGGAATCTGCTCTAGTGCCTGGAACCCCTCTTTCTGCAATGACCTTGGTGTCTGCAGGGTTGCTGGTCTCGCGTCTTCTCACTCCTCTCTTCTGGCTGATTCTGCAGTAGGGTTTTTTCACCCTTTTTAACTCTGTTATCCCAGAGGTGCTACCACTGTCACTGATGGGCTCAGCCTTGGCCAGCAGCATGTCCATCTTGGAGCCAGCTGTTATGGGCTCTTTTGGGTATGGGGAAGCTTCTAGGAGCTTCTTGCAGAAGCCAGTCCTATAGCCCACTGCTACTAAAACCTTGCAATGCAAAGCCAAGAGAGAACATGAAGAGCAGACTGAGTTCTTCCCTGTACAAGGGCCAAGTGGTTTGTATTTTACCACACTAAATAGGCATAACACAATAACACATACATTGTTTTCCATTTTAATTTCTTTTTTTTTTAAATCTAATCAATAAAGTGACAGCCAGACTCATATATGCACATTTTGAATGACTCAGTTACTTCAGTGCTTCTAAAAGAATTTCTGACAATCTTCTGAAGTGACATGATTTCGAAGCTCTCTGGCATTTAAGTTAGGGAAAAAAATAGTGGTGAACTGCACAGAATTCACTTAACTATTGCTGCAACCTCACCCCACCGTGGCAGCGTGCCAGGAAGCCTGTTTCACCAAGTCCATCAGTCAGCAAGAACTCCAAGACAGAGCCAGGATCTGTATTTCCCAGAGTAATTTCCAGAGGTTGAGAGCTGTTTCAGGTGACAACATGAAACACACAGGCTCCTTTACTGGTATGGTCTTTGTATTTTATTTTTTGTTTAGAGGTTTAAGGGAACTGTTTTGCTCAGGTTAGTAAAACTGTGATGTGCAGAAATATGTAAATAAAAAGCAGTGATTTAAGTCAAGACTACAACACTTTTCACTAGGTGCAAGAGTTTTGTTCAAATAAGAGCATCAAATTCCCATCATCTTAAGTTTGTTTTCCTGCTTTACAGTAAGTGTAAATTTCAACACAATGTAAGAGAAGTGCACGAGAACTCGAACATGAGGAGCTAGGAAGTACCAGTGAATACAAGGGAAGAGGGGTCACAGCGTGAAGCACTGAAATCCACTCAGGAGATCATGCAAAAGAGAATTATAATTCCTGACTGTCACTCATGAGCTTGCAATTGTTGCTATTTCTTTTGGGAATGTTTTATTTCTTAGGCAAGAAAGGGGAGTGGGAAAGGTAATAATAATATATATCTGCAAAGTGCTGCAATATTTTGAATGGAGGTGATCGGGAAAAAGAGAATAAATAATTTAATCTGTGATTTGAAATCTTGCAATAATTCTGTTACCCCATAAAATTTCAAGGCTATAGAAAAAAATCTTCTCCACATGTTCTAAGAAGGAGAACTTTATGTATTAAAGGAAACACAAACAGAAAACACTGCTGATGTTCTTTATTCTTAATAACACACACAGAATATGAATAACTTCATCTCAAGATGTGTGGTTTTTTTTTCTGTAGGCTTTCTACTTCACTCTGGTGTTCACAGCCAAATCTGTGGAATGCTTTTCTCTCACATCTTTTACAGACAGCTTTAAAGTATGAATTGCTGCCTAAATTTGCAGCTCCTGTCAGAGCAAGTCTAGTCAAGAGAAAGCTCACAGAATGATAGCTGACCCATTCCTAAATACATGCTCTGCTTTTTTTCTGTCTTCCTTTATTGCAACTTTCAAAGTACCTATGAACTTTGTTACCTGATACTCTTCAAAAGTTGCCAGTTGAAATTTACAATGGGAATTATACTTCAGCTTTATAAGAGCACCGATCATCTATAGGATCAGTAAAACCTCACTTTGCTTTAATCCAAGCAATACTGATTTTCTCTTGTTTATGCCAAATTTGAGTGTACTTTAATTAAGTTATATCCTCTGAAGTGAGTGTGGACTTGTGGTTTAAGCCAGCAGGCAGATAAATACCACACAGCCGTTTGCTCACCTCCCCCTGCAGTGGGACGCTTCAGGAAATTGGGAAAAAAAAAAAGTAATATGTTAAGATAGAGACACCTTAGGAGGACAGAAACTACTACTACTACTACTACTACTACTACTACTACTACTACTAAGTGATGCATTATGCAATTGCACGCTACCAACTAACCTATACTCAGCCAGTTCCCAAGCTGCCCTACACCGCAGCCAACACCCCTGGTTTATATTGAGCTTGACAGCATATGGCATAGAATCATAGAACTGTAGGATGGTTTGGGGTGGAAGAGACTTCAAAGACCATCTAGTTGTTCCAACCCCCCTGCCCCTCCACTAGTCCAGGTTGCCCAAAGCCCCATCCAGCCTGTCCTTGAACCCTGCCAGGGATCCAGGGGCAGCCACAGCTTCTCTGGGCAACCTGTGCCAGGGTCTCACCACCCTCACAGGGAAGAATTTCTCCCTAATACCTAACCTACATTTGCCCTATTTTAGCTTAAAGCCATTCTCCTTTGTCCTGTCATTACATGCCCTTGCAAACATGCCTCTGTATCTTCCTGTAGCCCCTCCAGGTACTGGAAAGGCTGCTCTAAGGTCTCCCTGGAGCCTTCTCTTCTCCAGGCTGAACAATCCCAACTCTCTCAGCCTGTCCTCATAGGAGAGCTGCTCCAGCCCTCTCATTGTTGTTGTGAACTCATGTGGACTTGCCACAACAGTTCAGAATCTTTCTTACTGGGGACCCCAGAGCTGGACACACTGGGGCCTCACCAGAGCAGAGCAGAGGAACAGAATCCCCTCTCTGGACCTGCTGGTCACTCTGGTTTTGATGCAGCCCAGGATGTGTTTGGCTGCCTGGGCTGCAAGCACCTGCAAGAAGGACATGGAGGTCCTGGAATGTGTTCAGAAAAGGGTGACCAGGCTGGTGAAGGGTCTGGAGGGCGAATCTTATTAGGAGCAGCTGAGGGAGCTGGGGTTGTTTGGCCTGGAGAAGAGGAGGCTGAGGGGAGACTTTATTGCTGCCTATAATTTTCTGAAAGGAGGTTGTAGAGAGGTGGGTGATGGTCTCTTCAGCCAAGTGACAGGTGATAGGACAAAGGGACATGGCCTTAGGCTGCCCCAGGGCAAGTTCAGATTAGATGTTAGGAAAAAGTTCTTCACTGAAAGAATTGTTGGGATGAGGAACAGGCTGCCCAGGGAGGGAGTTTGAGTTGGTTTTTTAATACATCTCATTTTTAATCGCTGCATACTCATTTTTAATTCTTACATTTCTGCTTAAGTGAAGCAATACTTCTGAAACCTCATAAAAAGTAAAATATGAAACTAACATGTGATTTCTATAGGTATTTAAAGCAGTTTGGCTGGAATACTCAGCAAATTTTTGTTATGACCAAATTTAATCTCTCACAGGGTACCTCTTTAATAACAAAACCAGTTTTACAAAACAGATATACCAGAGTCCTGGCTAAAGGTTCTATCAATCAGCTTTGGCTGCCCTTAGGGTTCTTTGCTCAGGATGCTTCTGTTCCAGATGAAAAAACCCAACCTCTTCTCCCATGAAACCAAAAAAAAATAACACCTTTTTCCATAAGCCACAGTCACCCTTGTTCTATGATATTAGGTTTCTCCAAGAACTACTAAATAGCATGAGAATGTGAAAGCTGAGAATGAGTCAAGCTTAAAAAAACTGTGGCAAATAATTTTTTTTGGCAAGAGATGAGGGCAAAAAATGCACAAAGAGCTGTGGGGCAAGTAGAGAGAATCAAATAACATAGTCTACAAATGAGACAAATGATTGAAAAGCTCTTGACACTAATTGGCAGTCATGGGAGGATTAGATACAGACCAGGATTTGCTGCTGCTCTGAAACAGTCCTTTCTAGGCTTGGGTTTTTCTCTGTGCTTAAGCAGGTAAGATTACTTAATTTGGCAACTAAGAGAGCTATATGGAGGAAATACCTCTAGATATACCAAGCCCAAGAAGAGGATGATCATCTGGGGTTGCTGGAAAGATCAGTGAGTGCTAAGTACTTCTGCAGACTGTGTTCACTAATATTTTTCTCCACAAAGTCCTTCTCACCTAAAAAATACAACTCTTTTAGCCATGTGACAGTGAAGTCATGGGATTTTGAAGGATTTTTTTCTGCATGTCACTCAGCACACTTAGTTGGGTGGCACACATAAAGTGGGGGTGTTTATCCATCACTCAGTGATGTCCAGTTCAGCAGCACAAAGTCACGTTACAACAGCGGCCTAACGAGTTAATATTCATCCCACTGAAACGAGCAGGTGATTTCATACTATGCAAAACATTTCCATCTAATTCAGGATTTTGATAGAAAATGTTCAACACACCTACTCAAGACTCTGTGATCTTTAAGATAGGACAGGATTCTGCTTTGCAAGTCCCTCACAATCTGTCATTTACACCATTTATATCAGTTTTATGTTCTGAGCAAAGACTGATACGTGATAAATAACCAAAGCATTTCTTGCCATGCAGTCTGTGGTTCTTTGGCCATCTCCCACTCTAGACCTTTCCAGCCCTGCCACATCTAATCCTGTCTTGAGACATAAATCATTCCAGCAATGTTTTCAGGTATTTACACATGCTATACTGTGCTTTAACTTTTCTTCTACTGTGTTTTATCCAAAGCTCAGCTTTCAAAAGCCTAAACATCAAAGCTACATCTCTGTCTCATTCAGAGAACAAGGACATTTGCATATTTATCAGAGTGCTGTTGAACTATTTTCTACTTTCAAATCCACTCAAGAGTAACATAATTCATGAAACTCTCACTTCTCCCACGTATGTTGGCACACTCCCCAGAGTCAGAGTTTTGAGACTCCATAGTTTTATTATGCTCCATATGGTACAGATTTTCATCTCTCACGGTGCCATTTGTTGTTTTCAAGCCCTTTATCAGGTTCAGTACGTTCATTACAAACCACAATACACACAACTACAACTGCTTCAACTACAACTGCCTCAGATACTTACTCTCACTTGTTATCAGTAGAGAGACACTGTTCTCTCAGTCCTGCCCAGATGAAGAACATCATTCAGGAAGGAGAATTTTAAAAAATATCCATGGATCCAATGAAATCTATAACACTGTGAACCAGCAAATCTAGACAAGGAATGAAACTGCTACCAAAGCGAAGCAATCCCTTGAAAAAATGCTTGTGCATCCTCTGCCAGACTTTGGTGGGTACAGACTGATGCAAAAGGACAGATGTGAAGGCTCTTTAGGTTTGGTTTTCATTACTGTGTCTCTGTTAAGCTCCCATTATCTGCTTCTGAGTTATGACAGACATTTAGGATTGCTTTTTTCTTCAACGTGTCTCTCATCTTACTGCAGGGACAGTCTTTCCCAGCATCATCAGAGCAGAGTGACCTTGCTTCCTCTGTCTCAACCCAAAACCTTAGGCAGCATACATCCTCTTTCAGTTAGCTGTGTGCAGTGGAAGCAAATGCCAGAGAAAACAGTCTGATGAGTAGTTTCAAAGTAGCGTTGGAGAAAACCAATTGTCCACATTGTTTAATCAGAACACAGATGTGTATTATTTGGAGGAGGAGAACACTGCTCGTGGGGAGTGAAAGGTTTCATTTCATTTGGAAAAACCCTTCTTTGTGATACAGTGTGTCACTCCAGTCCAGCACTAGAATCTTCAACCACACCCTGAGAGCTTCCTGAACTCCCAAGAGTACACAAGGAAACGTAATAAATAAAAACCAAATCAAGGAAAGGAAGACACACACCAAGGGATGTTGATATTGTTCCTCAGGGGTCAGTATGGAACAGCAAGGTTCAACATCTTTGTCAGTGACATGGACAGTGGGATTGAGTGTGCCCTCAGCTCGTTTGCCGATAACACCAAGCTGTGGGGTGAGATTGACACACTGGAGGGAAGGGATGCCATCAGAGGGACCTGGACAGGCTGGAGAGGTGGGACCATGCAAACTGCATGTGGGTTGGTGCAATCCCAAGCGCAGCTACAGGCTGGGCAGAGAATGGATTGAGAGCAACCCTGAGGAGAAGAACTTGAGGGTGCTGATCAATGACAAGCTCAACATGGACAGGCAGCATGTGCAAGCAGCTCAGAAGGCCAACCATGTCTTGGGCTGCATCAAGAACAGTGTGGCCAGCAGGTCAGGGGGGGTGATTCTGACCCTCTGGTCTGGTGACACCCCACCTGTTGTACTGTGTCCAGCTCTGGGGTCCCCAGTACAGGAAAGACTTGGAGATGTTGGAGTGGGTCCAGAGGAAGACAGAAAGATGTTCAGAGGGCTGGAGCACCTCTGCTATGAAGACAGGCTGAGAGAGTTGGGCTTTTTTCAGCCTGGAGAAGAGAAGGCTCTGGGGGGACCTAATAACAGCTGATCAATACTTAAAGGGTTCCTACAGGGAAGTGGGAGTGGGACTGTTTCGTAGAATCATAGAATGGCTAGAGTTGGAAGGGACTCCCAGAGGTCATCTAGTCCAGCACCCCTGCAAGAAGCAGGGACACCCTCAACTAGATCAGGTTGCTCAGGGTCTCATCCAACCTGGCCTTGAACTTCTCCAGGGATGGGGCATCCACCACCTCCCTGGGCAACCTGTTCCAGTGCTCCACAACTCTCACAGTAAAGAACTTTTTTCTAATATCCAATCTAAATCTCCCTCCTTCTATTTTAAAACCATCACCCCTTGTCCTGTCACAACAGGCCCTAATGAACAGCCTCTCCCCATCTTTCTTGTAGGCCCCCTTGAGGTACTGGCAGACCGCTAGAAGGTCTCCCCAGAAGGTTTATCAGGGGGTGCAGTGACAGGACAAGGGGCAATGGCTTCAAGCTGAAAGAGGGTGGGGTTAGATTAGACATTACGAAGAAATTCCTTATTATGAGGGTGGTGAGGCCCTGGCACAGTTTGCCCAAGGAGGTTGTGGAAGCTCCATCCCTGGAAGTGTTTTAAAGCCAGGTTGGATGGGGCTTTGAGCAACATGGGCTAGTGGAGGGTGTCCCTGTTGATGGCCCAGGGGTTTGGAACTAGATGACTTTGAGGTCCAAAGCTTTCTATGACTCTGTATTAATAACTAGACATAAGGGGGTTGGGGAAGTATAGGAGTGAAACACTAACAGGAATTGAAATAATAGCAAAATGTATTCAAGAGATAGGCTACTTGTAAAACTTTGACATGATCATCGCTGAAGCTTTCACAATGCAATTATCTGTAAAACTGGAGGAAATTAAGACATGCTTAAATGTAACTATGACAGAAGCAGTCACGTTCTGTACAAGGACATAGGGAACAGAAATCTTTAGTGAAGCTATAAAAGCCAACAGGGTTTCACCACAGAGTGCTAACAATTAAAAAGAAAGAAGAAAAATCCTACTAATGACTTCAGCTCCTCTCTAAAGGATGACACCTCTCATCCCTTTTTGCTGATAATTCAGGGCTATGAAAAGCACAGTGGCTGTCTTGAGACTATGTGGAAACTCATTGGTTACACTGGTTTGTAGCTCTAAGTCTTTGCATTGAAAGACTGCAATGTGTCTAAATGGGTTTACTGGATGGATCACACTATAACTACAGCACTGCTTTGTCAAGCACTTAGGGGAGTTTGAGACTCCTAAGGTATTAAAGGTGCTGGAATAAGCCCAAGCTCTAAGCTGTTGTCTAAGTTGTTGTTGCCATCTGATTGCCATATTCGCAGATATGACATGGGTATATTTAGCTCTTCTCATCTTGTGATTTGTTTTCTAACATATTCTTAATTTATTATAGCCCAACAATTTCTTGGGCTGTATTTGTTTGCTGAAATACATATATGCTTAATCATTTAAAGTTCTGGAATGTTTACATGCATTATGAGATTTTGATAATCTTTTCTTTCCAACTCTTGTTCAATCCTGCATCAAAGGAAGTGCATGAGTAAAACTCTTAATTTGCCTCCTTATTCAAAATCATGATCTTCAGGGCATGTAATCTAGAAGAAAAAGCTAAACAATTAATGAGCAAAAAGACCTTTAAGGCTTTCAAGTTTAAGCAAAATCCTGGAGGCAAATGACTGAGTATTCTTGCTCTTGCATCACTTACCTTGCCATCCTTGTGCTATTCTAGTGGCTAAGCATGCAGAGCTTAGCATTATTTATCTTTTAATATAAATTAAAGCAAGCTTTGGAACACACTTTCTTATTTTGAATAACACTTAAGACTGTTCTTAAGAGTTTTCCAACATAAGTGTTTCCCATGATGATCAACTATAGATTTCACTGAGAAGAAATAGAAGAATAAATGATATTAAATACAATACATTCTTCTTTGTTTTTCACAGACACACATCTAAATCTTATAATTTTTCCCAATTTTGAGCTGACCCTGGTTTATTGTAACATTTCATTTCAGTGTCCATCTTGTTTCTCATTCTTAGTAAACCTTACTGGCAATCTGACATTCCTTCAAAGCTGTCTGTCTCTGAGCACGAGCTTGGACTAGATGACCCCCAAAAATTCCTTCCAGACAGAATCACTCTCTGTGTAATACAGTGTCACATACACAAAACAATTCTCAAACTCTGCTGCCAGCCTAGGAACAGTTCAGCACTCAAAAAACTCCCTTCTGAACTTTGCCATAACAATTACATGATATTTAAACATTTTGCATGGGCGTGTCCCTATAAAATTTCCTTCTTCAAGATTTGTACCTGTATATTCTTAACTGCAGACACATTCTTGACATGGTGTCCATGAAAGTCAGGTGAAGCTCATGGCTAAATCTGTACCTTGTATAACTTTCCCACAGTTCTTTGAAACTAAGTACATTAGCTTTGACATGACACAGTTCCTTTATGATAGAAAAATCAATTTAATACGTGTTCTTCTGGGAGGAAGAAACACATCTGTTTGCCATAGTTGGCTGAAAACATTCCCTAGGCAATATTTTCCTGTCCTTCTAGAAATCACTCAAGATAAGATTCATTGTTGCTTTACATACATCAACACTCGTAAAAGCATTTGGTGGTGTTCTGAACACACCATGCACATATACAAATAAATACACAGAACAGCTATGCAAAAGTGCAACCATTCTCAACAATGTTAATGTAATATAATATCAGACATTCTGTTCTTCCTGGATATTCAAAGGAATTCTAAATTCCCATGTCCCCCTTCAGATACATGTCATGATAATGAATCATACCGAATCATATTAAAAATATATATGAAAAGTTAATAGCAATTTTTAATTTTAGTAACATTATTTTAAAGGTGGCTGTCAGTGATTCACTGTCAGAGACTAATGGTCTTGTGATTCATGGAAAAGAAAGTCCTCTCCTCCCTAGCTGTACAGATGCCACTGTTGCCTTTTTGGAAGTGGCAGGCTGGGGAACACACGGAGTTTAAGCCAAGATCTCTACCAGGAGAATAGGAGTTAGACTAGAAGTTGGTCAGTGTACACTTTTTAAGAAGAAAAACAAAAGCCAGCAAAGACTTTTCATTTATCTCAGACTCTCTATGGAAGGATCACAGCCCAAGGAGTCTCAGGGTCAAACAGATGCTGCTCACACAGATGAGCCTACGTAAGCATAATAATAAGTTTGGTGAGTGGAATTTTCAGAAGAACCAAGCTATTTCTGTTATGACTGACAGAATTGTCACCTAATTAAAAAGAAACAGCCAAGGTACAAGTAAACACTTTCAAAAATCCAATTTTTCACCCAAATTCCTAATATTTCAGGTCTAGTTTTCTTAGTAGTAGGAGTAACTTTTCTTCCATTAAAGACCTTTTTTTATGGTTGTTGATTCATTTAGGATTAGCCATTCTCAGAAATAAAGCTCAAATTCCTGTTGTTGGTAGCATGGAAACCCATGAGTCTGCTTTACTCTGTTCCCAGAATGTATTCCACATTCACACCTCACCTCCCACCTCCAGACATATATTAACAATGCAAAATGGGGCCTGGAAGACATAGCCCTTCAGAAAGGGAACAGACCCTGTGTCTATACTACAGCAATGCAAATGGATTTGAAATTTTACTCATAAAATGGTCAACAAAAAATAAGCACTATGCTCATGATACTACAGCTTCCTATGCTAACTTTACTTTTCAACAGTATTGGATACATGTGGAGAAGGAAGCAATTTCAGTAGGAAGGAAAATTATTACTAATTCAGCATCTCTAAGTACCCCCAGCAGTGAAAATTTCCCTCTCTCTGTTTTACTCATGAACATGAATATTAACTATTGCCATTTCAAGACTTAATTCTCATAACCTCCTCCTTAAAGAGAGAGAATTCTCATTCCCTCTTTAGACCAAAGGAACTTTTTGGGGCAGAGCACTGAACATTACTGCCATCCAAAAATCTTCATGAGTAATACCCCTAAAATCCTGATGCATAACATCAGCAAGATATACTGAGCTCTGAGAATGAGGAAAAACAATCTTTTTGGGATGACTTTCCATTCTCATACAAAACAGATAGTGTCCATTTTACCTGGTGCTTAAAATATGTTCAGTAGAACGTCCTCAATTAGGCTATGTGTGCTACATTCCCTCTCTATATCGTGTGTAGAAAGAGATGCTTCTGCATTGCAATTCATCAACATGTAAATTGGTGCAAGTCAAAATGTTTCACATACATTTATCAGCTGCAATCAACCTTCATTTAATAGTTTCTTAGTCCTGGCATGCAATTTGTGCTCTAAAATGAGAGAGAAAATTGAGGTAAGAAAGAGTGTTAAAAAGCAAGAAAGAGGATGAGATCAGAACAACCAGCATGTCGGTGATGAACTCATCTGTGCTGCCAAACCTGAACCAAACTACTGTTCTGGATGAGCTACCACTGGGGTTTACATTTCAAAGGAGTGCCTTAATCACCAGGCACACTATCTCTGATCTAATGAATATATAATTGCATATTCAAAGTGGAACAGGTCCAGCAGGAGAAAGACACACCTAAGCATTCAGCTAGGCATTCAGCACGGAAAAATCCCAGTTACACATCAGGCAGGGAAGGCATGCCGATCCCTTTTTCCCACACCCTGGGTAAGTATTTTTATGGTGATTGAGAATCCTTTTCCTTTCACTTTACATATTTCCCCAAAGAAAACTTGTCAAAGATATAATCAAATTCCTGTCAGTGTGAGTGGAGATAAAAAAAAGATGGTGACATAACATCTCACATCCAGCTCTCACCCTGCCATCAGTGATATACAGCCAAAGGTAGAAACAGGTAGGAGAAATCATGGCTGGCACCTCGTCTGGCTCCTCTCAAGACTCCTTCTGGAAATCACTACACAGGCAGTAGGTAATACCCAAAAATACCCAACTCAAGGAACTTGTATTATTTGTATTAATGCACATTAAATATTTAAGTTTCTATCTTCATGTTTGTTTAAAATTGTATTTAAATCACAAGCAAAGTATTTGAAGCATTAAATATCTCCCAGTTCCGATGAAATGCATCAATTCATTCTAAAGTCATATGTTACTGCAGGTAGTACTACTCTTGCACAGGCGAGACACCTGTGCTGGTCTCACCAAGGCCAAACTCCCAAACCCTGTTACTGACAAGGCCGGCCAGGCCCATCAGCGCCGGTCACAGGCCTCTGGGAATCACATTTTAGAGAGAGAAGAACACAAACAGCCACATTTTGCCACCAGAGAAGGGAGTGAGAAGATGTAAGAAACTTTGCAGACACCAAGGTCAGTGAAGGTGAGGGGGAGGAGGCACTGAGAGAATCACAGAATCACAATATGGTAGGAGTTGGAAGGTTGGAAGATTCCCTGCGGCCTGTGGAGAATACCATGGTGGGGTGGGTGTCCCCCCACAGCCCATGGAGGATGAA
>VXBZ01004704.1:78845-91469 GCA_013399135.1 Heliornis fulica | reverse complement strand
GGGTGACCTCATTTATGTTTATAAATATGTAAAGGGTGAGTGTCAGGAGGATGGATCCAGGCTCTTCTCAGTGATGCCAGTGATAGGGCAAGGGGCAATGAGTCCAAGCTGGAACATAGAAAGTTCCATCTTTTTATAAGGAGAAAGGTTTTCGCTGTGAGGGTGACAGAGCTCTGGGAGAGGCTGCCCAGAGAAGTTGTTGAGTCTCCTTCTCTGGAGACATTCAAGACCAATCTGGACACATTCCTTTGTGTTCTACTCTAAATGATCCTGCTCGGGCAGAGAGGTTGGATTGAATGGCCTTTCAAGGTCACTCTGACTCCTAATGTTCTGTGATTCTGTCATTCTCCCCTTATACACTGAGAAACTCAATTAAAACATATTCTTTTAATTTAAACAAGTGATCTGATAGAATTCAGCCTGAGGTCCTTTGCAAGATTCAGATCTTCTATAAGATCTTTATTAGTGAGATCTAAAATATTACCATTTATTACTGTTTCAGTCACTATTTGGTAGAGAAATACACTGGCTATGAAATTCAGGGATACCTGGTATTGATTATTAACACCACATGTCCTTCAGGTAGAGAAGTTTTGTCCCTTGTAACTGTACAGTCCCCAGCATTACTTCTCTCATTAACCAGAAATAATAAAATTGAAACAACTGTCACCAAATTCAGCTAGAATAGGGGAGATCAATAAGCAAATTCACGATGATCCAGATGAGAAGGGAATTACTATGTTAGCATTATAATCTCTATTTTTAAATATCAATAATAGACTAGAAGCAGGATGAGTGCATAAAAGCTAAAAAACCCCATAGTGCATTTTCTCCTTTGGATGTGTACAAAGTTATTAGGTTTATATTTATAAAATATTTGCATAGAAACATGAGAAATACACAGATAATGACACTGTCGACTGGAACACAAAAACAACACAGAAAAAAACCACCCCAATTGTGGGTTCTGTGAGCTCTTCACCTTGTAGGTATGAGGCTGAAGAATTTTAAGAATCTTTTTATCTTGTTTACATTTATAAAATTACCTCTATCAGCTCCATCAGCAGGCCAAGTAAGGCAATTATCCCATATCACCCTCTTCGTTAGGGACAGATCCAAAAGCCATTAGTGACTGTGAAGAGCCTCCTATTGACTTGATGAATCTTTGGATCAGTTATGAGAGCGTGCCTAAAGGGATGGACATGCCATCTGTTGTTTTCTCCGATGGTCTGATTTCCCCTTCCAATTTCTGGAGGGTGCCTTTTTTTTTTCACCAACTACAATGGCATTATCCTCTTCACAACCCCAGTAAGTTAAAAAAATACAGGTTGTTGCCCTTTCCCTAGCTTATTTTCATGATATTTTCAGGTTAGAGCTTGCTTGCTTTTTGCTTTTTTAAATGGCCACAGTGCACTATATGAGATCAAGCAAACAGCAGCATTTACACAGACAAGAGAGGACACTGGTTTTGTTTAGCATGAAAACCACAAAGATTGGCTGAACTTGTCAGTCTGTGGGTTTAACAGAAGTGCTACTTAATTCTATTCTAAACAATACTG
Organism: Heliornis fulica; assembly: GCA_013399135.1. Taxonomy (NCBI): domain Eukaryota; kingdom Metazoa; phylum Chordata; class Aves; order Gruiformes; family Heliornithidae; genus Heliornis; species Heliornis fulica. The sequence goes on along the minus strand of VXBZ01004704.1, from coordinate 89,910 downwards.
TTGCTTGTGGGCTTGTTCTCAAGGAAATGGTACTGCTAAGCACTTTGCTATTTTATTGATACATGGAAAAGATAAAAGGAATGAGAGAGAAAATAAATGAAAAAAAGGAGAAAGGGAGAAGTCCCAGGCACTCATTTATGCTTTATGACACCGGAACAAAATAATAAGAAAGAATGGTTTCTCTGTACATTTAACTTTGTATATTGCTTTCAAATTATTCACTAGGTTAATGTCTACTTTCTCAGTATCTCCAGAACAGTGAACTGTTCTCTCACACAATTTACTGCTATGACAATAAAGTGATTTAGGAGTGACTTACTTACTTTTTCACTCAGTCTTGTCTGCGTCTTACTGTCTTCAAACTTGCTCCCAGCAGCAGTACAAGGAATTCAGACTCTACCTTTCAGCACAGAGATGTTCACTCAAAAGCCACCAAAAAAATTCCCTTAATAAAATCAGCTCCCGTTTTGACAGTGGTCTCTTTAAATTGATGTTGACATCATTCTTGCCACTGATCAATTAAACGACAAGTGTCTAATGATTGGGTTTTACAGTGTATAAATGTTAGAGATCTCAAATGTTGTGTGGTGGGGATATGCTGCCCTTTCTTACATCCAAAGAGAAGTCTTATATATGCTTTCCTTGCAGCACCTCTGTTTTGAAGCATACACCATTGTCTAAGATGCAAACAGTGTGACCTTCAAATCCCTGAAAAGCTTTGCAACACACTTTTAGAAGGCCTTGCTGTTGCAGGAGAGGTTTGGATCAGTTGTTCTGATCAATGGAACAACTCTGATAATTTCCCAGAAGTGCTTTGGATATTGCCAGAAACTCTGAAAATTAATCTGAACAGTATCCCAGATGTATTCAGGTTAGAAATGTCAAAAAGAAAGACTTAAATCCATCTGTTAAAATTTCTTGCAAGATCTGTTCAGCTGGTACTACTGTATCCTAGCAATGATGCAAATGAGTTTTCACTTACTTAGAAATGAAAACAAAGCCATATTCCTTACTCTGCATCAGACCAGGAGTCAGTAAATCAAGTATCATAAATAGCATCCTGAATAACAATTTTAGCAAATCTTTGCTGTACTATAAAAACCATCCCTTCAAGAGGAGATAATCCATTGCAGCTGGAAATAGAATGAGACCCCAGATCCAGTTTTCTACCCACTCACTGAGCTCACACCTAATGTTCTCTCTGGAATTTAGACTGGAACTTTTTAAAATACAAAATGTCCCAGTAGTCCTTAACAAAGCTGCCAATCACCCTGGGAAAAATTCACAACCTTGAGCTACAGGAACAAGTTTCCCTTAGTCTATTGCCTTCCCGGCCCTGAGAGCCATGAATTCTTTACTCCATAGTAAGTTTTCTTGCTACTCTTAAAGGAAGGCTCAAGCATCTCCATGACATATGGGTGCAAACTGCCTCGGGAGTAAAGTGCTTTCTTAGGGAATGGAAACTTTATTCCTATCTCCTCAGCTTAAGCAGATCTTAATCATCCATGTGTCCTCCTGAATGGTGGAGTATGAACAGATAGAGCCTATATCCTATATGTCTCTTTCCTCCCTCTTAAAGAGCAGGATCCTCTGGGAATCGATCAAACTTCTTAAGTGACTTGGACCCAGAGACATCACCACATTCATAGATCTCATATGGTGCCAGTTGAAAGGTAGGTGCTGATCTATGTGGAGCAGCAGTACTTCCAGGAAAGCACAAGAGTGGATTTAATTTGACCAACAACATCAGTAGCAGCGAATTGTGAAATGCACATGCCAAGTGGTACCTAAACTGAAATGCACTTTTTGGAGTTGGAAGCCTGTGTCTCATCTATGGGGCTGTTTTAGCCATCTAAGTCTCTCTGTGAATCTGAGCTGCAAATAACCACCTTTAAAATAGGTGGCAATTCCCTTTCTCCCAAATGTGGAGGAGCTAAATGCACTATTGCATTATCCAGGTAAATCCCCATTTAATTGTAAGACTTATTAAATATCCTATCCACATAAATAGCATCCTCTAAGGTAAAACTTAAAGATGCTTTATATCCAAATATTACTCTTACCACTAGTTTTAGTTCAAAGATGTAAAAGCTTTTCTGCAAATGCAACCCTGATACTTATTTACAAGACATGTAAAAAGATGCTCTGGAGTCTTTTTATTTTTTTAGTAAATACAGTTGAGAAAATTCTGAGAACCAATTTATTAGTTTTTTAAAATGAATGCCTACCTTTGCTTTTTACTTAAAATTATTTACATAGTTCTCAGACTGTAATGTCTTAAAAAGGTGGGTTTTCTGAAGGTGAGAAGGAAAGAAAGTAATTAACACTAAATTTTAAAGACCTCTGAAAAACAGTACATCAAACAGGTAAATGTAAAACTAAAATAAAATAAATGCACTCACTGAAAGAAATGTAGGAAAATACTGCATTTGCTTTTTGATGGCATTTCCCATATTGTCCATACATTTTTGCTATCCTGGTTTTCCAAGAAGGAGAGACANTTTGCTTTTTGATGGCATTTCCCAGGGTATCTCTCTGCATATTGTCCATACATTTTCACTATCCTAGATTTCCAAGAAGGAGAGACGATAAGGGGCCACTGAGATTCTGGTAAAAGTTATCTTAAACTTTATGGTTCTCATTACATTTTCAACTAAAAGCTTTAAAAATGTTGGTTTGCCATTCAGTTTCTCAACAATAACTACCTCTCCCATAGGTTGTGACCTCTGTGCTGCCTAGAGTTCACCTGCAATTAAACCCACCCAGTTTGGAGCTACTAAAATACACCACCATTTCCACTGTGTACCTGACCTCTAGAGTATTTTGGAATTTTTTTGGGACACAGTTGTGCTTCACATACATTGCTGTGCACAGAACCTCAAGCTACCTTTGACTCTGTGTTGCACAGTGGAGTATATTGACTCTGTGTGGCATCACAGTCCTGTCATCTGTCACACATGCTCCTGTTGAGAAACAGTTAATGTGGCTGTGCTCCCTTTGGAGCAGCTGGTCTCCAGGATCCGGGTTGGTCACTACACTGCGCCTCATTAGTCACTTTGACTCGTGCATTTCTCAAACACGCACTTCTCTTTCTCGGTGAGCCTGAAGAGCTTTTGTATCTATCCATAAATCACTCCTGCTAGTTAGCTGTGGTATCTAGAGAGTAGATTTACCTGAGAAAATACAATACAAGCAAAATGCTTGTTAAGCACAGCAGAATAACGTAATGGGAATGAAAATCTGACAATTTCCAAAGCATACATTTGTGTCCCACAACAGCTGCTATTGTTTGTATTTCCACTTCAGGTAGGATGCTTTTGTTTAGCGTTTATTCCTATTTTAAAAGTTTGTTTGGTTCAAGTATGTATTATTTCAACTACTATTTTTCTTTGCAGTTATTTTTAATAAGCATTTATTTTCCACAAATACTTTAGTTTTTCTTTACTATTACTGAGGTTGTCCTCTCTCCCTCTTCTACTGTATTATACCTAAATTTGAACAAGCTGAAGGTTATTTTTCCTGAAGGTTTAGAAAAATCCCATTTTAAAAAAGAAACCAAACCACTTTGGTCATACAGAGTTCAGACTCCATTTATGGAATACTGTTTTCCAGTGAGGACAGTCCGATGTATCATCTGGTAAATATGACGAATTTGTGGGATTGGTCTCTATTGACTCTAGTCACCATAAAACTGATACCATTTAACAACAGTCATTGTGCTATCACACCTGAAATACCCTGTTCCTCAGAACAAGGAGATAAAAATATTCAATGTACGAATACAGTTTTGGAAAAATGTCACCTTTTTAATTATGTGCAAGTAGGTAATCAATGCTTCAAAGTTAATCTGAGACAGAGGACACAACTGGATCATTCGCCTGAACTCCTGCCTAATATAGGCTGTAGGACCTATTTAAATCATCTCTGGAGAAAAGTATCACTTAATTCCACAACGTTTCTTCCTTATGCAGAGCAATGACTGCAAAAAGGAGATAAAAGCCAGGATAGGCCTTGTGTTTTCCCCCTTCACATAAAAATTGAGACCACATCCATCTCTTTAAATTACCTGGGAGCATTTTGGTTTGGCAAAATGAAACTGTAGCTTTAATGCCTTCTTCACTTAATGTCTTCTACTTTTCATAAAGTAAAGGAAGGATGGCAGTAAAGGATGCTGTGTTGTTTCTGAGCATTTGGACTGTCTCCTTGACCTCTCAAAAATACTCTACAGACACAGGTATGTGTCACATGCATACACTAATGTGGTTGAACCTGACCTTAACCACCAACATCCTGCTGTGTCCCTTGTCCTTCCCAAAATGTCCATGTTTGCCCTTGCTCAGATTGGTTAGTGTTTGATAACATTTTTTGCATTCATTAATATTTTCTCCTTCTTAGTACTTATATAATGTTTGTTGGTTTGGGATTTTTCCCCCATCGGCTGCTGTCTTTCTCACTGCCTAACACACTTCTGCCTTTCCTAAGGCTTTCATCCAGTCCTTCTCACTTGTCATTGCTAAGCTATTAACATATTTATGTTCAGTCTCAACTTGGCTAAATTCAATATCAAACTATCAGCTCCTGTTATCTCCTTCCAGGTAGGATGAAGAACACTCTCTTAAAGGTTATTTCTCATGGAAGCACATGTTTTCTCTGACCAAGTCACCCCTCAATTTTACCCCCAAGAAACTAAATTCATGAAGCTTCCTGTTTTCCAAAGTAACAGTGACCCTCAGGGCCTAAAGATACTTCAGTTATCCATGCCTTTTCCAAGTAATATTAAGCAGGATATTCCAAATGTTTTACACATCAGGTTCCAAATCCTGTTATATTCCCTATCTCAAAACACGCTTTGCCCTGCAGTCCACATTTACGTACCTGAGGTCTTTACTAGACCTTTGGCTACAACATCAAACTGAAAATCTCTGTGTGGCTGATGACCAGCCAAGGAGGCCCAGGGCATTGTGCAGATTCATTGCTTTCCAGGCAGAAGTCGTTAGTTTCACACACAGGCTGTGTTCTGTCTTGATTTATGACTTCAGATTTATCCTGTTTATAACACCTAACTGTGTTTTACCCTCCAGAGGCTGGTAATCCTTTTCCTCTGACCTATGCCACCCTGTTTATCCTTTTTAAGCACCACCATAGCATATCACTGTCTTTCAATACAGTGAAATTTCTTCAGTACTCAAAGATCTATAGAAAACTGGGCATGACAGACGCAGACTGTTCAACCAACTCCTCTAGAAATAAGACTGGGGAATCAAGGCCCAAGCCTGTTGTCATGATTAAAGGTAATTTGAGGTGTTATTCATACAGAGCTGCATTAGGCATGAAGTTCTGGCTGCATTTTGATTTATCTGATTTCCCTTCACCCAGCACTGAAGTTTCAGGAAGATCATGGTTTTCCTCAGCCTGTTTTGATAGTTATTTCTCCGCTGCTGAGAGAGATGAGTAATGGCATTGTTTGGAGGTGGAAAATCAAGGTAGACACTGATTTTTAATGGCTTTTGTCACTTTAGCTCAAAATTTATAGCTCTAAGCAGTGACAATTCCTTTTTATTGTAGTGCACACACAGACACACATACCCACTTGACTCATTTCATCCAAGTTGCAACGATTACACCTAGACATATCATATTGCTTTTCTAAAGTTCCTATCAAAAAGGAAATCCCTCCATTTAAATGATAACAATAGCTCTCCACATTTTAGAGAATACATTTATGAAATCTTTTCAGGTGGTGAGGTCCTGGCACAGGTTGCCCAGAGAAGCTGGAGCTTCCCCTGGATCCCTGGCTGGGTTCAAGGCCACTTTCAATGGGGCTTTGGGCAACCTGGGCTAGTGGAAGTTGTCCCTGCCCATTGCAGGGGAGTGGGAACTAGATGGTCTTTGAAGTCCCCTCCCATCCAAACCAGTTTGAGTCTCTGAAATTTCTAAGCAAGTTCATTATAATGTTGGTTGTGTAAGTATATAATTTCTCTGCAAGGAAAATAAATTATGATTTTAATATTCACAGTTTTATCTCATATGTTTATTGGTAAAAAAGGGTAGAAGTTCCTTACTGTGTAGTGCAGGCCTATATCTGCTTTAGAAATATAACTATATGTGTGTGAATCACTTATTTTATAACTACATTTACCAGTGTTTTGTATAAAATAATTAATCATATCACATTTCTCATTCTGAAATAAATAACCTTGATATCAATAGAGTAGGTACATTTCCCTGTGCATTCTTCTAAGTGTACTTCAATAAGTAGGCTACTAGACTACAGAGTAGGATATGTGCATTTTTGTGCTACTTTTATGGCTGGTCTGTTTCTCTATGCTTCAAGTTTCCCCCATCATGAAACATGATAAAAAATACTATGTGATTTATCATCATCACACTTGAAAAACTATTTGCACTTTAAAGCATTATTTAACATCAGTAAAGATTATAGCTACAAACTATAATTTGTTGTGGGTTTTTTATCCCTACATGGTTTAACTCCTGTCATTGCTATCTATGTATTCAACTTCCACAGCAAAGTTTGCTAACTAAATCTCTGTTCTGCTTTGCAGATGAGGTATGGGAAACATATATTGTGCTTCAAGTGCAACCAGTTAAACTCTGCAAAATTAAAAACCACTCAAAAATTAAATTATTCATAGAATTCAGTCAGAATTGATATATATCACATTAAGTTGCATAAGGTGACCTTTAAGCCATGTTTGAGACTCACCTGCTAGGTCAAACTCTTGGGATGAAGCAGTATCTAGCAACATAAAACATACATTTTCTTTGCAACTACTTACAGCTTTAGCATACACGAAGCTACCTTACCTATTTGGCATTTAGTTGCAGTTTTAAATATAGGGACAAAATTTGAGGGGAAATGGTCTGTACCATGTACTTCCAAAGAACTTCTACATGCTACAAAGTAGGACCTTGTTCTTGAAAATGACATCAGATCAATTCTCGACTCTTTTGAAGAGAAAGAGCTTTTCTTCCCCTCATAGAGTCAGAGAGAAGCTGGAGGGCAGTCGAAAGGGGAAAACAAAGAATGAGGCTGCTTCAAGTATAACTGCTGAAGAACTGCTTAAGAAGGAAATAACTGCAATGCTGCACCCAAAGAGCAAATTAGACATTGTTATTGTGATGCTGTAATACTATGTTACGATGCACAGCAAGGGCAGTTGTGGAATTTGGTCTGTGCAAACCAGCAGATTATTTCCTCCTTTCCTCCCCCTGCCCCATCCCCCTATATTTCTTCTTTTGCAATCCTATTCCCTACTGAAGTGGCATACTGTTTCCTCGGGTTGAGTGACCCTCATTTATGCATTACAACTGATTGCAAATTAATAACAAATGAAAGGCAATTTTCTGCAATGCAAAACATTTCTTTTTCTGAAGACACAAATCCAGTACATCAAAGATGCCTTTTAAAAAGTCCTGCTTTGAAAATGACCATCTTTGCTGCATGATGATTGCTATCGTCCCCAGAATGAATCATTTGCTACCAGTAAATTGAGGTTCATCGTTCTCATTTATTTAAGTGTACACATCATATGAAATCTACTTATTATTTGCCAATGCCAGTTGCAAAACTAAGTGAAAACTGAGTCAAACCACTGCTTCGTAGCTCTTTGGTTTGCCTTTTTTTTTTTTCAATTTTATTTCTACTACTTGGCTTTTTATGCCTGTTTGGAAAAGCCAAATGGGAGTGGAGCAGAACACCAATTTGCTTGCAGATCCTGAAAATTGGGATTCCATCTGAGCACTCAGAACACCCCTAAATCTGTGCTAGACTATCAAATCAATGAAGGGTTTATTTCCACAACATTATTTAGGGCGAAATTATTGTGTACTAACAGCAGGAACGCTAAGCTGGAAGGAAAAGCTCTTCTCTCCTTCATCAGCCTGGTGGACTCGGATACAGCTCCAGAAGGCTGCCCTATTCCACTGTGCAAAGACTTTTTTCCATTAAAGCAACCTTATCTCCTGCCCACTTAAACCTTCCTTTGAGAAACTGCCCTGTCCTGCAAGTTGAACTCTGTAGATGCCTCAGGTAGCCATTTGGCCATGCAGAGAGAGCTTCGTTCTGCCTGTATTACACTGTTACCCTGGGATGGCACAAGACCCACTCTATGGCTCTCATAGGTGCTCTCTGCTCTGCTTGTGCCCAAGCAGCTTTACAGCCAGCATGGAGAGACCTTCACTTTCCAAACTCCAGGCAGGAGTGAGGTGAAGCTTGGTCTTTAGCAGCTAAAGCTTATAGAGGAAACAAGCTGAAAAGCCACATCCTACTACTGCTACTACATCTGAAGTAAAGCTATTTTCATGTAAAGCCATAAATATTACCAAAAAGAAGCATCAGAATTACTCAGTACAAACTATCTGGTGAGAGCAAGTGAATTAGGAAATGAGAGACAGGCAATAAATGGATGTTATTACCCAAAAAATAAAATGTCAATATAATAATTTAAAAGAAAGAGCAGCAGAACGCTGCCTCTAGGCAGGTCTGACTTGCATGGAATAACTTTTCACATAATGGGTAATTCAAGGTCTCAGTGATCTCGGCAAAGTTAGAGGGATAACTTTCAATTAGAGATGAACTCAAGTAATTCTTTTTCCTGTACTCACACAGGCAGGTTTTGAACTCTTAAATAAATGCTGGATAACTTCTCAACTTAATTTTTTATATGGAATATACATCATTAACCCTACTGGAGATTTTTTTTTTTTGGCTGTTGATTTTTAATTTCTTTATATAACTTTCAGAATACTTTCTAGTGTAGTGCTAATGCCTTCTTTCTAGTACCTGTATTTTCTACTGACACGCTCTCTTTCTCAAGAAATTCCCCATGAGTTTTCAATGCAGAGCACTTAAGTAACTTCAGACTTGTGTTTCAATATATTGGAGAATGAAATTTCTTTTTACTCCTTTGAGAAAAAAATAGTTGAGTGTATCATGTCAAGTGAACCTTATTAAATTAAAAATATTTTTAAATCTCCAATTTTCTTCTTCTGCTTTACATTCTTCAAAGATTCACATTATTTCAAAAATGCTAAAATATTACAGTGAACTTTCATTTCAAAATATTCTGTTATTTAAAATTTTTTGCACAACAGGAACTCATAATCTTCCCTAGACACAAGGGCTCACGGAAACAAACCCCTCATCTAGAGTAATGCTCAGAAACCACTATATGAATTACTAAAACTTGTGTCTCCCCTGAGAGAATGACCTCAGAGGAGCTTAGATTGTCTCACACTGACAAATCTAAAGAATACAGTAGTCAGATCTAACTGAACTAGCCCCATGCAGTGTTTTAGAGACCCTTATGTTTGAAAGCAAGATTCTAAAATAACAAAATGAAAATATCAGAGAATCATAGTATTACAGAATTTTTAGGGCTGGAAGGGACCTTAACAATCTCCAACCCCTCTGCCATGGGCAAGGACACCTCTCACTAGACTAGGCTGCTCAAGGCCCCATCCAACCTGTCTTTGAACATCTCCAGGGAGGGGGCAGACACCACCTCTCTGGGCAACCTGTGCCAGTGCTCATCACCCTCACAGGGAAGAATTTCTTCCTCATATCCAATCTAAATCTACCCCCTTTTAATTTAAACCCATTCCCACTTGTCCTATCGCTACAGGTCCTTCTAAAAAGTCTCTCCCCAGCTTTCTTGTAGGCCCCTTCAGGTACTGGAATACCGCTATAAGATCTCCCTGGAGCCTTCTCCAGGTTAAACAACCTTAACTCTCCCAGCCTGTCTTCACAGGAGAGATGTTCCAGTGCTTTAATCATCTTCATGGACTCTTCTGGACCCGTTCCAACAGTTCCATGTTCTTCCTATGTTGGGGACTTGAGACCTGGACACAGTGCTCCAGTGGGGTCTCATGATAGCAATTTCTTTGATAGGCACCCAGAAAGAGCTAAATGTATAGTAATATTTCAGCTTCTTTTCCTAATCTCAAGTGTAGCTATGAACTGTAGCAGTCAAAGTATTTTCCCTGATCACCTAGAGCTTTTTCCCCTCCCCCATCTCCCCTTTTATGGCTTTGCAGCTTTTCTGTTGTGACTGTTGGGATGACAACTGCTGCCACTGTACAGCTGGGAAAGGATACACCCTCTGCACAGATGTAGCAATGACAAAACACAGGGCAAGTCTTACTTATAAGCAGAGGCTCAAGGGAAAGTCTCATGCTTTTTTAGCATTTTCCCCTGGACACCTCAGATTCTTCTAGAAGTGCATATTCAGAGGGAGTCCAGATCATCCCTATCTGGAGAGGACAACATTAAACAGATTAGTCATTCTACTCCTACCACTTCTATCAGGAAAACTGGACAACTCAGCACTTCCACCTCACTGCACTCCCAACTCATAGCAATGCAATTCTTAACAGGAATCACAGAACGTTGAGAGGTGGGACCTCAAAAGATCATCTAGTCCAACCGCCCTGACAGAGTAGGATCATCTAGATTAGATCACACAGGAACGCGTCCAGGTGGGTTTTGAATGTCTCCAGAGAAGGAGACTCCACAACCTCTCTGGGGTCTTCTGTTACCATGTCTAAGAGGGATCCAGTATTAACAGCTCTTCCTTCACTTCTCTTCAGTAAGACAGTTATGTAAGTTTATTGAATTTCAAAGTACCAGACACTGAATGTGGGGAATGTCAACTGACAACACTGGGCAGGAGCTTCTTGTCCCTCAGGAGGTGCAACCTTCCCTTTTCTGTCTCTTCTGCCTTTCCACATGTACTCCAGGACTGGCACGTTCTGTATCTCTGTGAAGCATGGGTGCAACAGGCCCCCACAAGAAACGCACCGCTCCACAACCAGGAATAGCTTCAGCATAATGACTCTCTGACAGAATAAGAACAAAGATTTACAGTGATTAGTTATATTTTTGGGTGCCAAATTAGGGCTGCTCTGAGGTGACATAAAGTCACATGCTTTGGGTGAGTAAGGTTGTGAAAAAAATCAGGCTGTTCCAAGGAATCTTAATTTAGGTCATTGAACTTGCTTGGGGACTGGCCTGTTGGTGAACAGTACAGGTGAGAGGGACCTGGGG
>VXBZ01004704.1:0-78527 GCA_013399135.1 Heliornis fulica | reverse complement strand
CTCCTTCTCTGAAGACATTCAAGACCAATCTGGACACGTTCCTGTATGATTTAATCTAGGTGATCCTGCTCAGGCAGGGGCTTTGGACTAGATGATCTTTAGAGGTCCCTTCCAACTCCTAACATTCTCTGATTTTGTGAACTAAGGCACCCAAATTCTGTGGGTGCTTTGGAAAATTTTGACCTGGTATCTCAGTGTCATGGTAGCACGACTCCACACCAGACTCCTTCAGCTGCTTTCAACTGCTCGCTCCTGCACAGCCAAAGGTCAAAGCAAAATCTGGTAAGGCACAAGAGACAAAAGGTGAATGCAGACCTTCCTGCTTAAGCCATTGCATCCAGAGGCCTGAGAACATGCCCTTTCCAGTGCTTACAAACCTCTCTAAAGGGAAACAGCAGCACTGACACAGCAGCCTATTATAGCATAATCTTCCTTCCCCTAACTCTAAAGCAAGACATGTGGTAGGGTTGTTGGAATGCGATGATCCTTAAGGTTCAACACAGACTTTCTTTGATTTTATGAATCTCCTCAACAATGATTCGTTTACTAAACCTGTGTTTTCAAGGATCTTTCTTAATTTCTTTCTTTTCATTTTGCAGAACTTTGTCTTACACATACATGGAGAAATACACTGCAAATACTCTATTTAGATACCCAAGAGACACAACAATAAAAAAGATGGTATTCACATATTCTGTTACTGATAACACAGCTCCATACACCAATACTTCATGGCCTCTTCCAGGAAAAAATTCCCCTGGGTGAGCTTTATTGCAATAAACACCCACAGGTCACTATTGTGCTATCAGTTCAATAAAATCTAGTCAATAAGAGGGATATTTCCTTTTAATTCTAATTTATTTTATTCTGAGGTTGCAATAACAATTTTCACTCTCACTTAGGAAGCAGGCAGAGCCTATCAAAGAAGAAGCAAGCACAAGGAGTCTGAAAGCTTTCAACAGTGAATAAAAAAAAATCTACAGTTCTGCAGAAATAAACACTCGGAGAGCAACACTGCATTTGGAGGAGCTCGGAAGGTACCCGAGGGACACTCACTTTAAAAGATTTACTTTCTCCTGTTGGAAGATGTCAGACCACTCCACTGGGGCTGTTGATGGTTGGGTATTGATTTGAGCACTCTGGGCTCTCAAAAGGAATGTGCTTTTAGACTTTGAAAATACCTTTTCCTAGTGGACACTTCTTGACTACTCCCTTCCACTCTGTTATTTCTGAACTACATAAAGGAGGACTTCTCTGGCACTGCCTTGTCCTACAATCTAATTCTGGAGAGGTTAAAGTATACTGATGTGTGATCAACTGGTATGTCACACCTTTGAAAAAGGCAGAAAGCAAATATATGCTGACTAATGGTGAAAAGCTTATTTCCCAGATGTACAAAGATTGATTTCTGCCAAAACTAGATAGATAGAGACATAGAGACATAGAGACATAGATGGATGATAGAAAAAATAAGACACTGAGTCAAATTTAAAACCTCATGTTATTTAATACAATCCAGTTCCCGTTGCTTCTCAGCTTTCAGAAGAACACATCTTCATATTTTTGCAAACTTCTGCATTTTGATAAAGGAAATTTGTGATGGAAATGTAATTAATAGTACATCATAATAAGTAGTAGAGTACCACTATATGTACTATATACTATGCATAATATATTACATACTATTATATACTCTATACTGTGTGACATGCATAAGTGACTAAGGAGTTTATTTCAGGCCTGGCTTTTATTCACTTTGGTACCGGGTCAACCTGAGGCAATTGCTGAGCAGTGCTCACACAGAGCCAAGGGCTTTTCTGCTCCTCACCCCACCCCACCAGTGAGTAGGCTGGAGGTGCACCAGGAGTTAGGAGGGGACACAGCTGGGACAGCTGACCCCAACTGACTGAAGGGATATTTCCTAACGTATGACATCATGCTCAGTTTATAAATCTGGAGGAAGAAGAAGGAAGAAGGGGATGTTCAGGGTGATGGTGTTTGTCTTCCCAAGTCATTGTTAGGTGTGATGGAGCCCTGCTTTCCTGGAGATGGCTGCACACCTGCCTACCCATGAGAAGTGGGGAATGAATTCCTTGTCTTGATTTGCTTGTGCACATGTCTTTTGCTTTACCTACTAAAGTGTCCTCATCTCCACCCACGAGCTTTCTGACTTCTACTCTTCTGATTCTTTTCCCCATCCTGACATGGGGGGATGACAAACGGCTGCGTGGTACTTAGTTACTGGCTGGGGTTAAATCATGACAAGAATGAAAATATGTGCTGAAGGTTCAAAAGATTCTATGAAAACAGCTTTAATAATCATAATTTTTCTCTCTTTTTTCTAACATCCAAAGAATAGGAAAGGTTAGATGAGAAAAAAAAAAAAAGTACTGAGATCTGAACTCGGCATGAATCCAACATGAGACATTAAGTGACCCTCTGTCTCTCTTTAGCCTTTTTCAAGGTAACTATTGATATTGGCTGATATTCCATCAACTTCTATCAAAACCCTCTTCTCAGCATATGTCTCCAAGCACAGCACTGTACCAAGGAGGCAATCAATTAAAACTTTCCTCCAGCTTAGAGAAGTTAGGCTAGGCTTTATCACAGAGTGTATTCAGTTATCTCTCACACTGACCACTGATCTATGAGTGCAAATTGGTCTCTTGATAGCGCTGGCTACATTTTTCATGTCCTGCAGTAATGGAAGACTAACATCCCTGCACTAACAGAAGACATTTTATGTAGACTTTCCTTTTTATGGTATCTTTACTATTCAAGCTAGAGTAAGGTAATGGCTTATTTAAAGGAATTTTGTCTAAATGTTCATTTGGGCATTGTAGTTTATTACCAATCACCAAGTCACGCATGGGTGAACAAGGAGCTCCTGAGGAAATTCAAACACAAAAATGATGCCTATGGAAGGTGGAAGGAAGAGCAGTGGCCTGGGAGGAATACAGAGAAGCTGTCCAAGCAGTGGTCAGCCTAGGAAACTAAAGCCCTGATAGAATTCAATCTGGTCAGGGACATCAAGGATGACAAGAAAGGCTTCTACAGGTATGTCAGTGATAAAAGAAAGACAGGGAAAAATGTGGGTACCCTCTGGAATGTAATGGGAAACCTTATTACCCAGTATATGGAGAAGGATATAGCTTCACTAAGGCCAAATCATGCCTGGCAAATTTGTTGGCATTGAGCGGTGCTTACCAGCATTGGTGGAGGAGGGAAGAATGACAGACATCATCTTCTTGGATAGGTGGAGAACATTCAACACTGTCCTGCATGATACCCTTATCTCTAAATGTGAGACACGTGGATTTGACTGATGGACTCAGAGAGAAAGGAATTGGCTGAAGAATTGCACTCAAAGTATGTGGACAACAACTCAGTGCCAAAGTAGAGACCAGTGATGAGTGATGTTCCTCAGGAGTCAGTACTGGGACCAGCACTGTTTAACATCTCTATCAGAGACACAGACGGTGGGATCAAGCACATCCTCCTCAAGTTTGCTGACAACACCAAGCTCTGTGGTGCAGTTCACATGCTGGAGGGAAGGGAGGCTATCTAGAGGGCCCTTGACAGTCTTGAGAAGTGGGACCATGTAAACTACATGAAGATGAATAAGGTCAAGAGCAAGGCCCAGCACATGGGGTGGAACAGTCGTGAGCACACAAACATGATGTCAGAGCAAAAACAGGCCCAGTGTCTCCTTGCAGTCATTTCTTGGTAGACCAGCTGGGTCTCAGGCAGCTCAGTGATACTCAGGAAGCTTTGAACTGTCCAACCCTCAGTCCTCGAGCAGAGTTTCCTTTTGGCATTCTGGAGACCCTGCTGATTCTTCTCCCCAACTCCACATGGGATGTGTTCTGCTAATAGGTACACAGTGGTCCTATGTTACCCCAAGAGATGGAGCCATCTCTTCATCTGGTGCCAGTAACTCTCTTCAGGAATACATCCCATAAATTTACGTCACCTATGGATGAAGGTGACCTCGTACAATTAAATTAATTGTGTCCCTAACAAGTCTGTGGAGACTGAAAGATGTGCTGAAGTATTCAATCCTTTGCAAGCTTGCTTTTCATTATACTAGAAAAAGAAAAAAAAAACAGGAGAGACTGCAAAAGCCCTATCATACCTTCAGCAAATTTATCTTTTATATCATAAAATCCCTGAAACTATATTGGTTATTTCAAAATGTGAATAAATGTCATGAAGAAAATATCTGATTGTTTTGGGGATGCAGAACTCTGTAACTTGGATAACTGGACTAAAATGTAAAGTTTATTACCAACTGTTTGATATGGGCAAACTACATTTTTATCTCTCAACAGCAGCACCCTTAATACATTTTGCAGCTTTGCCATTAAATACCGAGAGATGATTTTCCATCTAATTTCTAAAAGCAGTTTTGTGGAAGAAAATGGGTAATCAACATGGAGAATGTCTTTCTTCTGAAAATGCTTTTAGTCTAACATAAATGACAGCTATTTAAAGGCAATCACTTGTGTTTTATATCTCACACAAAAACCAGCAGACACAGTACCCTGCCTCTGAGACAAAACACTGATACATGTGACAGAACATTTCAAGCAGGAATAATCAGAAACCACAGATTCAGCAGCATCCAGATAACAAATGAAATATCCTCCATTAAAATCTGTAGCTTTTTTCCCTATTGTTCAGTCTTTAACTGATATTGTGCCATATTATATTAATAATATCTAATTATCTGCATCAGACAGGTACAGGAGATGCAAATCACATTTGTTCTGCAATATGTACACAGATAACTTACGCATCTGTTAAAAATAAAGCAGTTTGCAAAATCTCACCCAGGAGGCATGTTCAGTGACCTTTGGAAACTCTAGTCCAATGAATAACTAGTGATGCGCAAAGAAGTTGAGAGACAGTAGATAAAACGTGCCTATAACCTTATATGTTATCTGCTATGAGGATGGCTATGATAAAATATATATTGCTCTTTCATAATCTGCCTGAGAGAGCAAATCAATGAGTACATAAACTTGTATCCCTTTGAGTGGTTATGGAATTCACTACCCTGGACAATTAAAAATATAACATGCAGAAAAAGTGCAATAAATGGTGTGATCTAAGTATCTAATTTAATGGTAGTTTGCTACCTTACAGCCATTGGTTCATATGGCATCAGTCACATCTTGGTAAATCCGGCCTTGTATTCAAGCATCTTAGAAACAAAGAAGTCTAACTGGGTTTGGTTCTGGATGACAAAACCTTTGTATTACCAGGATGTTGGTAGAACATTGAAGCAATTCAACAGTGGCAGTTTTTCATCCATGAGAAATCTTTGTAAGCAGTATGACACATGACAAAGCTTAGATTTCCTTTCTTACACAATATGCAGCCCACCTGGTTTCTATCCTGTGGCAAAGAAAGTCTGATGCCTAAAGAAAAGCAGTTATGTAACCAAAAGGCAAGGGAAAAACACTAAATCCAGGAAGATATGATGCAGCACAAATTTGAAATCTCTGGGTTTGTGTGTGTGCTACTTTCAAACCACACTACAACAAAGCCTTCACCGTCAGCCCTGATTATAGGTCACTTAATTCAGATTTGCATAAACATACCTTTTATACATAGATACAGTCCATAGCTTTTATATAGTCATTTGAAGATTAAAAACATTTTGCAATTTTTGTTTTATAGTAGAAGACTACATGTCTTCTGTTATGCACTCATGCAAGGAAATCAAAGAGATTAAAAAAGAAATGATGCCACAATTTCAGTTTACAAGCTAAAAGGGAGGTACCAAGTTACACGGACTCTTACGAGTAGTGAAATGCCTGGTTGAGTGCCGACATAGTTATGGGGAAGGAAAGAATTCTGGATCCTGATCTGCAAGGAGCTACACCTGAAGCTTCTTGAAAAACATGAAAGACTTATCCTGTTGTATCATTTACACTTTCAGTTTAGAATAAACAGTAGACATCTTTATTCAAAATATAAACAATTATATTCCTAACAACTTTTAATATCTTAAGTAGTTATATTATTTTTATTGCAGATTATATTTTTTCCTATAAGAGATAAATAACTTACACTTACCCTCTCCAAAGTAATTTCTTCAAATTCATATTCAATTTCTGTTCCATTGACCTACAGAGAAAAAAAAAATATATCAAAATTCTGTAAATCCTCATGGAAGTTTGTATTGTAGGGATACTGTGCAGATATTCCAGTATGACCAGTTTAATGAAATACATTTTTCAACATACAGGTTAGGCTACTTAAATTACAGTCTACTTAGCTTCTCTTTGTCTTGAATGGCACGTAATGAAGCCTACAAACTTGAAAACAGTAAAGGTTCAACGTGATAAACAGTGAAATAATGGATAACTAAGTCACATTTCATGACTGATATTTAATATAGTGTGTTCGTTGATTTGGTGCAAATGTTTAATAGTTCCAAGGTAATAGTTTCATGTAAAAAACACAAGTCCTGTTTCTAAAAATTATTCTCACAAATGAAAGAATAATTACCCATTGCCTTATAAGCTCACATTTACTTTACTTTGTAGTTTGCAATACAAAACCAGACATAAAATTCATAGTACTTATGTAAAAATCACTCACTGATACACATACTGAAATACATCTTGTTTACTATATTAACCTAGGGCAAGAACATGACACAGGACCTTTGCAACAGACAGCTGAATGGCAAAAAGGCACAGAACGTTAATGCAATTCTTACACTGAGTTTCAGTGTCAAAATAAATTAAGCTACAAAATGTAGAGCACCAAAATGGATTGCACTGGACAAGAAATCTATCAGCTGAAGACATGACACTGATTTAAGCAGTATTCTGAAACCTTGTTCCAGTCTGACATGGATTTTTTTTTCCTGTCCCTCTAGGCATCTCACTTAACATTCTTTTCCTAGTTTCCTCATTTCTTAAATAGGTAGAGGGCCACATCTGAGAAAGATATAAAAGCTGGCTATGTTTTAAGTAAACTGCATTATAATGAAAATACTTCTCTTATTTAAATCTCAAAAGAATTTCAAGGTGTTCCTTAGCTACAGATAGTCAGCAATTTTTTTGTTTGACCAGAAAATATTGATTAATCAAAAATAAATGATGTTGACCATGAACCATGCTGGTTTATTTTTTTGATTAAATTTCCTGGAAAATAATTTTGCTTTAGTGTTTTACCTAATTTATACTTAATGAAAAAAAAATTAATTACTTTGTAAGAGCAAAACTGAAGTGAAGCATTAGGATTGACCTAATCTTGGAAGAACAGATTTTTTTCTTTCTCAGAACAAGAATATTTATTACCCCTCCCCACTCTCAGTGGCTAATTTTTTATATTGGCTTTCTAACTGCAATCAGAAAACACTGTACACAAATTGGTTTTTATCTAGTCAAGCACCTTTCAAAGGTAATTAGGCACTTCTCTTGTGAATATTGTAAGCATGTACCTGTATCTACTAAACAAAAGCTTCCTATAAAAGCCACCAACTATTTGTCTGTATTTAAGTATCTGATAAGCCATGAATAGTAATAAAAATATAAACCCCAGAATCTGTGTTCAAAAGCAAAGAGAGAGAGGCACAAAAGTCCAAACAAATAACCCTTGGTTAACCATGAAAAGAAAACACAGTTCCAATGAATAAAATATTTAGTGCATACATAATATTTGTGGGTTTTACGTTATTACAGTCTGGTAAACACATTACACTACACTAAAAGCAGATATGACAAAAAAATTAGGATATTTTCCTGTTCTAAATTATCACTTTAATGCTTTCTGCATAGACTCTTATTAATATAGGCAACTTCCTAGGTATGAACAGCTTTATAGCTATTCAATTTTTCATCCTTTCTTGTCTAATGATAATGAAATCAAAGCTATCTATATGCCTCTGTTTTCATGAACTTCTCTTTTATCTTAGGTTGGTGGATAGCTCTGATCTATGTCTTCAATTCTTCAGTCTTGCTCTATAAAGCTGTCTCTGCTTCACTGCTTATAATCACTTTTCCTCTGCATTAAAAACTCGTTAGTGCAGCAAAATGGGAAAAAGAAGGACATGAGAAGTGAGCAACCTCTGTATAAAGATGAAAGGAGAAAACACACATAGAATACTTAATTTGTATTTGCACACAAACAATATCTTCATTATGATCATCGGAGGGGTTCCTTTTATCATCCACAGTCACAATTCCAGAAAGGTCTCCAGTTCAAATCACCATTAATCGCAGCAGAGACCCATTATCAGGTTCCACAGCAGCAGGGATAATATGGATTAAAAAGCTGATCTTGATCCAACTCCTTCTGTTATTTAAGCATATATATCTAAATATGCAGTTCACTGCCCTGTTTTTCTTGCTGGCTGCTCAGAAGAGCAAGGCAGCTGTTTCGCAAAGGATCCAGTAAGATAGTGTACCTACCTGAGGCTGGTGGAATGAGGATGTATGCAGTACCACTCATTCCTAGCACATTCTATTTCATATTTAGACTCTCTGGCTGCGCCTACACTGCTAAATTAGAGTAAATTTTCAGCCAAGTCTCAGTGCTTAAGGCTGTTTCTGTCTGGAGCCTGCTGGAAACAAATAGCCCAGGAGTGAGCCAACAGTTAGGCAGGAGGAGACCCATGGCTCCAGCACTGGAACTGGCCTGTTGGTCCTCTCATTAGCAGCATACGGACATACCCTCTGGTTTTGCCCATTTTAACGTGACAGTCTCTGGCCTGACCAAGCACCTAAATAAGCTCTCTGAACCCACAACCTCCATTTCTTGCAAGTAGTGGGAACCTGTTGCTATGTCTTTACCTGAGTTCCGAATTCTGAGTTTTCAGAGTTCTGATTTTATATCAGATTGCAGCAAGAACACAGAGTTAAATTTACTTATGGTTTTAAATAGCTATGAAAAAGTCCAAATGGTTTTCTCTTCTCCCCCACAGCCTTTCCACATCAATTCAAGGATATTATTTCTCATTATTCAGGCATGCAAAGTGGACAAAATAGGTATCTTTAATCTCAAGTAGTTATTTATAATGCTGAACTGTGAGGTAGTAATCTAGCTCTCTTTATACTCAGTGAAAAGAAACAGGCACTTCTAGGTCTTAATTTATTTCATCCTACACTAGACATCTCAGGTGAAATGAATTGTGCCCCTGAGGTTTCCTTTCACTGAGTACAAACAGTCTAAACACGATGTGTGGAGTTTGGCGGGCACTTGCCTTAATTCTCTTTTCTCTGCAGTTCTCCTACCTCTGACTTGTAATAAAATTCCACTTAAGGGATGACATATGTCTTGCATAATTATACACCATCCAAAGGCCAGATCTCTGGTTTAGCAGCTTTTCTGATCTCTTTTTTGGGCTTGTCTGCACCTGTAACTGGCAGCACATTCATGGCATGGAATCCAGTGCCTGGTCCCACAAGCCCAGCTGGTTAGGATGTCCACTGGAACAACTTGGTCTCTCCCTGTTCTCTAAAAGCTCAAAGCCAAAATGCTCACCAACACCTGTGATGGTAACAGGCCCTGAGGATTCTGGCAGAAGTGCCTAAGAAGTGCATGAGGTCCATGGGAGGACACAAACACCCACATCCCTTTCTCCAAGGCACAGTCTGGAATCAACACACTTTATTTCCAGCAGAACAAAAATAGATACCAACATCAGGACAAAATACTTGAGGGCTACAATGAGGAACAGGTCCACATGAAACCTTTAGGTAACTTTGAGGGCCTTTGTTGCCCTGTCCTCAGCAACAGCATCATCAGCAAACACTTCTAGTGCAAGAAGGCTTTTCTGTCTCCTGACCTTAAATATGTTCATGTTCTGGAGTATGATGAACTTAAAAGGCCCTGTAGGATCAGCTACCAATTAAGACCCAATGTTTAAAGCACAAACTTGAAAAAGTGAGGTAACAGTTGCCTTTGATTTACAGCTGCGCTTGTTATACTGGAAGACTCTCCCAAACTTCTGAGAAGAAGGTGTCTTTAAGAAAGAGATGTAAGGTATGGTAATGTATCTACATTCCTGCATTCAAGAGCAATCTCCTGGAAGCTCTAATCACTACCAGAGGTCATAACAGACTACTTATCTTTCTAAGAACACACTTCAGACACTTTCTTTCTGGAGAATGGAAAATAAGGAACAGGTAAAAAGAGGGGCTTTTATGTACTATTTTGTAAAAAGCCCAAAATAAAGCCCAGCATACTGACCATCAAAGTAACTTTCTAGGAAGTTTCTCTCATTTAGTGCAGATTATAGATGACAAAAGCAGATGAAGCAGTCAATGAAAATCAGTTCCACAGGTTATGATAGATTCCCAAAATCCTCGAGTAAAACATTCTGTTATTTTTTTCTTTACTTGTTATTACATACCCTGTCATATTGTTAAGACTTTTGTAGATATGTTTTTTTCTCACAATAATTTGATACTCTTCTTATACTTCTGCAATTATTTGATTTGATAGACCTGTTTACACTCAAACAAGTAAGCACTGCCTAATTCTTTTCGCTATACTTTTAACACATCTAAGACTGCATCCACCCACTCAATAAGATAAAGCTGTCATCATATGAATTCTAACGGTAAGAACTGCAATACATTAGTGGCAATAGCAGCACTAAACCACTTACAGTCTACACAACTGCAGGATTTTGAAAGCACTGCACCTATTCTTTCTAATAAAATTTATGTCATTAAAGCTGTTTGTTATGCTTAGTCTTATTTTCAGGAAGAGATTGTTTTGCCTAAAAGTTACATAATCTGTAGACTTTTATTACAAACAAACTTCATTTTAATTACATTTAATTGGATATTGTTTTTTCAGCTGTTTTCAAGAAAGATGCTGCTTCTACTTTCATTATCATATGCATAGGAAGATAATCACTCTGCCACTGATTTTCACTCAACATGGATATTTTATCCTTTTGGATGTATGGTTCTGCATTGCCTAACCGCTCAAACCTCACCAGAATATGGGATCACTAAATTCTTGTTGTACCAGTAACCCCAGCATATATTTGTCCTTTAAAGATTTCTGATTAGCTGCAAAATTTTCATTTTTTTTACATTTGGGAAACATGAAGTTCATTTAGGTAATTTAATGAGTATAAGATTAAAATGGTCCTTTATGTTTTCTGTTTTATCAGCAAGACCAAAGACCAATCCTTATTTAGCCCTTTGCTATCTCCAGATTTATTTATTCATTAATTGTCAAAGGCAGCCCGCTGATATCCTTTTGATACTGTTTTCCAAGAGCACTAACTTTCCTCTCTCCCTGTGTATAAACATACGGAAAACAGTCTCCTGTGCTCTCTGATTCTGAATATGATAATTTTGTTTTCAAATTGTCCTAAGGAGGCTGGCAGAAAGCTTTTCGTGCTACTCTTTTATCTGAGTGCATTCTATGGGCTTTTTATACAATACATCCCACATCTTTTTCTAATCACAGTGCTTATCTAAGCCCACTTCCTTCTTCTCACCCATATTTCCTTTAGGAAACAAGGGCAATATGTTAAGCTCTTTGAATGAAAATTTACCATAACCTAAAATGTTCTTGTCATAATGCAACAGTTCTGGTGTGAAGAATGAAGGGTGGAAGACCATATGGTTTTGAAAGAAGTTTATATTTTATCAGGAATAGGTCCTTAAAGTGTGTGTGCAACTGATTTGTGGATCATTCCATGGATGCCTACAGAATATTCAACCACCAGTCTCCGTACACCCTCTAGGGAGGATATCACCCTCAACACACTGTTAGCAGAGCTCCAAGGAGTCAAATCCAGCTCTTGGTTAACAACTGTAAAGACCTGCAGCACAGTTATTATCAAGTTGTACCCCTCACAAAGGTTGCTTTTCTGGCTCATTCTTTTTTTTTTTTTAGATGTCTCCTACATCCTTCTCCAGGTCTTAACTTTTAGTCAGCCTTTTTCTTCACCACACTCATCCTTTCCTCTCTTTCCTCCTCTCTCACTGCTACCCTGGTTTTTCTTGTTCTCATTCTCTCGGAAAAAACACCCATGTAGCTAGTAACCATTTTCACTCTTCCCTGGTTGATCCACAATCAACCTCCAAATCTGGTCTTATTCTCCCACACAGACACATGCACATGCATACTGAAGTAAACATGCTTTGCCTAATCCCACTTAATCCAAAAGATTATTCATGATTAGCTTTCCATCTTCTCCTTTTTTCCAACTGAACTTTTAACATAATCTCCCATAACCCCTATGAAATCACTCCTACAGTCCATGTATCTTGACTCCTTTCACTAATAATCCTTATCTGCTTAATCACAGAACCACAGAATCACAGGAGTTGGAAGGGAGCTCGAAAGATGATCTAGTCCAACCCTCCTGCCTGAGCAGGATCATCTACAGCAGATCACATAGGAACATGTCCAGATGGATTCTGAATGTCTCCAGAGAAGGAGACTCCACAACCTCTCTGGGCAGCCTGTTCTAGGGCTCCGTCACCCCACAGTGTAAAAGGTTTTCCTCATATTCACATCGAATCTTAACTGTAGTTTCAAAATCTTGTCCAAATAAGGAATTGTCTGTTTTCCCCTACTTGCTCCTCTCACTCCTCACAATCCTTTCCCCTATTCATCAACAATTTACACTTCTTTAAGCCATTTTTTCTCCAAAGATCTAACACTTTCTGCAATCTGAAAACCACACATCTTGTTACCTTCTTCCTAGGTATACTGTCTATATTATGCAGCTTACATGATATGTGATAACACTATGTCCTTACAATGTAAGCCATCAATTTTTCTCTTGTCTTCTCTTTGTTTTGTCCATATTCAGATGTTGGCCACATATACCACAGAAGAAAAGTACCCCCACCTTTGTAAGTGTAAGCACTCAATATATCTAATGCAGACCAATCACAAAACTCCCAGGTTCATAAACATAATCCATGAAAGATCAAAGCTAATATCATCATTTCATATTATATTCACATAAGTGGAAACTAAATGACATCCATGCATGAATTCTGGTTAAGTTTGCACATTTAAATTGTACAAAATTGGTATCAACAAAAGAAGAATTCAAATTTCACTTGTACTTACAACATGCTCCTGT
Source organism: Heliornis fulica (assembly GCA_013399135.1). Taxonomy (NCBI): domain Eukaryota; kingdom Metazoa; phylum Chordata; class Aves; order Gruiformes; family Heliornithidae; genus Heliornis; species Heliornis fulica. The sequence goes on along the minus strand of VXBZ01004704.1, from coordinate 65,440 downwards.
ACTAAGAGAAATTCATACACCAACTCAGTAGCTGTCTAACAGGTAGAAATCTAAGTGAAGGCAGTTGTCTAGGCTTCTTTTGCATTGTCTGGGCATTTGGGAGAGGAATGAGGAAGGGGTTATTTATGCCCTGTCCTTGGGTGGAATTGCCAATTGAGGAATCTCTGACTGTGCACTACTATATGGAATTGCATCCTAGAAATATATTTCCTAAAATCCCTTATATTTCTGTATCTTAAATTTATACTATATTTCAGTGCAGGAATTTGAAGCAGCTCATTCCAGCAAATGGCATACAGTTATTTTTTTTTCCACAGCAACACATTACTTCTTGTGCAATTCAGGTCATTTACTATTTGTCTTCAGAAGTTCTGTGGTTCATTTTCTTCTGTGCTTCTGCAGTGATGACACCTTAACATATGAGTTATCATAAACTCTCTGTTTCTCAGGTTCCTATATCTCTGGTCCATTTCAGTTTTAGAAGAGAATCCATCAAACATTTCAGCAGTCTGAACAGTTCATACATTTCTGGAAATTATTTTCCTTTGTAATATCTCATTCTATGCACAAGATACATAAAAAATGGAAAATTGCTGTTGCTTCCTTGACCTTATTCAATCAACAAAGATTATGATGTACTTGTAACTTGGGACTTACAAGGTTATTCTAATAATATTTAATACTGTAATTTGCATAATTTAATTTTAAAATTTGAAACTACAGTTGGAGTGTTTCAAAGGCAGAAATTAACACATAAACTGTGGGTCAAATTTCTTTAAATGAATCACTTAAAATTTCATCTCCGTTTTAGGAAGAAATCAATAGCAAACTGACTGGCAAAATTTTAAGCAAGGAAAGCTCAGCAGTAATTTACTGCATTCTTTTATATCCATGACATGTTTATGTAGCAATTGTATAATGAAATATATATAATATACATAATGGGCATGCCCTTTCCTCAGTACATAAATAAACAACTAACATAATCTGATCTCTTGCAATTTGTTAAATTACAATGTACTCTGACTCATATTTTTGTGTCTAAAATGGTCTTTCAGTACTTTAGTTTACCTTTGAGAGTTAGTATTCCCTATCCTGCTCCCTCATCCCACTGCCTATGAACAAACCACAATCAATCAGTTATTTCAGGTTCTTTTCTTCCTGTGTATTAACTCTGGCACAAGCACTGAAGTCTAAACTGTACTCCCAGTAACACTGGTGCAATCCCATTGGTGTCACTGGAGTTGTACTAGTGTAACTGATGTTACATTTATTCACCTGTGGGTGTGTTTACAACTGCAGGAAGAAACAGACCTGAAAAGGTAAAGATAATACTTTCACAAATCATAAAAAAAAAAAGTAATAAAGAATATTCACATAAATAAAATATATGTACATTTATAAACAAATATTCATGTATTCCACAGGACAAGATTTTTACTCATGAATCACTTGTTTTACAAGTATTTTTATAGCTTTAGAAAGGCACACCATTTCTCTTAAAAGCTTGGAAGACTCTTTACTGTATGTATGGCAGGGAGCCACAGTCCTCTGCACTCTACAAGTAAAAGCACAGCAGAACAGCTCCCTCATGCCCAATTAATTTTGCTGCAGGAAAAAAAAAATAAAAAAAGACAATCCAAGTGGCTGAGAGAGAACAAAGTGGTTTTCTACTCCTCACAAGCTCATGGAAAGAAAATGGATGTAACTGTTGTTCACAGGGATTAGCAGTGCACACCCTGGGAAGCAGCTAATGCAGCACAACTGATCAGCACTGGTCACAATCTGAGACTGGCTGAAATTCAGAAAATTGTTCCAAACGCTTCTCAGTTTTCTTTTTTTTTTTNNTTCTGTTTTTTTTTTTTTTTTTTTTTTTTAGGAAAGCCTTTTCCATCAGTTCAAGAGAAATTCCAGAATTCTTCAACTTAAATATAAGGACAGATGGAAAAAAGGCTTTCGGCTGCCTTCAGTTTAATTTCCCATACAAAGATGATATCTTGAAAGGAACCTGAATGTTACTTTTGAAATAGTTTCTATGTATTGCCTCAATAGTCTTAAAAAACCCACCACCACCCCCTGCCCCACCTCAAAATATCCTTTTAAGATTTATCTATTAACTACTGCATGCAACAGCAGAGATGCTTTTCTCAAGCCCTAAGGAAAAAGCCTAAAGAAAGACTGGGAAAAATGATGACCCATAATTCTCTCTAAAACAAGCACAAAAAGGTTGCAATATACATTAAGATGCCTCATATTAAGAAGGCAGTGTTGGAAAAAACCAAACTATGGCAGAAAAAATATCCCAAGAATATTTAAATACACTAAACGTGCTGCAGGAGCACAGAGATACTTTGACAATGTTATGCAATACTAGTTTAAAATGTCAGGTACTGCATCATCTCTTTTCAGAAGTAAAGCATAATTTATCAGTTATATGAAGTGTCATTTGTATGTTTTCCATAGGTTTCCTGACATATTGAAACCTATGATCTCCACATGTAAACTGTAAACAATCTGGCAGCAGAGATTTGGATAATTATAGAATCATAGAATCATGGAATCACTTGGGTTGGAAGAAACCTTTAAGATCATCAAGTCCAACCACAGCCTGACCCTGCCTAGTCCACCTTTAGACCATGTCCTCAAGCACAAAATTTTCACACCTTTTAAATACCTCCAGGGATGGTGACTCCACCACTGCCCTGGGCAGCCTGTTCCAATGCCTGACAACCCTTTCAGTACAGAAATTCTTCCTGATGTCTGACCTAAATCTCCCCTGGTGCAGTTTGTAACCATTTCATCTTGTACTATCGCTTGTTACCTGAGAGAAGAGACCGACCCCCCGACCCCCACCACATCTCTGCAACTGCCTTGCAGTTAGTTGTAGAGAGCAATAAGGTTCTTATGTCACCAATATCTAATAGCATTAGAAGTCTGCAGACAATATAGTGGATCTGTGTACAGTATATCTAACATGTCTATAACATAAGTGCGCACATGCATGAGCACAGAGGCACAAGGGTAGGTGAAGGAACCCCTTTCAGCCTATCCTAGACCTATCCTCTCCCTAGGAAACCTCATCCCCTGGGATAAGGTGACCATGAGTCAACCAGCACCATGAGTCAGCTGGAGAGTGCTTTACAGACTGGGGAGCGTATTATGACCTATGGGGGTGGGACACACTGTGGGATGCACGGAATTTGTATCTTGTCACTGTAACACGACTTGGGAGATTTTTAGGGAAGGAACCAAGGGTGTGGAAAAAGGAAGGATGAAAGTGGTCTGTAGTAGAAGAATCATGGGAAAATAGAGGGAGATTAATGAGACTTTATGATCCAGAGGTTGTCTGAGACACCCGTTGGTGTGTGTGTTATTGTGCGGCCAGAAAAGCAAGGACACAGGGTCAGCTACTGGATGGACTGTGTGTCTGAGCTGTCACTAGAGGGATCTGCTGTGTGTCTGTGGGTTGGTATGTGTGCACTGGTGTATTGTGTGTGCTGGTGTGTCTGCACCAGCAGTGGAACAGGGGTTACAGCCTCAAGGGCTTGCACACCCAGGTAGCATCTGGGACAGGAAGGATGGAGCCAGTTCTACTGAGCAGACCAAGTCTCTAAATCCAGCTCTTGGCTGTTCTCACACTGTACATATGTGTATATACATATATATACATATGGGGTAGAGGGACCCTGAGGCCACTGGTGATGCTTTTGTTTGTATGAGTGCTGACTGGGTCACTGTTGTTCTGTTCAGCCATGCGTATGTACATGTACGTGTCCTGGTTGTGTATGTGCTTACTGGGAACACAGGCTCTCCTTGCTCATGGTTGGACATCGAGGCATGGAGTTGCAGCCTCTACCAAACTCTAAAATCTAGTAATTAATACACACATATTGTAAACATAGTATTTTTTGGTATCACAGTCTACAACACAATGCTAGACAACTGCTAAACTGAAAAAAAAATTAATAAATTGTTTAACTTTGCAGACTTGTGTTTGTTGCTATATATCACCCAAGCAGAAAGTTTTAAAATGTGACAGGGAAAGCTATTCTCATAATCTTTTAGAGTCATTCTTCACTGAGAATTGGCAGGGAAAGAACAATGGCTACAAAGGAACCTGGAAATAAGAAACTGCTCAAAGTTTGATTTTATGGTAAACTATGTTTGATGGTAAACTATACACAATGTTTAACTTTAGTGAAGCAAATCAATGCCTACAAAATATAAATTAACTAGGTTTAGGTACAGCCAAAAATAAAAAAATTGTCAAATTCAAGAACTGTGTAGAAAGTTAAGTGTAATTTATTTTCCTCCAATAGGTCTGTCTATAGAGATACTGTCCATCCCAGATCACAGAATCACAGAACATTAGGAGTTGGAAGGCACCTTGAAAGATCATCTAGTCCAACCCCCTGCCAAGACATTTAATTCTAACAGGGTTGCACAGTCCTGACTAAAGACTAATGTCTCTTATTCATGAGATCAGTCTCTGTAAGTCATGAGAAGGGCTCCTGGAGATAGGTTCTGGTTTGAAAGAAAGATGGCCATCTTTCAATAATGTCAAGATTCATGAAAAAGATGTTCACAGATTTCACAGTTATTCACATAAACTAGAATATATTTGTGTCCTTGTAGATGAAAATCAAATGCCTGGAGAATGAAAGGAGGAGCTCTTCTCTGACTTATTTTACAAACAAACCTCAAAGTGATATAAAATGTCTCTAAAAAGAAATGAAACAGTATTGAAAGCACCAGCTGCAAATTATGTTGGTCCTCCCCAGGGGAATAACAAGAGGTCACATGGATCATTGAATACTTATAATTTACAGAGTAAGAAAGAGCACTATTAAAGTAACAGGAATGTGCTTCCACTAAAGAGAACAGTGATGGTGAAGTGGGAATGACCAAACAAACATGGATGCTGCACATCATTTGAAAAATTATGATAGTTCAATAGTTTCAAGATAAACCCAGTGTGCTATGCTCACCTATCCATCACCTTTTCAAAGTCTAAGTCCCGAATTTGTGCATTATGCAAGATGAATTTTGTCCTGACCACACTACTGACCAATTAGGTTGTGCAAAGAATGAATCAGCCTTGCCAAAATCCAGTGAAGTGACATTTTCTGTCTAGCTAACATAAACCATCACATATTCAGCACAAATAATGTGCTGAATATGTGATGGTTTATGTTAGCTAGACAAAGAATCAAAAACATTAAACTTACCATCTTCACACAGAACAATTTACAGAAGCAATCCATTAGACAGCTGATTGCTAATGTAAGATAAAATCAAATGCACTTCAGTTGTCATTTATTTTTATTAGTAATCTCAACACAGTGGAAACTTATCTTATGTAGGAATCTTTACTTTCTATTACCCTCAACATAAATCAATCTTCTACAGAAAATTATGAGAGCTGTGATTGTCAAGGCATTGAAAACAGGCACTATCTGTGGTATATTTGGGTTTGCTAGTATACACAGAAAGCTAGGTCATCTAAACACCGAATAAAAACGTAATTTACCATTGAGCATGATTCACTAGATCAGTGAATTATAAGTAGCATGGGTTTTTATTATGTAAAATGTGGATTAGAAATTACCCATGTTCCAAGACAGTTAACACAACCTGCAACATTAGGAACTTTGCTTCAGAATATTTCCCTAAACTGTGCTGAAGGTGTGTTAGTTTTACAGCGTGGATCAGCTAATCTCTGTCCAACAGTGGGGGAAATGAGAGAGAATTTAAATAGCTAATTTTGAATTTTTATTAAAGTGAAATGGTGCTCATTCAGATTTATTTATGGTGCTGCAGCAAAACAGTAAGAACACAATGAAGCTACTCTAAACTTTAAAAAAGTTAACATAAATATTATTCAAAGGCACTCCTATAAAAAGAGCTATAGATAATGTTAAGAGCAATACATAAAAGTTTATAAGGGCAGGAAATATTTTCTATCCATTGTTATTACTAATGTTGCAGTATGTGTTGCCGGGATAACAACAAACTTGCCTTGGATGAACTTTAAGAGCTAGTCTGCAAAGCAAAAGTTCAATTTTAGACATAAAAATAAATATCCTTAAAATTACAAGGAAGGGTTCTCATAAAATAAATTTCAAAGAACTGAAGAAATCAGGCTCTTCCATTTCCAATAAGACACGAAACAAATATTTTTCTTTACCACTTTTCATCAAATTTAGTTTTCTCTCCAATACTGAGCAGTTACTTTCTCTTTACCTCTCTGAGTTAACCAGGATTAAAAGAATATGTTTGTCTCTGACTGTAGCACTCTAAATTTTGCCTAACTCTTGTCTGAAGTTCTCAAAAATGAAGTATTATGGAACAGGAAAGCTCTTTCTTCTTTTATATAAATAAAACTATTAAGATAATGACATCTGTGCTAACTCTTCTTTCACTTTTGAAAACAGGTTTCAGTTAAGTTCTACACCTTTCTAATACAGTGAAATCTACCTACAAGCACTATTGTCTCAAATCACAAAGGAACTGTAGATAAGTAATTATTCACCTGTATTCTTTATGTTTTCCAATTCCGTTCAGAACTGACATGACAAAGTAATTAGAATAAAGCTATCGCTGTGGAAAAATAGTCTTGCGCACTTGAAGAGCGCTATCAGCTTCTTTAAAAAATAACCCAATTAAGTCTTTTATGCAAAAAAAAAAAAAAAAAGAAGCCTAAAATGAGCAGAAACATTTATGGAAGAAAATGGGTTTGATGGTTTAAGCCCATGGCTTGTTCTATAAAAGCAGATTTTCACAAGATTACATTAACTAGTGGATCCTTGTGAGCTCACTGATTTTAGCTCACTGCTGCAGAATCCAGTGATGTTAACTGTGGGTCTGACGTGTAATGTGTCAAAAAAGACAAAAAAGCAAAAGATAATTCAAGGCCAGGGACAAAAAAAAACAATTCAAAGTCCATTTAATTTAGGTCAGCTCAGTCCATGAACTCTCAGGTCAACTCGACTCAAATCCCCAAGCCTAACAGACGTAGTCTGTTGTGCAACACATACCAACTTCATTGACAAATCATCTTGGATGAATTATAAATGGCACATAGTTGGGCATAGAGGAGGGGTGAGTAGACACACCAAGAGAAGTATATATGATTTTTCTCACAGAGCTAAAAATAGCAGTGTCTTGCTGTCTATCCATAGCAGAAGCTACAAGGATAAGAAGAGTGGCCCAAAAGGAACAGACTTCGAAAAACAAAGCACAGAACCTCTTCTAGGGGGTTTATTTCTGTGTCACGCAAAGTAACGACTGCCTCAAGGTTGGTAGAGGGTATCCAGAAGGTAGTTGAGTTTTTTGTCAGAAAGTCTGCTTCATAGGATACAGTGTGTGAACTAAAGCCTGGTCAGTGCAGGGAATTTGCTTCTCAGAATCACAGAACATTAGGAGCTGGAAGAGACCTTCAAAGATCACCCAGTCCAACCCCCCTGCCCAAGCAGGATCATCTACAGTAATCACTTCGGAACGTGTCCAGATTGGTCTTGAATGTCTCCAGAGAAGGAGACTCCACAACCTCTCTGGGCAGCCTGTTCCAGTGATCTGTCACCCTCACAGGGAAAAAGTTCCTCCTTATATTAAGATGGAACTTCCTATGTTCCAGTTTGGAACCATTTCCTGTTTTTCTATCACTGGCCATCACTAAGAAGAGCCTGGCTCCATCCTCCTGACACTCACCCTTTATATATTTATAAACATTAATGAGGTCACCCCTCAGTCTCTCCAAAGAGACCCAGCTCCATCAGCCTGTCCTCAGAAGGAAGATGTTCCACTCCATCATCTTGGTGGCCCTGTGCTGGACTCTCTCAAGGAGTTCTATGTCTTTCTGGAACTGAGGGGCCCAGAACTGGACACAATACTCCAGGTGAGGTCTCACCAGGGAAGAGGAGAGGGGGAGAAGGACCTCTCTTGACCTACTAGCCACCCACCTTCTCATACACCCCAGGATGCCATTTGCCTTCTTGGCCACGAGGGCACACTGCTGGTTCATGGTCACCCTGCTATCGACCAGGACCCCCAGGTCCCTCTCACCTGCACTACTCTGCAACAGGCCAGTCCCCAATCTACACTGATATCTGGGGTTGTTTCTCCCCAGATGCAATACCCTACAATTGTCCTTACTAAATTTCATTCAATTTCTCACTGCCCAGCTCTCCAGCCTGTCTAAATCCTGTTGAATGGGCACAACCTATGATCTGCACTTAAGTTCTAAAGCACACACAAGCTGAGTAGTCCAAATCCAAAAAAGAACAAGCAAAAACACATGTTCTATGGTGCATCCACGTGAAGCAGAAGGACACAGACAAGTGTATGAGGTGCTCCCTTTACAGTTCAATAGATTCCTTTCTCCCAGCCTGCTAATGATAATGTTTCAATCAAATGTCCACAGAAAGGGCTTCTTGATTGAATCTAAAGGCCAGTTTTATTCACAGGTAATTGAAAATGGAAAGTATTCTAATTTTACAGAATGAAAGAGTGAAGGAGTAATTAGAAATGTGACTTTTACTTGATGGATGGAAAGGATGTTCATATTTCTACCTCCCCTACATCCAGACATAGTGAAAGTTTTCTTCCAATTTTTCACGTAAGAGTATAAGTAGCACTTAGCTATGCAAAGTAGCACCCATTCCTGATGAAAAGTAAGTTCCACACCGCTAGGCTCAGGTCAAACAAAGAAAAGAAACCACTCTCTGGCACGTGCAGTGTATATACTCTCTATAAATACTACCAAAAATATTCTCTGACAATTGCAGGGTTCAAGGCCAGCTTGGATGAGACTTTGGGCAGACTGATCTAGTGGAGGGCGTCCCTGCCCATGGCAGAGGTTTGGAACTAGATGGGCTTTGAGGTCTCTCAACCCAAACCAGTCTGCAATTCTGGGAAATAAAAGTATTTCCCCCTCTAATCCTGGAGTTGGCTTTGATAAGGCTTAAGTATTCAAAATTGCATCCAGAATTTAAAAGGGACACTGAGAAAAAACAAATCACTTTGGGCCCTTTTAATAATGCATTTCCTTTCTAAAACATAGAGAATGCATACTTTAAATTTGAAATATACTGATTTCAGGTAGAAAAACAATAGATATGAAACAGAGGCAAACTAAATGAGATTTATAAGATTCATTCTGTACTTTTGCTTTGGGTTTTGGAACACAGAAAAATATGCTGCCCAAATTAGTAAAACACACTGAAGTGATCAGCTGTCAGGATGAAGATTTTTCTGGTTTTGCATGTTTAAGGGGAATTGTTAGTCCTTAATTCTTTACTCTTGTGTTATGTAGATTTTTTTCCACTAATGATCTCAATAAGTCAATCTTTCCAATACTGCTATTATAAAAGAAAAACCTTTTATCCCACTGCAGAAACGATGACATGCAGAACACAGCAGTGATTGCCAGGGCAAACAGCACTGCTGTGATGCAACTCAAAGGCCAAAACAGAGACCAAGCCAAGGCAGCTTTTGAAAAGTAGCATGGAGCTCTACCAGATTTAGCTTTTCCACTGTAATCCACACTGGCTGACAGACAGTGAGGTGACTATAACCAGCAAACAAACAGATCTGGTGTTTAAGAATCTGGAAAACATAAGAGTCATTTGAGATAATAATATGTGCAATCTGAATTTTGAGATTGATCAAACTAATTAAGAGCGAGGCAACAAATTTATTCTGATGAGAAGTCAATTGGAATATATATACTTATGTGTCAATTTTTATATATTTTAACACACTCATTAATAAAAGTTCCCAACTCCAAGGTCTACTGAGATCTCCCTAGCTTTGTGAAATTCAGATCCTACCCCTTTAGACAATAGTTTCCTTGTGCTTGTCTATTACCAGTCCTCAAACCTTTGCTCATCACAGTTACAGATGTCATTTCATATTCATTGTGTAATGCCCTGTATCTTAGGCTTTACTGTAGAAATATATATGGGCAATTTTCTTGGGCTGTGCTTACATTCACATTATCCAATAAAAACCTTTAGAGTACTGACTGTCTCTCAGAATTCACATATTCACTCCCCATTCATTTCAGTCAGAATTGGATGAATTTCTATTCTTTTGCAGCCTTTAAGTTGTAATGTACCTCCTTCTAGTGTGCTAAATCCAGGATGCACTGACCGGACAGGATGACAGAGAGGAAAGCTGAAAATTTTCCTAACTTCACTATTTTGGCATCTTCATGGTCCCAACACTTCCCTGCACAGGACCTACCACAGAAAAACTGCCACACTATAGAAAAGGGTCTGAGCTCCTGATGTCCCTAAGCAGGGATGCATCAGAACAGCTGCAGAGCCATGTTCATGGCTGCACTCAGACATGTGCAAAGCAATGCAAAGATTGGATTGCAGCTCATGGAAATATAACATAAAGAGTCTGCAGATCACTTCTTAGGGAACAACTTGAATGTGTCTGCACAGAGCTCAGCATAGTGGCACAGTTTGCAAGGCAAACCAGTAACAAACCAACAACAATAATAAAGAGTAATAATAACTATAGAATCACAGAATATGTTGGGTTGGAAGGGACCTTTAAAGGTCCTCTAGTCTAACCCCCCTGCAGCAACCAGGGACATCTTCGATGATGATGATGATGAAGAAAGATGGAGAGAGGCTGTTTAGTAGGGCCTGTTGTGACAGGACAAGGGGTAATGGTTTTAAAATAGAGGGAGGTAGATTTAGATTGGATATTAGAAAAAAAGTTCTTTACTGTAAGAGTGGTGGAGCACTGGAACAGGTTGCCCAGGGAGGTGGTGGATGCCCCATCCCTGGAGAAGTTCAAGGCCATTTGGATGAGACCCTGAGCAACCTGATCTAGTTGGGGGGGTGTCCCTGCTTCTTGCAGGAAGGTTGGACTGGATGACCTCTGGGAGTCGCTTCTAACCCTAATCATTCTATGATTCTATGATTCTATGAGTGTGGTTATTGTTGTTATTGTTATTATTATTTGGAAGAAAAAAGGGAGACTGCAGAGATGCAAGAAATTAATTGAGACCAAAAGGGAGATAAAGTATATATTCCTTAGAACTTAGCAATGTGACAAGTCAGAGAGAGGAAGGGAACAACAACAGCACCTGACTGAATTTATAATAATGCTTAGGTAAGACGAAAGGAATATGAAATCCCATTATAACAGTCAGCCTTACAGCTACTACTACCAGCATTTTGGAAACTAAAAAAAATAAATAAATAAGGCTTATTTTGTGCAATGGAGAAATTGAGATGATTCATATGTTATTAAATTAATACTTCTCATTATACAAAAAGATCTAAAATTTATAGCCAAAGAATAGAGAACAAACAAACTCCCACAAATGTTTAATTGTGCTTAAAATGCCACAGAATAATTCGTTTTGTACCATCGAAGCTTCCTATCAAATTTATTCCCACGCCCAATGCTTGGCAAGCCAAGTTTTCAAGCCACTGAACCTAGAAACAAAGCTAATTAACTGTTTCTTCTGTTATTTGCTGCCAGCCCAAATGATAAGGAACAGCATATAGTATAATAGAATAAGGCCTTTTCTTATCTCATTTAAGAAAAACATACTGATGAAAAACAGTCCCTCACAAGATCTTTTTTTTTCCAAACTATTGAGTTTAAAGGTTTTTAGAATGTCAACAGTACCAAAAGATTTAATTACATTTAAATAATTTAAATCATTAGAATGTTAATAATACAAATGGTGTAGCTTGCCAGTTCTATACCAACTGTAAAAAAGAGAAATTTCTCACTGGTGGACCAGTGGAAACATCACATTTCAAAATATTTTCTTCATGCTAAACCTTGCTGTGAGGTCCCTCCCTGTGCAAACACTCAGGAATTTTGGGTGGAAGATATCTGAAAGGATGAGCAGAGCTGTTACTCAGATAGAAAAGCATTGAAGGTACAATGTGTAAAACAAACCAATGAGACAGGTTGGTCGTGCTGCTGAGCCAACAGCTAAATGAAATCACAAGCAGTCTCCATCTGGTATATGACACTAAAAATAGCCTGACCTTATTTAGGGATCTATCAGGCTATCAGTTGTGGCTAGTAATGTTGGAGAAAAGTAAGACTATCTTGATTCACCAAAATTTGACAGTTTATGCTTATTCCAAGGCCTAATATTGGAAAATAATTTCTACATGGCATAAAATGGACAAGTTAACCTTTTTACAGTAAATGCAATTTAAAATATAGCTATTTAAGAAAAAAATATATTTTGATTAAAAATGTTCATTTTTATGTTTTTAAAACAGTGGATGCCATTAACCAGTAATCATGGAATCACAGAATTGCAGAATAGTTTGGGTTGGAAAGGATCTTAGAGATTGTACAGCTCCAATCCCCCTGCCATGATCAGGGACATCCTCCACTAGGTCAGGTTACCAAACAAGCTTTGAGGTTTGACAACACGGACTGGATAACAGGGATATAAATTGGATTTGGCCCTGAAGATCAGCACCTCTGTGTGTTTTAGACATGCTAGTTATGAGAAGGTGTTCTGGGTTCGCTCCAACCAGCAGCTGAACAATATGCCGCTGCTACCTTGCTTTCCCCCAATGAGGGGGGGGTGGGAGGGGGAGAGAAAGAGGGCAGGGGGACAAGGAAAAAAAGGGAAAAGACAAAGGCAAACCTCGTGGGTTGGGATAAAGATATTTTCCTGGGATAGCAAAGGAAGTGAGAAATAACAGCAGGACTTTATTGCAAATTATGCAAAAGTGGTGGAACACAATGCAGTTTCTCACCAAACCACACAACTCAGACCATCCAGCTCAGAGCCGTCCTGAAGCCAGACTGTCCCCAGACCACACGTCCTGGAGCTGTGTGCTCCTCCCCCAACGGCCCCTCTTAATGCTGAGCATGAAGTCATTGGTATGGAATATCTCTTTGCTCAGCCTGGATCACCTGTCCTNAGCAGTGGATGCCATTAACCAGTAATCATGGAATCACAGAATTGCAGAATAGTTTGGGTTGGAAAGGATCTTAGAGATTGTACAGCTCCAATCCCCCTGCCATGATCAGGGACATCCTCCACTAGGTCAGGTTACCAAACAAGCTTTGAGGTTTGACAACACGGACTGGATAACAGGGATATAAATTGGATTTGGCCCTGAAGATCAGCACCTCTGTGTGTTTTAGACATGCTAGTTATGAGAAGGTGTTCTGGTGTAGCTCCAACCAGCAGCTGAACAATATGCNAAGTCCTTGACTGCTTGGTAACAACTAAAACATCAGTGTGTTATCAACACTGCTCTCATACTAACTCCCAAATGTGGCACTGCACCAGCTACTAGAAAAAAACTATCCTAGCAGAACCCAGGGCAGAAGGTATCAGCTGCTTTGTGTCCATGTACATCATGGCTGCTTTCAGCTCTGAACAGAAAATACCTTAACTGAACTTGTTTTCTCTGACCCATAAAATAGTTAGTCCCAATACAGGTGTTTGTGGTAGCTAGAAAAGTAAGATACCTTTCAGATGTTTTAATAACAAGTTAGGTAACCCTAAATATATTTGAACATTAAAAAGTGATGTCACTAGGCATTTACAGTCTTCCTCCAGGCGTGTCTGTAAGTCCCAACTGTGTTGAAAAGGCAGATGCTTGTCTCATGTTCAAGTTTAATAATAATAATTCAACCTAGCTTTCTGTTATCTATCAGAACTAACCTGTCTGGCAAAAGAAAAATGGTTTTTAAAAGGGCATATCTGCTAAACTATTTCCTATAGCAACAATAAATGATATGTCATCATTATCACAAACTTAGCTCATCCAGTTTAGGAAGATTTTCAGATGTCTTTGCAAATATTTAAACAAGAGACAAAGCCCCACTGTTCTGGGCCTTGCTGGGATGGAGAGGTCATGTCCTTCGTAGCAGCCAACATGATGCTATGCTTGGATTCATGGCTGAAAGAATGTTGGTAATACACCAGTGTTCTGGTTTCTTGCACAGCATCAAGGCTTTCTCACCCAGTTTGCTCTTCCTCCCCCAGTAGCAAGTCGGCTGGGGGTGGGAAAGGGTTGGGAGAGGAGTCCAACTGACCAAAGGGATATTCTATACCACGTGATGACATGTTGAGCAACAGCTCAGGGAAAGGAGGGGAAAGGTGGATGTTCATGGTTATCCCATGGTTATGGGATATGTCTTCCCAGGTGACTGCTACATTTGTTGAAGCCTTGTTTTCCAGGAAATGGATAAACATCTGCCTGCAGATGGTTAAGCAATAAATTCCATATTTTGCTTTTCCTGCACACTGTCCATAAACCTGTTGTTGAAAAGGGAAGGATGCACGAACAGGCAGACATGTATCTGGCCCAGTGACTACAGCACCTTCCCAGCAGGGGAGGTACCACAAACCGACCAAAACAACCATACTAAACATAGTGAGGGACCCAGGGAGGAAAGCACAAGTGTTCCACCCAGTCTCCCAAACATTATGTTGGAGGAAGAGGTCATTTTTCAATCTCTCTTATTTTTGAGAATGTTCAAGCACACAAAACCTGATCAGAAAGAAACACTGATTTCTAAAGAAAAGACCCCGTGTCCTCTGAGGACACAGGGTCTGGCCTGTGCTCAGGAGGTAAGTTTCACCTTGACATTTGTTATTGGCTAGTCTAAATAAGTTCCACTTTGGTCCCTCTGCTGTGTCCCATATGTAAGGGATATAAATTTTCCCGTGCACCAGGTAAGATCAAGGTGACTAATTCAGAATTATCTATTTTTACAAGTAACACCTGTTGTTTATTTATCTAGTTCTAGTTCACATCACATGTTGGAGACAGAAGCAGCCCACAGGCACTTTTCAGTCTATTGTCAATATTTCTCTGGAATGTGTTTGGTCATTTGTCCTTTTTTTTTTTTAAGGGAAAGGAACACTAGTGTAAAAATGGTATGAAAGTATGTAAGTATTGATGGACTGTGTTATGGGAACAAATCATATTGATTGAACATCTTGTCACTAGTGTAATCACATCTGTATTTAGGAATTCTAACACTATGGCTGCAGAGTATCCTGGGCACAGGTCCAGCTCTGGAAATGAGAACTGGGGCTCACAATGCCCTTTCTGGTAGACCTAGAGAATACGAAGTGTGAAATGTCTCATTGAAGCAGAGGAAAAGCCAGACCTATTGGAAGCAAGACCAGAGCAGATGGTTGTGATGTTTGGAAGGAAAACTGAGACTTAACAGCAATAGGAAGCCTTTTAGGAAAGCTGAATGCAAATGAACAAAAAAATTTTATTTAACTTTTCCACCCTTCCTGGTGGTTGAAATTACCAACAAGGGATTTAATTCTCTTCTGCTTTACAGCAGCATCATTCTTCTAAATTGGTCTTGGCTGTGATCTTTGCATGTGTTCTGCACAACAATTTCGAAGTTTTATGAACTGTCAGAAGCAAACAAGCTGGCCAGGACAACCCTTATTAAACTTCCCCATCAACAGCCTTCTAAACGACAGAAACCAGCAATATGATTGGTGTAGGTGGATAAATAATTAGGTTTATGCATTGGTATCATAAGAAACAGATGTGGACAAAGCACAACAGATGAGAGACATTAATTAGGAGCTTTAAAAAGATAGCTAAGATTATGCAGGGAGAAAGATTAAATCCCGGCTCGCTAGCTTCATACTACTTGATTTCTTCCCTCCAATCATTTCAGACTGAACTCTTTATTATATATTCACCTTGTCTTTATGTTCTTTATCTTCAAGTATAGTTGCTTTTACAGTCAAATGACAATGAGAACAAATGTTCTAGAAAAGCAGATTTTTTAACTATAATAAAAACATGCATTTATTTTTTGGGGAAAATTGCGTTTTGTAGAAGTCACAGAAATGAATAGACATTAATAAGAAAACATGAAGTCATCTAGTTTGTGCTGTCATTAATCATGAAGAGCTTTCATCTGCAAAAGGTATACACACAGACAAATGAAGAGCCGTTTGCACTATTTGAATATTATAGTGTGCATCTAGATATCTTCTTAATTGCCTGGGAGGGTGCATATGCTGCTCTGAAAGGAAAAAATCATGCTTTATATTACTGGTAAGGAGGAAAGGCTTAATGAAATTACAGTTTTCTTCAAAGAAAGGCTAGTTTCAGTAAGTTACAGTTTATGTGTTGAAGTCTAAACTAAAAATTATGTGTATGTAATATCTGTAATTCACCTGACTGCGTTTATCATTCCTGATTTCTTCTCCTTACAGTTAATCCTAAAGAATTAACTGTTAAAGCATGAATAATTAAGATTTGTTTATAACTTCTATAATTCGGAATAGAATTTCTGTGGGAAAATTCACAAATTCTATACATTACTAAAAAAATTAATACTTACATAAGGGATTGTGTCCAAGGTGTCTGTGTTGACAATTATAGGGGCAGGGCTTGCCTGAAAGGGGAAAAAGAAAAGAAATTTAAAAATTTGAAATGCCCATAATGACACATTAAATTAAAAGTCTAAATGCTTATACTCCTGATTAAAATCTGAAAGCCTATCTTCCCACTGAATTCACATCATACAGCAATACAGAACTTTTGTTATTCTTCAGTCAATTAAGAATGAAGGAAGTACACTGTCAGCCTCCAGATCACTGTTCATTGTGGCCTTTCTTCTCAATTTTATTAGGCTTTGGATCACATCCTGAATATATATTAACTAGTCATTCATTTTTTAGTAGAAGTAGAGGAAACATGATGTATTCAACTTATAATTAAGGGACTTGAGGTGTGAGAGTTTCAGCTTCCCTTACCTTACAAGTCCACTTTTTGTGTTTGAGCACAACCAAGATGATAAACTGATCTTTAGAGAAAATAAACCTCAACATTTGATGCTTATACTACTAATCGGCATGTAGTATATGCATGTGCATGTATACCATAATATTTATGTCCAACCTCTAAATTCCACATGACTTATATACACTCAGCTGATGTTTGGTTTGAAATTTAGCTGAATTTAAACAGATTTCTGAATCTGCAAACCTGCCCAATCTAATCTCTAACTTATTGATGAAACCCATATACAGGACAGTGTCCAGCCACCTGAAATGTCCTGAAATCTACCTCTTCCCATGCTGGGGTTCAGCAGTGGTGACCCAAGGCCAAGTTCTCATTTGAACTGCTGCATAATCTTGGCTCAGTCTCTTAAAAAAAATACTGATCTGTGAGAAAGTGTAGAGTAGAACCACACACCATAAGCAAAATGCCAGATAGAGACAGGGCTGCTGAAATAAGATTGTTACTAGCTCAAGGACTCGGGAGGAGAAGAATCAGCATGTAGTAAGTGCAGTAAGTGATGGAGGGCACCCCCCTTCTCTGCCTGACCAATGCCTAAGTAGTCACCAAAAACTCTTCAGGTGTTGTAATGGGCTGTTGAACATACTCATGCTTAGCATATTGGCTCATTAGTTCTATTTATCTGTGTTGTATATTAGCCAATGAACACCTGTCTGTACTTTAAACCTGTACAGACTGCAGGCTCTCTTTGTACTTGGTAGGCATGATAACAGCAATACTGAAAACACTGATTGTATTTCTGCTGTTAAATACTCACTACAGGATTTCAAAACCTAAGTAAAATTACCCAAAATAAAAATTTAACATTAGCTCAGCAATTCAAATACTTTGAGAATATCACAGTTTCTTTCTAATTTTGGTGCAGTTATAGTAAGATAATTCTGTGTTCAGAAAAATCATATGCTACTGTACAACAGGTACTGATGATTAATTCCATTACTTCTATACAACTGTGTAATGTGTGAATAAAACCAGAAAATGATATGCATACAATTTGGTGTGTATACTTTTCATGGCACACATCTGCTATAATAAGGTACAGTTTAATACCAAGATCTTTAGTATGTGTAAAGATATAATGCACCCATACCCACTTATCCCCATTGTGCCTATGACACTGGACAGTTCTGAGTGATAAATAAAAGCTGAAGGCCCATTTTATTCTATTATTTTTAGCTTTAGGCACATGGAATGATTTGGAACTGTATTATCACTGAACGTTAAGCAGAGCAATTGCTTTTTAGAATCACAGCTTTTACTTACACGAGTATTCAGCTCAATAAACATAAAGACCTTCACTACAGCAAGGAAAGGGTTCTTTTTTACAGTATTCTGTTGCCTTCACCAAATTCTGTCACGGATTTTTCATTTTTACATACAGTGAAACGGTCTAGTACCAAATATAAACAAAGTGGACAATGTTCAGAATCAAAGCATCTTTCCTCTGCTTTACACAACAAGATCCACTACAGAAAACATATTTCAGAAATAATTTTCCAAAGCATCCTCATGCTGTCATCAATTGCTTCCAACCCACTAAGGAATAAGTCTTATACCCCTATCCGATTTTCCTGAAGTAAAGCTCAAGAGAATTCTCGATTAGAAACTAGGAATTGCAGGAACACTATAAAAATATTATTTAGAAGACTTGGAATTTCTTTTGAAAACTCGGTTACTCTGTTCATCTACTTCCTCTTATGAGCACAAGCAGAACCCACACGTCCTTCACATTATCAGTTGCAGTTGCTGTAGGAAGGACTTGCTGGATCTCTGCTTCACTGCAAAACCACCCTCATTGAGAAAAGGTCTATATCTGATCAGAATGACCCTTAATGCCACTTGTGTCTGTTGACTTGCACTTCTGTGCATCTCTGAGAGGAGGTTGGCTTTGTCTCCTCTATAACCATCCCTTAGATGGCTGAAGACAGCAATTAAGACCCTTTCCACGGCCTCTTCTTCTCCAAACTAAACAAACTGAATTCTGTTTTTCAAGTTCTGTGCACCAGACCCAGTCACTGCTGTGTGTGCCACCATCTTGGTTATGCTCCACCCAAAACCCCTTACCATGTTGGGGAATGCAGAGCTGGACACAGTACTCCCATGCATGTGTGGGTGAGGAGTAGATACCCCGGCGACAGGCTGTTTTTAGTGCAGCCATTTGCTATTAGCCTTCACCATTGCAAGGGTACATGGCTGACTTGGGCAGCTTGTTCTCCACTCTGCAAAGCAGCTGCCTAGACAGACTGTGCCTGTCCAGGTGAAGGAACACCTGCCTGCCATCACTGAATTTCATGAGGTAGAAACCTGAATAAACACAAGTAACATGCCATCTGTTACTGGACTTTGAGTCCTGACCACTACCCTTTGTGTCTGGTGGTCTAGCCAGTGTCCTGCCATCCTCTCATACATCATTCCATTCACTATCTCTTATTTGGCTACAAGACTGAGAATTTGTGCTGAAAGCTGTGCTAAAATCAAGGCAACTGACACCTACTGATTTCCCCTCATACACAGAGCTAGTCATCTCATCACTGAAAGCTGTCAGGTTGGCAAATCACAATTTACCCTTTTTTAATTGATCTGCCTCTTTACAATCACCTCCTTCTGTCCTTCATGAGACTTGGCAAGGCTTCCTGTAGGCACCCACTAAGTTGTTTCCATTTGTTGGCTTCCTACCTAATCCTGACCCCCAGGTTCTCACTTGGCCTATCACCCATTTTTCCAGAGCAAAAGCCTGAGTTCTTAAACTGCTCCTCTGAACACTGTGATCCTTTTCCCCCCAGCCTTCCCACAGAGCCTGCAAAGAATTGCCTTCCAAGCAAGAGTATCTTTCAGGGTTCATTTTAACGCAGTGCCTTCTGTATCCTTTACCGATTGGAAGAGCTGAACTTCAACTACCAAACTGATGATTTTATGCTACTGAGGTATTCACAGAATCACAGAATTGTAGGGGTTGGAAGGGACCTCCAGAGATCATCGAATCCAACCCCCCTGCCAAAGCAGGTTCCCTAGAGCAGGTCACACAGGTCAGTGTCCAGACGGGTCTTGAATGTCTCCAGAGAAGGAGACTCAGACAGGTGGGCCTGGCAAAATTTAGAGAGCAAGAGTTTTAGATTGATATAGTGACTAAAACCCTTCTCTCACAACTAATATCACTAGGGCAATTTCCTTTTCTCCTCCTCCATTTCCTATCTGTGCTGGTCTGTGTGTGAGTGCATGTGTGGGACAGTGAGACTCTGTGGTGATTCGAGGTGTTCTCTTTTTTTGACTGGGAAAACTGATTTAAGATAAATATTTTTTTTTCAGTCTCTCTAACATATGTTGATTTGAAGAACACTGACATCCTGAGTTACAACACTGTATGTAAGTGCAGGACTTTATTAGCTACGTCCTGTTTGTAGTTCATGCTTTAAAGGCGAGTTGGAGGCCTTAATCATGTAGAACTGAGAAGGCAGTTTGCAAACACTGGAGAGAACCCTAAATTCAGTTCTAGCCATGGAGTACACAATAGCATCATACTGTAATCACAGTGAAGTTACTCATGGGATAGGTTAAGAGAAGATCAGTAGCAACAGGGAGTCAGAAGGATTTTACCTTCCAGGATGATGTGATGATTTATTCTGACTTAAAAACACGTCACATGCACTGATTCACCAACTTCTCAAAAATGATACCCAGATATCTGCACACTTCTTATAGTTAACACTGACAAATCTATCATAGCAGTTCATCAGCTCATCAAGAATGCTTCTAATTGTGCATAAATTAACAAATGCAGGCAAAAAAAAAATCTCTTGAGAATCTCTGCCTACTGTGTCTTTGAGACATCACTGCCTCTTATGTGTCACAATCTATATACCCACACATGTACAAGCTAAGTTTGAGACTTGGTGAGGAGAAGAAATGGCTTTCTGGAAGGCAAAGGTAATGACTGTATTCTGGCTCTGCCTTTTGACTTGTTCTGCAGTCTTAAACCGGACATTTAAATACTCTTTACCTGGTTTTTCCCAGTTATAAAACAACTCTAGCAAAACTGGCTTAAGTTGGTCACATTTTTAGGAGAGAGGTTGGTTGGTAAGAATTAAATAATCTATATGTAGGGAGTTTAGAATTTTTAAATATCTAATTGTCTAACTTACTGGATGAATTAAAATTAGTAGTAATTAGTTCATGAAAGAGACAGCCCTATTCCAAGTCAAGTAGCATACAGAGGGCTCCCAGACCTAGCAATCAGTTTTCAAAGATGGGAGGAGGCCTTAGTGAACATATTCACCACTCTGCAGCTGCCAAATAAATCCAAAGCAATCACCAGAAGAGGAAAATTTATGGAGTGTAGTGAATCGAGTGATCCCATTTCCCCCATTCCTCATGCACTTTCCTTTCTACCCTAATCCTTACCTATACATTAAGTATTATATTATGTACCATACAGGCTGTCAGCTTTGTAACTACTGCTCCCTGCACAGCCCCCTTTCCTGCCCTTGACTAGAAGCAGTGCTTTCAGCCGAGCCATCTCTGTGCTTTGAAGAAAAGGCATCACACTGACAGCTGCAGTGACAGATTGGCATAGCTGGGACACAACTTGAATAGCTTTGGGGGGGGGAAAAAAGGAGGAAGATGATTTATTTTTTTCTTCTTTTTAAAGGACTTGAGCACAACAGACTTTGCTTCCACAAATATATATGAGGCTGTTCTGCTTGCAGCGAGTCAGACAGCCTAGTTGCTTTTCCACCAAAAGCACAACTTAAAAGCAGGATTACAGTGAAAGCACTTGAAGCCAGTAGAAAGAGAAC
The DNA here is from genome assembly GCA_013399135.1 of Heliornis fulica. NCBI lineage: Eukaryota > Metazoa > Chordata > Aves > Gruiformes > Heliornithidae > Heliornis > Heliornis fulica. Next base: position 43,842 of record VXBZ01004704.1, on the reverse strand, counting down.
AAAAAGGCACACGGTCCAGTTCATGAACATTTACTTTGCTACCGAATTCTCCACAAGTGTATGACATGACTCATACCTCTTAGACAAGATGAACTTTCCCTCTGCCAGGAGTGTTAGCATTGTCCTGCTTGACTGGCTTTACTTAACAGCAGTCACCATTTTACAGACTATCCATATTATATGGAATATCATTCTCTTTGGAGCATTCAGAACTCTTTGTTTTAACCATTCCTACTGTACAGTGCTGTAGTAAACACCAAACCACGAAACTACATGCACAGATATACGATAACTATTTATAGATAATGAAAACAGCACATTGTTTCTTCACCAGAGAACAAGGATGTGATCATTTTGAAACTATCCACACATTCTTAGCTGTGATTTTAATTTGACACAGAACTCTCAAATGCTTGTTTTGCTGTTAAGGCATCACCATCATTGCCTACATTATTACATTTAAATAAATTGAAAAATAATGAGGTGGTGCAATTTAGAGTAATACAGCAGTGTTTGTATTATCATTTAAAAGGTGAGTTGTCAGTGGCTTATTACCATCTTTTGCAGACACCTGTCTGTGGACTGTCCATCAGAGTTAAGGGCACGTCTTTCCAGGTAGACAGCTCTAAATTCTACAACGCTCTCTGGAATATTCAGCTGCAGTTTCATTTTATTTCAAAATGTTTGCATTCTGTGTCTTAATGGTATGAAGTGGAGCAGCCCCTGTATTCGTCCATGAATAGGGCACACAGCATCTCTCAGATATAATGTGTCAGACTGTTTGATTCCTTAAGAAGGTTATGCTGAATTAGTTTAAATTCAATTCATATTTTCAATCATTTCCTTTCACAACAGCAAGAAATAGATTTACCCTGAGATGCAATGTCAGGAAAAAGTAAATTATAATTTAGATGTCAAAATAGTAATTCTGTGGCGTGCTGTGAGGCCTCAAGACCACAGTACATACAGAACCTTTGTCATATTTACCATGGAATTACAAACTGCAAGACTAAGAAAGAGAAAAAAATCATTTGCTTTTTATTAAAATGAAAATATAAAAGACAGGGAGCCTCCTTGAACTTTCAGTAAACAACCTTACCTCTACTTAAGAGACATAAACCAGAAGTCAAAAGCAGCTTCACTTGCAGACTGCAGCTATCAAGAATAGAAGAAAAGGGCCTCAAGAAATCCTTGAGACCTTTTCCTAAATATGTAATGCAACCTCAAATAAAGCCACTTATTCTAAAGGTAAATAGTGCCTTTCAAAGAAGGTGGCCTTATTTTTGGGCGGTAGCATTATTTAAATAAAAAAGAATTTAGACCTAAGGAAAAGCCTAACATTTCTGTGTGGATCCACAGGCTGCCAGAAGGCATGGCAATGAAGCACCTACTTTAGAGCTGATGGTTTCACCTGCAGGGATACTGCCTGTTAGCAGTTTGAATTAGCAAAGATTAACATAATGGTAACTTTTTTTGCCCAATATCAGATCCAGCGAAGGACACAGAAATGTTAATGGGAAAAGCTCTATAGAGAATGAGGAATAATTATGGTACATCTGAATTTCCAGTTTAGTTATTATTCAACTAAATGTTATTACCCATTAAATTCTGAGGTTATAACCTTCCTATCACCAGACTGGGTGGATCCATCTGTCTCATTCTAGGATGCCAAGTGCCACGCTAAGGCTCACACAGAGGTCCCATCATCACATCTCCACTGTTTCACAGAAAGAAATTATGCAAAGTTTCTTACACCACTGCTCTAGCTTTGAGCAGAAATTTAGGCCTGAATCCTCTATTTAGAAATACCACTTCAAGCATGCATTCATGGCCTCCTGAAAGTGCATTCATTTGTTATCTAGATCTCTGATACAATCCCTCATCTGATCTCCACTGTACTTCAGAACTTTTCCTAAATTCTGTGTTAAATTGCATCTCTTAAGAATATAACAGATTTAACCAATCCAGGCAATGCCAGTTTCTGGTATGTTCTTGAATCTGAATATGGAAACTTTAGAACCGAAAATAAAAATAGAAATACATTCCATATGTTCTTTTTCTAACTGTGTTATCATCAGAACTCTGACACCTCATATGTATACATTTCTTTCAGATTTTGTATCATTCATAACAACATAAAAAGATGAAACATTTGAAAAATCTTCCTTAACACTGGAATCAATATTAGTGGAAAGATACACTGCAAAATTGAAGTGTTATGGAGTGATGATAATGAAAACCTGAGCTAAATTAGCTTCCTCCATACTATGAAATCATCAAAACAGGTTACATCTTCCATTTTAAATGTCTTAAAGACATCATGCTACATCCATTAGATCTAAAAATGTCTAGGTGAAAGGCCCTGCATAACTGAAGCTAGTGGTAAAACATTGATCTGCTTCAATGCAGTAAAAATTTAAGCTAATATGTTTCTACTTGATAGGAGTTTTGGTTTTCTCCTGGCAGAATTTATAGACCATGGATGAGTTTAGCCAGCAGGATCATAGAAGAAAGATAAATGCAGTACATGTTTTTGGCTCCATGGGAAATTTTTTTCTGGGTTTGATTTTGTGTGTGTGTGTGTGTGTGTGTGTGTGTGTGTTTGCATGTGGCTTAATTTTTTTAATATATGCATTGGTCTCTCATAAATATGTGAAAAACTATTTAGGACCAATCAAACATATTACTAGTCTACTTTTAGATTGTTTTGTGTCTTATCTTTTAAGCACATTAGGTAAATATACAGAAAAAAAGGGCAAAGGCTTATGTTATCCAGACTTGTTAGCATGGTAAACTGTCCCATTGACTTGAGCACTCCAATTTTTTCTTAGACATTACCAATATAGATTTTCTGCAGTTTGCATAAGCATTAGCTTTATTAACCTTGGATTAGTGCAGATTTTTATAAAGCACTGTAAACCTCAAGAAGAGTTGCACAATGAGATCAGGAGAGTAATCTCACAAACCTGTCAAGCTCCTTTAACTGAAAAATATATTAATCTATTTCACTACTCAACAAGTGTATTTTTTATCTTCAGATGGGTTTTAAACTTCTACAGAAAATATCATGACTGTCAGGTGTGTGCATGTATGTATACACAGATGCATATGTGCATACAAATGCACACACACATGTATACACATACACACACATGTATACATGTACACTCAAACACAGACTACCAAAAATCATGCACCCGGTCTTTGGGGATCCTATTTGACCAGGCTGCATCTTCCAGTGAATGATTCAGCCTTGATGATCAAAAAGATAAACTCCTTCCAGAGAGAAGAAAACAAACCCAAACCAAAACCAGAGCCATTCTGTCTCTCTTTTCTCTTCAAAAGTGAAGGCTGCATTGCCCACAGCGTGGCTTTTTACTTTTATAATCACAGTACACCGAGCTCACAAAGCAGTTATCCCAGATCTTATTCTGTCACAGCCTGAAGAACATGCAGGTTGAGCGTTATCATTCATTCCTTTGCAGAAACTTTTATAACCAGCCTGAAAACACAGAAACAAATGGACTAAAAATTAACAGCACAGGTGAGGACAACAAGGTGAATGTAAAACTAAATGTGAAGTCAGTAAATTAGGAGAGACCACTGTCTATTCAAGAGGTTTATCAGAACAGAAATTCCAAAGAATGAAAGACCTGCTTTCAGGAACTAATCAATTACATCGAGCACTGTATAAAGCAGCTCAAAGTGCACTTAGTTCTGCTTGGTAAGAACAGAAGAGACCACGACTTAGTGGTGCTACAGACAAAACTCTCCACAGCAAGGAAGAAATGAGAAGTACAGAAGAAAGTGTCTTAATAGTTTTAGAAGGGTTCTCAAGTATAAGAGAAGTAGCAAAATCACCTTTGATCCTGTTTCAGCACTGAAGTTGCCAGGAGGCTACGGGGGTTACCATGGTCCATAAAATGCATCAACTTACGAATTCTGACTAAATATTAAGCTAAATATAAAGCTATTTTGGAAAATGTTTTCATGTAATAAACATACATTTAAGAATATTTAGGAAGAACTTTAAGAAATAAATTCAGTTTTTAATACCTGCAGCAAACGCAAACCTAAACTGAGTTGTGATGTAGCAAAGAGAGTTTTGATTTTTATGCCAGCAGAAGTAAACTTCTAACCTAACATCCTCTGGAAAAGTTTTAACTGATGTCCCAGAGTGTCCCTTCATGTCCCAGAATCACTATGTGATGAATAAAATTAATAAAATCATGCCAAATATATCGCTCGCTGACAGCTTGTTTCAAACCATAAATCACTGCAGGACCACTGCACTCACAGGATGTTATTCAAACGATAAGAAACATCAGTGTGTAAAGTGAAGCTGCCCCATGTTTGGGGGAGTCACGCATTTCACAAGGTTTTACCTCATGTGGCCTAAGATACATTTATCACTGGAGATGCACTATGACATGAATTACAACTATTTAGGGTTTTACTATAGGGGTTACCACACAGTTTTAATCTCAGGTTTGTCAGTTAGGTCCTTTTACTTGGGAGACCGGGTGCTCTGTGGGTGACTTGCAGGACAGTGCATGCTAAAACAGCTGCCTGTCCATAATTTTACAGACAGCAGCATGCAGCAGGCATGTCCCAGGCTGCACAGCTTAGCAAGGACTCTCCACATGAATCCATATAGCACCACAGGGGTTGACTGAAAAAACCCCACAGTATTCCCTTTAGGATGGAGCAGTTCTGTTCAGAGGAATAGCTGCTGAAAGTACACACATGCTAGGGTTTTTTTTGGTCTTAGGACCAGTTTCCCTCATGCTTTAAAAATTTGCATTGGGGGAAAAAAACAAGTCCTATTATAGTCTTTGTATCTTGTTAATATCTTAACCTGCTACACTCAAGTGCCCCTTCTAAGAACTGCACCCTGCTTGAATGCCAAGCTCTTGCTGTAGCTGCTCTCCACCTTGGCCTGAGCCCAAAGAGCCAGGCCTTGGAGGGAGGGTGCTGCTGGGCAGCCCCTCTGAGGAGAGGTCGGGCTGCCCCACCTGAAGCAGCCGTTTCCAGCCGGCTGCACATCAGCCCTGCCTCAGGGCACAGCGGAGCCAACCAGCTAGGCCAGGGCACCTCTGAGCCACCTCTGTGGCTCCATGGTGGAGCAGAGTGGGTCACTGCCCTGAAGAGACTGTAGCCCATGCAGGGCCAGTCCTGGAGAGGGAGAAACAATCAGAGGAATCATAGGGTCAGAGAATCACAGAGATGTTTGGGTTAGAAGGGACCAAAAAGATCACCCCGTGCTACCCCCACTGTCCAGGTTCCCAAAGCCCCATTCAACCTGGCCTTGAACCCTGCCAGGGATCCAGGGGCAGCCACAGCTTCTCTGGGCAACCTGTGCCAGGGCCTCACCACGCTCACAGAGAAGGATTTCTTGCTAATGTCTGATCTAAACCTTCCCTCCTTCAGCTTGAAGCCATTGATCTTTGTCTTATCACTACACTCCCTGATGAACTGTCCCCCTCCCACTTTCCTGTAGGGCCCCTTTAAGTATTATTACACTGCAATTAGGTCTCCCTGGAGCCTTCTCCAAGTTGAACAAGCCCAACTCTCTCAGCCTGTCTTCATAGCAGAGGTGCTCCAACCCTCTGTTCATCTTCATTTCCCTCCTCTGGAAGGAGCAGTCGCAAAAAAACAAGGAACTAGGAGTGACAAACGGCCTCATCCTGAGGCTGACTGACACTGTGTCACCCTCTCCTCACCCAAGGGACTCAGCGTGACCAGTGATGGTGACAGGAGCAGAAGAGGTGTCTGGAGTGAAGCTGAGCCAGGGAAAGGTGTTCCTGAGTTTTTCCTGGTTTTACTTAAACCATTCACTATCTTTGTCTCTTGATACTGGAACAAATAATAAAAAGTTTATATGAATTGACAATAAACTCCCCAAGTTGAGTTTTCTTCTCCTGCAACAAACCTCTATCTGAAATATCACTGTAGAACATACATTTGTTCAGTACCTTTTTTATATTCACCCTATTTTCCAATGTGAGACTGCACAGCAGAAGAAAGTGCGTGTTCTTCGGTTATAAAAGAGAACATTGACTTGAGTAGCACAGGCAATAAAGAGAATATGGAAGTAGTACTGCAGCCACAAGGAAAGTTATCATACAAAACCAAAACCAGATAAAGTAGAGGGAGATAATCAGTATGAACTGATTATTGTTCATAGAGGAGCTTTCCACAGAAAAAGCAAGCTATACCTTCTTCTGCTAACATATAGTCTATTTAGATGCTACTGCTGTCAACCATTTAATTCATAGAAATAGCATTTACCAAAAAAATTCAAAACACAAAATCAATGCAACTTAGCATCACGGGTTTGTAGAAAAATGAAGCCATTTAAACATACTGAACTTGAGATGAGTGCTAACAGTGCCATAAAAGCAGCAATACTATATGTCATTGCTTAAGTAAAGAAAACATCTGGGGCCATTTTAAGCCTGAGGAACACAAACAACGTGACTGGAAGGTACAGAAAAACTGACAAGTCTTTCAAAGAACTCATGCAGGACCATAAAAATACAGTTCATTTAAATCAAAATTATAAACTCAGAAAAAAAGAAAAGGCATCAATTCCTGTCAAGAAATAAGCAAGGTAAGAGCATCCTTGTGAACCTGGAGAAAATAGATTAAGGGTGCAAGTACATATATCAATTCTAAAACGACAAACTTTAAAAGTTAGACTAAAAATGAAAAGAAAAAATGTTTAAAAAAGCAGTCTTTGATATTATGAATGATGCCGAGAAACATTTCCAGTTAGGAAAATTATACATGCCTGGTTTTCAACAAATCTTCTGCTATTTTTAACATGGGAATATTTTTCACTTTCACACCAAGGGCAGGCAAGCAGATTTTATACACTGATACAACTGCGTGGCAATTACATCAAACTACAGTGTAATCTCCCTAGAGAAAAGATAGAAGCTCTAGTGCTTAAAACTGTTTGTATAAACTTAAGACTAAGCACTAAAATATGTACTGTAGGAGTACTCCCATTCTGGCAGATGGACAATATGACCTGTGAGGTCTTTCCTCATCTTTACATTTTCACATTCTGTCATTTCTAAACAGTGTTGTTTTGGCTAGAACTGGATGCAGAAACACTGAGTAAAAAATCATTAGTTTAAACTGGATTAAAATAGATGGGGACAATTTTAACAATGGCTTATCTAGCAGCAAGTAAAATGGCAATTTTACTTATGAGGCGGTCCAAAAAGTAACAAAAGGCACCACTTTAAAATATGATTGTTCTTATGCTATAGGATATCTTTTAGTTATTGATTTCAAGACACATTTTTTCTGTGTAAAACAGAAAAATCTAGGTTGCTACTATACATATACATGAATAACAGTGACCTGCTGAGGACTAGATGTCTGTGCTTCCTGGGTTTACTGTGTGAATGTGTACAACTAAAAGCCACTTACCCACAAAATGAAACAGCCCTCCCTACACACAGAGCCAACACTGACCTCTCACTGTCACTTCACTGAGCAATGTATGCAACAATCACAGAGACATAAAACCTAAAACCTGTCAGAACTGATCTACCAAGACTGAGAAGATGGGTTTGCAAATCAGTTAGAGGAACTTCAAATGTCACAGCAACATTTCATGCATTTATATGATCCCCCCAAATACTAGAACATTAAATGGTTCATAACATCAAGGCAGCCTCTGACTATAATAATAAAAGAACAGCAATAATGATAATAAGCAGTTCCTGGATGTCTGCCTCTGCTATGATGGAGTTTTGGTTGTTTATTGTTTTTTAATGGAAAAGCTCCAGGAGGGGAGTTTCAGAAACAAGCTTTGATTACTGTTAGGAAGCAAAAAGAAAACATATCCTAACAAAATAGCAGTGAACGTTTGGCACTATTCATCAGGTGATAGCACACCCAGAAAAGGACTAAGCACAGCATTTAGAAACACAGAAGAAGTTGGCTGCTTAAGGCAGCGTGTAGGTAGAACACAGACATCCAAAGCCAGTGCAGTCCTCAAAATATTCAGCTTTAGGAAGTTAGATTTCCTTTGTGCCTGTAAAACCATGCTGCCACCTCAAAAGACAACTCAACATCTGTCTCATGCAATTGACATTCACATACGAGGACAGATCCAGTCTCCTCCTACCCTGTCCTTTCAGGTACCAATTCCACCCTCCAAATGAAATGGATCATTTTCAGCATATCCCCCCCCATCCAGTAAATCATGATGCCTGGCAGAAATATCACCTTCACCATTCTCAGCCTGTTGTAAATCCTGACTTTCGCCATAGGACGTCTGGGGAAAATTAACACCTAATCTGATGGTCCTTTCCAAAAGCTAACCAACTGCACAGGCAGGTGCACCAATTCCAAGCACTATCATAGAAAAGCCCCAGTGCAGACCTGACCCTGATACTAAATAAATGTTTGGTTGGGAGGACAAGAAATGGGAACATCGTGTGCTTCAGAGGAATGGGAGAAAAATGACATAGAAAATATTACAGCAAGAAGAAGACAGAATCTGCAGGAGGCACCGTTCTTTTTAGGGCAGCTGTAACAAGGAGAAATCAAGAGACTCCAAAGTTAAAGTCAGCTTATCCTTCACATCCCACTATGCCCTTTGTAAAACAGTTAGAAATATCCTTTTTGATTATAGTATGAGTCTTTACTCATACACAAATAAGGGTCCAAGCATCTTTTGCTATCAGCCCATCTGGTATTGAGGGCACTTTGTTTAGATCACTAATTAGCTCAGCACTGAGCTAATAAAATTAGTAAATAAATAATTCAGACTTTTGTTAATATACCTAATGTTTCAGATATATGTCTCTTTGCACAGTATTGGTGTGTTTTCATTCAAAGATATCTTGTCAAATTAATGTTTCACATAAAATGAAGATCCATGAAGAAAGCAAGATACTCTTTTGTTCCCACTCCAGCGTGCTCTGTCTGGCTTACCTAACCCGGTCACCAAAAGCATCATCCTGCTTCTGCTGCTGCATATGGGAAAACAAATACTTCCAGTGCACGTGGCACTAATGTAAGTAAAATGCTTTTCAAAATATTTGAAAGTAAAATATTATTAAAATTAGTGAAATACATATTGAGGTAAACATAGAAGAGATCTGTTAACTGTGTTTTGTACACAATATACAGTATCATATTACTGTGTGTCATTTCATAATAAGCAGTAATACCCACATGTTCAATTTATATTTATTAAATACAGTTGATAAATGCACCTTCATTTAAAAGCGGTATCTTAATCATATAATTGTCTGGAAATAAAAATCATATGTAATGTAACTATGTCTTTATCATTAATGATAACATAGAAATGTTAGCACTATCTTTTAACTCCAAATATATAGAACTATGCATTTGCTCCCCAGAAATCACCAGCTTTTATTAAAGGCTGGTCTTTCCCCCCTCACCCTTTCATGGGTAAGAAACACAGAAGACCAGATCTGAGACCTGAGTTCATTCAGCTCCACAGAGAAATTCAGTTTATGCCCCCCACCCATCCCTCCAAGAAGCCTAACCCTCAGAATTTAAATTTTAGAACCATGCCTGATGTTAGATATATGCTACAGTTTTTCTTACCGGCACAAAAGAATCGAATGAATCTTGTTCCCGATTCTCAATAGCTGAAATTGTTTTCAACCAGAAGAGATAGCTTGAAATATCAGACATTTCTGAATGCTGCATACTGAAAGCTGCAACATCAGTAGGACTGAGGTGAGACAGACTTGCAAAAGGAGGACTTTGGCTGTGTTACATAAAGTTCTTAATTAGATCCTTGGTACAAATTGCTATCCTAAGAATAAAAAGTTAATCAAAAAGCCTCATTGGAAGGATAGGAGGGCAAGATTAAAGCCAAGACAGCTGTTTCACTTTGGGATAATCATGCAACTGCCTAACTACATGGTGTTCCACTATTTAGAAGTAAAAATATATGTGTGAAAACTAAATTTTTCCCTCTGTGTTATTTAGGGCTACAATGTTCACTGCTGGTTTTCCTCAGTGGAACTCAGATCTCCTATTCTTTGTATTTCAGTGCACTTAACTCTCAGATCCCCTTAAAATCACATCCAAAACTGTTGATGTAAAGAAGAAAAATTGGAAAGGTCCTGAATACAGAATTGGCATGAGAAAAAATTGCTGCAAGGGCTTTTGGTGTCAAACCATAAGAAATAACCAACAAAGATTTGCTTAGAATCATAGAATGGCTAGAGTTGGAAGGGACTCCCAGAGGTCATCTAGTCCAACCCCCCTGCAAGAAGCAGGGTCACGCCACAACTAGATCAGCTTGCTCAGGGCCTCATCCAACCTGGCCTTGAACATCTCCAGGGATGGGGCATCCACCACCTCTCTGGGCAACCTGTTCCAGTGCTCCACAACTCTTACAGTAAAGATCTTTTTTCTAATATCCAATCTAAATCTCTTTATGTAGCTTAATGTAACTAAATCCAAGACAACTACCATAACAACCACAGGGGTACTGACGGATGATTTCTTATCTCTCCCAAAGGATGATATTCCAACCTCTATTTCCAAAGGGATGTTGTACAGCTGAGATCTCTCTTTACCCATTCAGGTTTATTTTCCCTTCACTTATGGGTGGTATTATCATACTGCAGAACTGACAGGACCATCTCTCAGTGGACAGACATGTTTGATTTACCCATGTAAAACGCAAAGCCCACAGAAATCTTGGAAGATTTTAATAAGTTCAAGATTTTAGTGATGGCACCTTTTTGAGAGGTTAGTATAGTGCATGTGGTGGCTGTCTGCTCAGACAATTCATACAAAGGCTGACATTACACAGGTTTTCTGGAACTAGATGTCACATTTGGCCAAAGAATCTCTGAAACAAACCTGAATGTCATAATTGCTAGGTAGTAATGAAGAAATGGAAATCTCAGGTATGAAAAAAACACCCTGGAAATCATAATCTTTATTGTCCCCAATTCCTCACTTTCTCATAAGAATGGATTTCCAAAAGGAATTCTTGTTCAAAACTGGGCAAACAGCCTAAGGTAAACACTATTTTCTTTTTCCCTAAGCTCACCAATTTCTGAAAAGGCACAAAGAAGACTTTGCAAGAAAACACATTGTTTTGCAGATTGGAGATCACAGAGTCGCAGACTGGCTTGGGTTGGAATGGACCTCAAAGTCCATCTAGTTCCAACACCCTGCCATAGGCAGGGACACCCTCCACTAGGGTGAGGACATGGACCCCTGTCCATGTCACTGACAAAGCTGCACATGACGCAGTACCAACCCCTGAGGAGCACCACTCATCACTGACCTCCATTTAGACACTGAGCTGTTGATCATGACTCTTTGAGTGTGACCATTCTGCCAATTCCTTACCCACCAAGTGCTCCATCCATCAATCCAATATCTCTCCAATTTAGAGACAAGGATATTGTGTAGGATAGTGTCAAATGCTTTGCCCAAGTCCAGGTGGATGATGTCCATCACTCTTCCCTTATCCACCAGCGCTGTAACCCCATCAGAGAAGGGCACCAAATTTGTCAGGCATGATTTGCCTTCAGTGAAGCCATGTCAGCTATCACTGATCATGCCCTTATTTTCCATATGCCTGAGCAGTTTCCAGGAGGATCTGTTCCATGATTTAGCTGGGCACAGAAGTAAGACTGACTCTCCTGTAGTTCCCCAGATCTTCCTTTATTCCCTTTTTAAAAATGAGGGTTATGAGGAGGAAAGGGAGACTCCTTCCCTTCATACACCTACCGTTGTTTCGGTTAATGAAATAGTTCTACACTAATTTAAATGTTGCAAAAATACTGCAGCATTAGCTAAAATGCAATATCCCTGCAAAGCATATTTCAGAAAAGATCTTATTTGACCAAATGAACATGTTTATTTAGTGGAAATTCTGAAATATGTGAACTACATATGCAAAGAAACAGGTAACTGTTCTATTATTTTCAGACTCCTCCATGCATTAGTTCGCATAATGTCTTGAACAGACTTTGGTTTCAGCCAGTACAGTTTGCATTATTGTACAACATGATCAGGACCATCTGCTTCTCAGAAAAGTGGAAGACTTTAAATTGGGAGCATAAATAATCAGCCAGTTCTTCATCAGTTTGAATACTTAATGATTAAACCATTATCTTTTAGGATGTAAAATGGATCCCTTATTGTGAAAATGGTTACAGCTAGTTTGTTGTATTTTTAAAAGAGCTCATAAAATACAGTTTAATTTACAGAGTATCTTGTCCTGTACATTTGGGAGATCCAAAGGGACTGTGACAGACACAGCCAAGCCCATCAGCCATGCTGGTGGCACCTCTGTAAAATCACATTTAATAAATGAGGGAAAATGCCAAGGAGGTCATGAGGGAAGAACAGGACCAGAGCTGTGGGAGATACTGCACTGTTGAGAAAGCTTGCCTCCAGAGAGACGGTAGCTGGTGGAGAAGCCCATGCTGAGGCAGGTGCTCCCCCAGAGGGACTGCAGCCATGGACAGACAATCCATACTGGTGAGGAGAAAATGAGTATAAAGGTAAGAGCAGTGGACCAAAAGCATGGAAGGAGAGAGAAACATCTATGTCCTCACCCCAACCTCTGCAACCAGTCATCTTGCCAAAGGCATTGAGTGCGACCTGCAGTAGTAACTAGGAGGGGATAGAGGCATCTGGACTGAAGCTGAGCCTGGGAAAGCAGGAGGAGAAATTTTTTCCCTCTTTTTTTTTGTTTCTCAGTACCCAGCTCTAATTAAATATTTTCATTAACTGACAATAAATTAAATACCTCAAGTTGAGTCTGTTTTGCCTGTGACAGTAACTGGTGAATAAACTGTGTTTATTTCAGTTCATGAGCTTTCTCACTCCTGTTCTTCCCGTCATGTTCCCCACTCTGCTGCAGGAGTAGTGACTGGTGGTTGTGTGGGTACTTGGCTGCCAGCTGGCCCAACCCACCACAACTTGATCTATGTACCTCCAATTAAAGCAAATTTCCAGAGACCTTCCATATTTTAAAAAGGATCTTATAGAATACCTAGAGCTTTTCCAATATCTCTGAAAAAACAGTACATACATGTAATACCTCAGGTCAAGACAGTGATGATAAAACATGAATAAAAAACTTGTAATGAATAAAGATCAAAGTATCACAAAGGTTGATGCAACTACATACAGTAAAAGCTCATACAGTTTATACAGAAAGGCTCACCTGTCTTCAAAAACTTTCAGATATCATTAATAACTTTTTCCTTGGTTTTTTTTTTTTGTTGTTAAATGTTCAGTATTTTCTCCTCTTATTCCAACTTCACCAACTTAGCAGTACATGAACTGGTTAAACTGTTGTCCAGCTCTACACAACATCCCAGCAATGAGGTCAGATCAAACTGCTGAAGCAAGCGCCCACTACTGACAAAAACAGCCTTTAAGAAGTAGCACTCATTGAATAATTGCTTTGTACCTCCAAGCTATGTCCATCTCTCCAAGAGAATAGCTGAAGTTTCTCATTGATTGAATGAACTGATGTAAACTGACCTACTTCAGCAAAGATACTGCTAGCCACTTCAAAGCTTTCCTCAGAAACATGAAGAATCACCAGCCTCAAACAGATGGAAATCCTATTGATACACACAGACTCATGGTTCCTGGAAGTCAATGAGATTCCCAGCAAATGGGCTGGGTTTGATACCACACCTCCATGGTGACCACAAGCAGCAAAACCCCTTGAAGGTCCAATGGAGAACAGATTAGAGATACCTTTCCACATGAATGGGTTAGCCAAAACCCAGCATAAACTAGATTGAAAAAAGTAGAGTACTTCAACAAATAATGCAGTTGGTCTGGTCTAGCTATTGCCTGCAGGACTAAATCACGATAAAGGGGTTCAAAACACAAAGCTCCCCTCTGCTTTATGTGCTATCCACAATATGTTTGTTAACCTCCCTGCACCAGATTTCCCAGTCTGAAATGAAGTGAACATTGACCTAACTCACAAATGTTTCATGAGAACACAAGAGTCATACAGCTGTTCCTTCTGAGGTGCTCTAAGAAATGTCAAGACATGAGGCAGTAATGACATCTGAAGAAAACACAAAGAGGATCAATTTTCCTTTGATCACCTTGCCTGCCCCAGGTGGTTTGTTGAATACCAACTAATACTTCAGACTGCAAAAATAATTTTCTTCATCTTTGCAGTTTTATTATTGCTATTATTATTAATAAAACAAAAATCAAGTTCCTTTACCTCTCGTCACCTTGCGACCGAGTATTTCTGATGTGGCAATTCTGTTCCCTTTTGCATTTTGCTGTTTTGTCAGATTTGCTGAACCCTCAAGTGCAAGAGGTAACATGATGAAATAGAAACTGGCAGAAAGTACATTAAAGTTATTATCACCTGAGGACAAATCCAGGCAAGTGAGCCACAAGAAAAAAGACTTCCATCTGGAAATAGGACACGGAGTGTACACATACAGGTAAACCCAGTAATTCCACTACTGTTTTGGAAGACATTCAAAAATGTGAACATACAGATGAGATATGAAAAAGTTACATAAAAGTAGTGGGGCTTTTTAAAAGGAAGAAAGAAAGGGACAAAGGTGAGAAGGAAAACAGCCATTTAATTTCTCCAGTACCAAAATGTATTTTGAAAGGTCATTACATAAAATGAGCAAAAGGCAAACTCTTGGTTAGACATGCCAAGGGCTTCCATCAGAGATACAAGGATCCAAGAATTATGAATCTGAAGAGCTTTTTAGATTTTGACCATTCAGCAATAGTTACACAATTCTGCATTTTCATCCACCACAAAGAGCTGATTCATTCCTTTCTGGATTCTCTGTGTGACTAAGGCAATGTTTTATTTCTTGGTACGGAGACAAGTTCAGCAGACAGACAGCAACCAATGCAACTAGGAGTGGTAACCTCAATTTTCAGCACAAATTACTTAAAGAGTAATGTATCAGTTCCAAGTTTGTGCTGACTACATAGGCTTAAATGCATCTCAGTATAAACAGACGGCCCGCTGAGAATACTGCCATGACAACTCACAGAAGAAAAGAATTACAAAAGGCAGTATTCTTGCAGATTTATGCCCATGGAAGTGATCAGATTGCCACCACTTTTATATGGGTAATGGCTGAACAAGCTAAGAGGCAACTGCAGTATGTCACAACTCTGCTTATTACATATAGTACACTTACATGCAGCATATTGCATAAAAAGTATGTTATAGTCATATTGGATTGCAACAAACTGGTATTGCCCTTCCTCATATTTTGTAGGGTTTGACCTCTTTAGAATCATTAATGATTTAAATAATACTGGTTTTTAAAACTAATAGCAGCCTGTGTTTTCAGACTGGTTGAAATCTCTATATATGTGTATGTGTATGTGTATGTGTATGTGTATGTGTATGTGTATGTGTATGTGTATGTGTATGTGTATGTGTATGTGGCAGGATTTTCAGACATGCCCAACGATTAACGTGTTCAGTGGGTGCCTAGATGAGTGTTGCCAAAAATTAGACTCTTTGAAGTAAGAAGATGAACACTCTTTCCTTATCGCTTTCGAACTTCCTCCTCAAATTTTGTGTGACCACATGTCACTGGTTATTCATCTGCAAGTTCCACTTATGATCAATTCCTTAATACTCTTATTCTGCTATGAATATATAATACTAAAAAGAGGTTCCTGAAAAATTAAAATAGTGGGCACTGAGGATACAAGGTTCTCAATGACTAGATGAAAATCGTTACTGCAAGAGTTTTCATGTATTAGGTATACAAACATTAGCAGGATGAATACCCAGAAAAATATTAATAAGCCACAGTGGAACCTGGATTTCATTGACACATATTAAGGATTGTCAGGTTAAACAGTCTGGCTTTACTTCCACATATGTTTATTTTCCTTCATGTTAGGAAGAAGGGCAGAATAACATACCATAATTCTCCCTAAATCTGAAACCAGGAGCTGTGCTATGTTCTCATAGGTCAGAAATACACAGCTAATGAAGAAAACTGATAATGATCAACCTGGTTAGATCTTTTACTTTTAAATAACTCCATATTCTATGTATTAAAAAAATAATCCTTGCTTTACCCATCATTAGAAGACGTGACCTGAATATCTGTCCTGCTTTGGTGTGTACATAGCTGCATGAAATATTATCCTTTACCTATAAATGTATTAAAATATAAATATATAAATCTCTTGTGAGCTATAATGGTGTTCCATTTAACCCTTTTCTCATTTTTACACACACAATGGGAAAAACAGAAAAAGAATCCATGTCATAGCAGTGAGATACCTTACTGATAGACTGGAAATGCCAGTATTCGTAGGAGATGTGTATTTCAGTACTATGCAGTGTAAGTTTCAATAACTTTGGTTGGCTGTTCTGGGTTTTCTTAAGCTGTGTCTTACTGTCATTGCATAGGAAAGTTGTGTTTGATAAGTAAACTGTTGAAAACACTAGAGATGTGTCATTTCCACAGGTTTCTGTGCAGGCTTCTAAACCTATGCTGAAGCAAGCCGGTAGTGTCCAAAGACTGTTGAGAACACCGTAGCAAATGTGACAGCATCAGCCCCAGAGAGAATGTAACCGATTACTGCCTCCTTTGTGAATACCTACGTAAGAATTCTTGATTCTTGCAAATTGTCACTTGCCTGTTTGAGTCTGACTGCCTGGCTGCCATCTCACAGAGCTCAAGTCACCTGCACCAACCATGACAAGTGACTTCTGTACTCATGGCGGGAAGATGGACAGACTTTGAGAGAACCCAGATGTGTCTGCTGAACAGAAAGGGAGAGTAGAAAGGGAAAGGAAACAAGGTGTCCCCAAAACTCTCATTTCCTAAGTGAAACATGACTTTTTCTGAGTTCTTGGAGGTAGCAAAGAGCTCGATACAAGTTTCTGCACTTAGCACAGGGAGGCCCCAAGTGCTATTGCACTGTCAAATCCAAAATACATGCATCAGTTCGCACATTAAGCATGACTACCCTGAAGGAGGCAGCGTGCCATCTTCTGGGACAACTTGTGTACCATCCCTTAGCACGTGCTTCTGCTCCAAGCCTTGCACTGGTACTAGAAGCTGTAGTAGCTGTGCTAGTTGACATCAAGCTGGGCCATGAAATACATCTCTCAAACACCTTTTTTTCTTTTTTTTTTTTAGGTTTAACTTTCTGGCATATCAGTTCTCTAAGCTCAGTATGCAATCATCAAAAAGCATCACCAAGATGGAAGCAAAGTGTAGGGCCGGGACCCCACTCCCCTGGCATCCACTCTTAAGCAGAGCACAGCTGCATTTCTCCATCACAAAGCTGTCTAAGTCACATATTTCACAAAAACCCTACAGAATGAAGAAAAATAGAAGCAGAGCTTGGACCTTACTCACATTTTGAATAAATGTTTAATGTGCTCAGCTATCAGGTGAGTGATGACTGCAACGTAAAAACTTGGACAGACAGATACCAGTTTGGTATGGAGGAAGAGTTTACCAGAATTTAAAAGAAAAACAAATGTAACCAAGGAGTCTTAAGCAAGCCTCTGTTTAGCTGTTTTCATATCTGAGTGCAGCACAGCTGCGTTAGGATGTCAGTAACTGGAAGCCTATGGCGCTACTCCATCCTGCTCTCATTTGAAATGCACAGTGAAAATCATTTGTCTGATGTTCTGTTTGACCAGTTTTATGAGCCATTTCAGCTGCTGAAGAAACCTGCTTCTCCTTGTATAAATGCTTAATCAGAAAGGTAAAACTCCCTATTAAAAAATGCAATATGTCTAAAACAAAACCAGATGTTATTCTGCTAAATTGGATTTTGTACTGCATTCATAGCTGGCTTCTGTGACTTAAAAGAAAGCTTATACCAGAATTGGAATTTACAAAAAGGATTATTTTGTTTGTTTTCCTGATGTTCATTTTAGATATTACAGAACCTGTATTATGAATATATAAAGAAATCCTTTTTGATCCATGCATTTCTAATTCTCAAAGCAATGAGAGTTTTGGAAATTAGGTGACCATTGAGCCAATTCATATGATTAACATCAGTAATTTGTAAAAAAATACTTATACAAAAAGGTAAATTAATATGTTATTTAATTTATAAATCCTGCTGTAACAATCTATGTCTCATTTCAGCGCAAACACAGTTCTTAAAAGCAAAGTAATTTAATACATAATTCTTTTAAGGCCTTTTTTGGCTTCACTTTTATTATCCTTCATCCAAAAGCCACATGTAGTCATGAAGAAACAGAGCAAAAATTGGCAAACTCTTTACAACCCGTCATTGCTGCAAACAGAAATTCCCTTTAGATTTTTCTGTAGGGAACTCTGACATTTTCACAGTTGATTTGGATGCCCCAGAACAGCAGACAGCCATTTCTAAAACAGAAATCAATTTTCAGGTTGTGTCTTCAAGTTATGACAAAACAGCTGAGCCAAATTCCATCTCAATCAACCACTGCTCAGCACCCTGCTATAAACTATCATGCACCACCCTTCACTTACTTTGTATTGATCGACCAAAACCACCTCATTGAGTTCCTGTAAGGCTTCTGCATCTTTGAATCCCTAATTTAAATGCAGCGGAACATTAGACAGAAAGCACAACCAAGGTTATCAAATCTTATTTCTATCATCTCAAGCAAGCCATAAGGTAACCTCCAGAGAGCACCCAGTCTATCATCAATCCTGTTGACACGCCACAAAACAGTTCCAGCAACCTATAACCTTGTGGTCAGTCCGGGAGGCAGGAAGAGGGAAATCCTATTGTGTGCTGTGTGCTTACCAGAGTGATACAGGACAGGAGGAAGACTCTCCTGTGCTGTAGGTTCCTGCACAGTAAGCAGCTTGTGAGGTGAATATGCTTGGATATTCCTGGGAGTGGATAACAGGGCAGGATGTCGAAAAAAATGGGGGAGGGAGGGAAGTTTGAATCCCTTTGGGCTCTGCTAGTCTGCTCCTAGGGACTTTCCCTTCCATTCTTCAGTGTGATGAACAGTTTATCCACAGGTGAATACACATGGTAAGTATTAGAGAAACATCAGTAGCAGCAGAACTATCAGAGCACTGGTGCAGTTTTGGGAAATTACCAATGCTATAAACAATCCCTCTCCAAACTCCACAATTCCCTTCACATGCCCCCTTTTCTTTCATCCCCCCCTGAAAATCCCAGAAGCCAAATTATATGTCAAAGGGAGAAAATGTTCCTGGCTTCTTAAGGCATCTAAGAGGAGAATCTTTGAAACAGGGGATTAATTAAATGCAATTCTAAATATGGTGCAACAGATCATGCAAATTAAACATTAACATATTTATGACTGAACAATCAGCAGGAGCCAAAATGTGTGTAGATTAACTATAAATCCTTACAATCATTGGTTAGTACAGTACATAGCATATATTTATCCTTTTCAGTATTTAATTTAAAATATAGAACATAAATGTTTTCATGATCTGTGTAACCAGGCCCATTTCTTAACTCTCTGTGCTGCCATTTAAAATTATGTAGTATCAAAAATATTAACACTGATGAGACATGATACATTAATGGAAGGAGACAGAATCACAGAATCACAGAACATTAGGAGCTGGAAGAGACCTTCAAAGATCACCTAGTCCAACCTCCTGCCCAAGCAGGATCACCTAGAGTAGATCACACAGGAATGTGTACAGATTGATCTTGAGTGTCTCCAGAGAAGGAGACTCCACAACCTCTCTGGGCAGCCTGTTCCAGTGCTCTGTCACCCTCACAGTGAAAAAGTTCCTCCTTATATTAAGATGGAACTTTCTATGTTCCAGCTTGGACTCATTGCCCTTTGCCCTATCACTGGTCATCACTGAGAAGAGCCTGGATCCATCCTCCTGACACTCACCCTTTATATATTTACCGACATTAATGAGGTCACCCCTCAGTCTCCTCTTCTCCGAGCTGAAGAGACCCAGCTCCCTCAGCCTGTACTCAGAAGGAAGATGTTCCACTCCCTCCATCATCTTGGTGGCCCTGTGCTGGACTCTCTCAAGGAGTTGTATGTCCTTCTGGAACTGAGGGGCCCAGAACTGGACACAATACCCCAGGTGTGGTCTCAGCAGGGCAGAGTAGAGGAGGAGAAGGACCTCTCTTGACCTATTAGCAACACCCCTTCTCATGCACCCCAGGATGCCACTGGCCTTCGTGGCCATGAGGGCACATTGCTGGCTATTACACAACAAACTAAAAGAAAATGCACTTTTCTTTTAAACCCAATTGCCTTTGCAAAACAACACTACATTATCAATCCAGGCAGAGGTGGCTGAATGACCCCTTGAGCCACAGCGGAAAATGTGGAATGAACATGTCCCAGGGTTCCCAAGTCAGCAGACCACAAAGCCTTGGGGTTTTCTTTTCCCTATTTAACACACCCACCTCTCACTCTGCTCCACACACACCACACACACACACACACACCCCAAATAACTAAACAAAACCATAACTGTCTGTTATAAAGTCCAAATATATCTCAACATGTTTAGCTTCTGGTCTTTTCATGACATCCTGTATCCATCATTCAAATGAGAATCACATGAACAGCCATTACACTCAGAAAACCATATTTGAAAAATAAATAAGTAAATAAAAAATTTGATGTAACTTCTGATCAGGCATGTTCCCTACAGCACTAATGAGACTGTTGTTCACCTCAGTGCAGGCAGCTCAAAGGCTAAAGTTTAACCTCCTCTTTATACCAAACATAGCCTGGATGCTATGAATTCAGCATTAACAATGCTTTCCTGTTTGGGCAGAAGAAATGGGTTACACGTGTATGTAAAACCAGTGTTGTCCAAAGCTGCTGTCTTGTGAGAATGTCAGATATGAATGTCACCCATAATGCTGGAGTTTTCTCACAGTCCTCTGTCAGTCAGTAGGACTGGATACAGGAATTGTTACAACAACATTACTCATATTGTAAACACAAACAGCTGTTGTATTTCCACCCTGAAACATTTCCATCAATCAGTGCAGCTGTCACTTAAAAGATGTACAGATGAGGTCACCTCTATAGATGCAGCACAATGATCTATCCCAGGAAAGATGCTGCTTTCAGATGCATCTTCCTAAAACTCAGGAGCTGTTGCCTAAATCCACTGATAAGAGCATACCAGCTTGGGAACGGGATATGAACTTCCTTCTCCATTACAAATTTACCATCTACTCCTCTCTCTTTCATCCTTCTGAACAGTGTCAAACTTAAATAAAATCTTGAACTTCTGAATTATGACATCTAGCTTTCAATAGCCTTGAAGTTTAGGGGAAAAAAAATCCTATTTAAAAGCCAGACAACATTATTTCTCTCTCCTTTAACTGCTATTTTACTGGTGCTTGAACATACTAAATTGCTAAATTAGAGTGAAAAGATCTCCCTTAGCTAATTAAAGTACCTCAAGGTACCTCCATTACTGGGTGTGACTAGACACAAGGATGAGTCTCCTTCTCTGGAGACATTCAAGACCAAGCTGGACATGTTCCTAAGTGATCTCCTCTAGATGATTCTGCTCAGGCAGAGGGGTTGCACTGGATGATCTTTTGAGGTCTCTTCCAGCTTCTAATATTCTGTGATTCTGTGTGATTCTGCGACCAATTTCTTGTGTGAATTTAACTCCTGAAAGGAGTAATCTGAGCTTGCAAAATCACAAACGATGACAAATCGTTTTTTACAGTTAGAGAGCCAGTATCTCCTGGAATAGACCTTAGTACTGCAGAAGAATGCCTCGAAGCCAGCTCTCACCTCATCTCACCATTCAAAGAGCTCTCAAATGGTATACTGAAAATTCAGTGATAGTGCCAAAGGCCTTNACAGGTTGCCCAGGGAGGTGGTGGATGCCCCATCCCTGGAGACGTTCAAGGCCAGGTTGGATGACGCCCTGAGCAACCTGATCTAGTTGGGGGTGTCCCTGCTTCTTGCAAGGGGGTTGGACTAGATGACCTCTGGGAGTCCCTTCCAACTCTAGCCATTCTCTGATTCTATGATTCAGCTTAAACTTCAGAATTTGGCCATTTTCTGCCTTCTTTAAGTCACTCCACATCTCTAAAACGAAGGTTTAGCTCACAAGTCTCTCTACCAGGTAACAAAACAGCTCAGTGACCTAGTTCCTTTAAAGGACACTGACTGCAAACCCTTTTTTTCTGATATTGCTGGGAAAAAACCCAAACCAATCAATGAACAACCAAAATAGTGTTCAAAGCTGACACTGACAGCAAACTATTTAAAACTATGTGAAAACTGACACTTTTATGTAAGTTTTCAAAAAACACATGTATACATTTTTGCATATAACACTTCCAGGATACTATCTGAGATGTTTTTTTCCTTGAGAACATTTCTAAATGGAAGGGCCAAAATTTAAATAGCAAATAGAGTTAGAATTAAAGTGGAATCCAATATTGCCTTCTGACCAAAGATGGGAATCCACTGCTACCTCTTCCTTTCCCTTTAACAGGAAAGGATGTTCTGGAATACAGAAACACAGTTACACACATACTGGAAAGGTGTTTAGAGGAGGCCCTCTTTCATGTAGACTGCATGAAGTCAAATTAATGTGTTACAACAAACACAGAGGCTCAATCACTGCAATTTCCACTTCGACCTATAAGCAGGGTAAAAAAAAAAAAAAGTACAGACTTTTATCCAAATGTCCCTTCTACACAAAAAATAACTGTTCACTGCACACCTTCTGCTACACATGTCATCATACACTTCTAATTTTATTATATGTGTCTGCAGGCTACCCAGGGAGGAGGTGGAGTCTCCATCCCTGGAGGTATTTAAAAGATGGTTAGATGTGGTGATGAGGGACATGATATAATGGTGATTGGCAGGTTAGGGTGATGGTTGGACTTGATAACCTAAAGGGTCCCTTCCAAGGAAGACAATTCTATGATGCTATACAGGGAAAATATGTTCAATGGTACAAACTACATCATCCAATGTTAGACTGACCCATGGAAAATTCAAGTAACCTCTTTGCCTTTGCAGTCCTCCAGCCCCCAAAATTTCATTCCAACCTCTCACAGCATAGCTCCAACTCAAGATATGAAATTCTTTATTAAATCATGCAGATTATATGACTTCATAACACTTACAGTGATAGAGATAACTGGTGCACTGAAGAGAAGAAATATTTACAGACAACAATAACATATAAAACTTGCCTATTACCTTACTTAACTTTTCTGCTTACCCTTTTTTGGGCTTTTTTTTTTTTTCTCTTTTAAATAAAGAACTTTAAATGAGCTTGTCAAGGTACTGGAAGTAAAAACTAGATTAGATATTGGAATGAAATTTTAATCTAAATTTGATTTCAACTCACTTCCAAAATTAGGAGGGTTGTTTTGGGGTTTTTTGTAATTTGTTTTTAGTTTCTGATTGGATATAGAGAGAGCATTTTTATGCTCAGAACTCAGCATGAAAGAAAAACATGCAACAGCAAAGCAGAATTTCCAAGACAGTTAAAATATTAATAATACCAGAGTACCATTCTTCGCTCTGACATACTAGAGAAGAAGGAACTGGTACAGGAAATAAAGCTATGTCCTCAGCAATAAAAATCAACACTTTTTATGAGGATCAGGATGACAAAGTGCACATCAGTAACAGCTGTCTAGTACTCACTCTAGGAATGAAGGCCCTTTGCACTATATTCAGTATTATAGTACTTATCAAGAAACACTTTTTCCAAAGTGTTCTGTCTTCCCTATGCTTGAAGAAGGTACTCTCTACCAAAAATGGCAAGCAGAAAAAAAATCTGCTCGGAACTTTACAGAAAAAAAAAAACAAACCCAAACAGCTAACGAGCTAAAAACAGCTAAAAAAAACCCAGATAAATTGTTATCACATAAATACTTAAGATGGAAATTTTGGCAAGGAAGTCAACAGTTTTCCCAGTCAATATTGCCTGCAAAAATCTTCACTGACTTCAATTTGTGTCCCCGAAGTAAGGCAAAATATTAAAGTCTGCTCTATAACATTTTCCCATACTGAATCTATGCAATATGATTGATAAAAAGGTTACGTATATGTACATATAATATACACACACTATACATACATATACCTATACATACACACACTCTCCTTTCTTCCTATAGCTTTCAGTGTTTACTTTGCACTGAGAAAAAAAATGTAAGATTATTATTTGAAGCAAACTCTCACGACTGATGAACAGAACATCAGAATGATTCATTATAGGCAGAACCCAAGAAAGAGACTTTCCTACACAGAATAAGGTAGGTGCCATTAAGAACATACAGGTCAGAAAGTTTGAGAGTTCAAAATTAAATATAAGAAAGTACATACACCTGAACAATTTCACATTATCTAAACACAGCTGGATTACAAAGGCTTTGAAAATACTGAGGTAACTTTACAATGCATCTATAACTTAGATATTGAAGTAGTCTTAGAAGTGGCCCTGAATTTTATGTATTTTTTAATATCACTCCTTCATTTTCTCATTGTAAATTCTATAACTTTGAAAACCAGAGAACTGTTTCCTTTACTGTATTTTTTTCAATGCCTTTTCCAAAACAAAATAATTTCAGAGCCTAAGGAAATGTTTAGAGCATTCTGTAATTAAAATTAGAACAAAATCCAGTTCTATGTTTTATATATCATTTTAACAATGGCTTTATTCTGGCATGAACAGTCATATGTGCTTTGTATATGACAGAAAATGTATAACACATACTGTAGTCACAGGTAACAGATATGTCAATTCAAAACATGTCACAAAGCTTAGTCTTTCCACTTGATAATGAATTTGAGGCAAAAATTTAAGCTTTTTTATATATAGCAATCACTTTCAGCAACAGAGCATCACTTTTTTAGAACACAAGACAAAGTACAGATACAATGTCTGACAATTCTTTGCCTTATTGCTTTTCTGTTCAGTGAAAATATATTAAAACCATTTCCATCAAAGAATTGATTTAATCTCTGGAGAGGGTGCACATGTTCAGTGTGGGCTAAGGCTAGTTCAACTCTAGTGCATGCTATTTCCATAAGTAAACATATACCTCAAAAACCCATCTCAACATTAAATGTTTTTTTTAGTGTGAAATTAGGACAAAAGGATTTGATCGTGACATAATACAAAGCTTTTGAATGAGCTTAAAGTTTTCTAAGGGAGAAATGAAAATATGCATCAGTGGACAAAGTGTCAATGCTTTTTAATATTAACTGTCACACCAGGGTCACAGAGATTTCTGTTTCACAGTGCAGTGTTATCCCCTGAGTAATCATTCCCACTCTAACTGGTTGCAGGTATCTGCACATGTCCTAGACCCTGGTTGGCTTCTATTTTAATACACACTGCCTTACCATTAAATAATATAATATCTATAGATTTGTGAGCACTAAAGAACTATTTCAGGTTTATTAAAGATTTCAATTACATTTAAAAGTTGAAAAGAGGATAAACAGGTCACATTTTCCCTTCTTAATAAATGTGAAACATAAAACACCCTCCCCCCATGTTCTGTATTTAAAATATAAACTTCATGCAGTATTAGAAAAAAAAAAGCTGTTTACAGAAGCAGGCAAAATCCACAACATGGGGGGCGGAGGGGTCATTTCTTTACACAACACAGTGCAATAACCTGGAGGTGGAAACCAAAACATTTTAACAAGAAAACCCTTCCACGAGGACCCCACAATTTCCACAGGCCACAGAGAATCAATATTCAAACAACAGACATTACCAACCGACAGCTCGCCCTTGCACATCATTTTTCCAGAAGGCACCACTAAACACAAACCAAGACACAGCACGAAAAGTTGCCGACACCACCAAACCTCACTTTCTTTCCCTGGAGCATCCTCTAATTCGCTTGGAGAGTGAAGAATTGGCTCACCTGCACCGGGGGGGACCAGCCATGGGCACAGGCGCACTCTGACCACCACTCCCCCGGGCTGCCCTGTGGCTTGGCTGGGGATTTATACGGGTTCTTCCGCACAGTGTCCCACAGAGGGACAAACTTGCTCCTGCTCTGGCTGGCACCCCCAGGTCCCCAGGAGGGAAGCGCCTGAGCGCTGTACTGGAGCCCCGGACGATGCTGGTGCCAACGACAGGCGCAGTGAGCATCCCTCGCTACGGGAGGCACGGTCCTTCCAGCATCCGAGCCCTCGGACCCCCTGCCCCAGCTGTGCTGCTTGGGAAGGTGCGTGTCCATGGCGCACCCGGGCTGCAGCAAAGCGCTTCTCCTCCCACACGCCAGGTCCTTCGCCGGGGCCTCTCCAGCCCCCTTGGCAGCAGCTAGCGGCAGGGCATGGCGGGAGCGGGGCGCAGCAGGAGCTGCCGGCCAGCAGCTCCGTGTCAATACCGGACTCCACTCGCGCAGCGACTTGACAGCATCCCCGCTGCAGGCAGAAGCAATCAATGCTCTGCGTGGCTGGGACGCGCGCCTGCATCCCCTTCTGGATGGCAAACCACAGGAGAGACCGAAGCGAACACCAAACCGGACCCAACCTGCGCTTTTCGGGAAGATTGAGCCCTTTCCTAGCTGAGCCTGGCACAACCCGCAGGCACCCTGCTGAGGCAGAATGCCTGTGCGCGGGCTTTACAGGCAACGTGCTTTCTTGTGGAAATCGCACCCNGTTGTTTGGGGTTTTTTCCTGCATGCCTGAAGAGACCTTGTCAACAAAATTGCATCAGAGGATGCAGATGACAAGTGGAGGCACATTGTTATCATCTGCCCTAAGTGCTAAACCGTAACATAAACTTTGGAATATCCTAATGTACATAAACTTAATGGAAAGAGGGAAAGAGGCTGATTTAAAAAAAAGAAACTCAGAAAAGTTCTGTGAGTAAATTAACAACTCTTCAGAGGCTTCTGTATACAGAAGTGCCTTTATTTATTTGTCCAAATCAAGACTATGATTTATGTATCATTTCCTGCTCTTTCCACCCACCCCTTTAAAAATCCTTTAGCACTTGTCAGTAACCTTCCATACAGAGCTTCATGTAAATCCCCTCTTGGGTTTCTCTTACTAATACAGTATCTTTTCCTTAAATTTTCCCACAATTTTTATTTGCAAGTATTTTCTTTTCCTTGTCCTAGAAGTGACAGGGGTGCAAACTCTATGGAAACTGGGATGAGCCTTTCAAGTATCTAAAGAGATTCAGGGTTATAATCCAGTCTCAGGTGACTATAAAGACTCAGTGGATTTTTGACCCAAATATACCGCCATATTTGGAGATTATTCTTTTAATCTAAGCCACCCTAAGGTACTTTTAGCCAGAAAATAAACAATTGATTTTAAAAAACAAATACAGGACTGTGACATATTTTTGTATGTCTATTGGTGTTCATCTGGGATTTAAATACACAAAAATTTAACAGGATTCATAAGTGATGCGCCATGGTTTTACCATTCCAATGACTAAAGCAAATTTACATTAAAGATTTCAAAAAACAAATAGACAGTTATGACTATCTGCAAATATACTTTCAAATGAGGTAGCTGAATTTTTAAAAATGTTTTGGCGTGATAAGACTTGACACTGTGATTTAACTCCTCCTAAATTACTAGCCTAAAATTCCTCAAACCTGGACATTGGTAAAACACATAACACTACACCCTGGCAGAAATTCTTCATGAAGAATTGTGGTGATGCTCTAGCAGTGGAGAAATTTTTTCGACAGTGTCGCAATTCAAGTTGTTGCATGTGAAACTAACATCAGTTTTAACTGTATTTTCATTCAGGGTGCTTGTCCCAAATGTGATGGAAAGACACTCGACTACAGGGTTTAAAAAACAACCCAAACAACACAATACTGATACTACAGTATTTTAAATCCACGTGCAGATTCAGTATGTCACTTGCAGGTTTTATGGGTACAATGGAGAAATGCACTACTGCCGTTTAGAAGTACGACTGCCCTTATCACAAACACCAGAGACTCACAACATGCACTACTGCCACACAACGAGTCACAACATGGGGTATTATGACCCGCAACAGTCACAGAACTCAGGATTACCGCCGGCAGGTGACTCACAAGTTTCGGTATTACAACACAACAGATTCACGAACACACTATCACAACAGATTCACAAACACACTATCACAGCTCCCGTGTGTCAGTGTGTCAGTCAATCACCCGAGACCACAAACTCAAAAGCACCTCAAATGGTCACTCACCCCTCTCCAGGTCAGGACTCCCAATGTGTTACCTCAGCCAGCAGCCTGGCCAAGGGGAAGAGTCTCCAAACAGGGCTGGAGAAGCGGCTCCCAATGTGTTACCTCAGCCAGGAACCTGGCCAATGGAAAGAGTCTCCTCACAGGGCTGGAGAAGCGGTTCCCCAATCTTAGGCCGAATTCAAGGGGGTTTATTTGGTTTATTTCTCTGATCTAGTGACAGTGGGCAGGCCTGTGCGGGATTAACAGTGTTCCCCCTTATCTTAAACCCTATCTCTTGCATGTCCCCACACTGTCTGGGCCCACTGAGGCCAAATGGTGCCCCAATGGCTTGTCTTTGGTTTTAGGCAGCTGAATAGAGGTTTGATTTGGCATATTGTTTGCTGAAGGACTTCAAGGCCCAACGCAGGTTTCCAGGTCTGTGAGTGATGCGGCACTGCCAGGTTCAGTCTCAGGTCACAGCGCACATCAAGTCTGAGCTCTCCACACAGCTCCCCAGGAGGTGTCTCCCGGAGATGGGGCCTCAGGGCAACCTAAGGCTCAGTCGCTTATACAGGTGGCCCTCGTGAGTCGCCTGGTGGCCAGACATTACCCACACCTGTTTGTGGCGCTCAGAGCCAGACAATCCTTACACCAAACTGTATAACAATCATGGTATAACGCAAAGTTTAGTAAAAACCTTGCTGAAAAGCCTAAATCATACACCTGGCTGTCTCCTCACGTGTAATAAGTGCTCAATGACTGGTGTTCTCAGAGCTCTGCGTATAGTTAAGGTCACTTCATGCCTGAGAAACAAACATTAATGCTCTTATGAATTGCAGGTGCAGGTGTAGAAGTCAGCCCTTAAAAATTAGAGGGATTCTCCAGGTTAATCATTGCTACATGTAAAGTCAATGTAAAAATGACTGAAGCAACGTTTTTTGCAGTTTTAATCATAAAAAGTTACAGTCTGCGAGTTGTCCA
This sequence comes from Heliornis fulica, assembly GCA_013399135.1. Lineage (NCBI taxonomy): Eukaryota > Metazoa > Chordata > Aves > Gruiformes > Heliornithidae > Heliornis > Heliornis fulica. The sequence goes on along the minus strand of VXBZ01004704.1, from coordinate 14,704 downwards.
GAAAGCTGCTCTCCTCTAACATAACTCAACCCTGAGCACCTAAAATCTTGTCTAACAGAAGATAATCCAAAACATTACGGCATTGTTTTCAGCAGGACTACCTGTATGTAAGAAATTCACACTACCGTTAATTGATCCTAGGAATCATGTATAAATTAGCAACATTTATTTAGATATCTTATATATATTTAAAGAGAAAACACTAATGGGGCCAAAATTGACTATAGTGCAAATGGTGTCTAGTCAGAACGTGGAAAAAAGTTTTATTTCAGAAGAATTTGACACCACTGAACTTGCTCTGAACCTACCTGGCACTTCAAGACTATTTCATACCTAAAAAATCTGTAAATAAAAAAAACCCCACATATTAATAAATTCTTAACTATCCAAATATTAAGTTTGTTACTGCCTATGTAAGACAAAAGCACTTGAATATGGATTGTATGTGTGCAACTAATTGCTAGACAACACTGTAAAATGGATTACAAAGATAATGCAATTTCATCATTTGTAATTGAACCATTGTATGAAACAGGATGGCACGCACTTCTGGATGAACTCGGATTAACACAGGGCTCAAATCCACATGTCCAACTATCATCCTAATTTCATAACAACTGGCGCATAAAGCAAAACTGAATGTTGCACAGTACGCTCTGTGAACTGTATTTGACCCGAAACTGTTGTGGGAAAATCTCACTAATTTTCTTTTTCAAAATATTAAGTAGGCATGACAAAATGGAGCAAATAGATTAAGCTGATATTCTACCAGCACACATAGCTGTAACTGGATTACAGTAATGTTGGACATACACCAAAAATAAGCGCCGAGAAGAGTTTGCTTCGGGCAAAAATGTGCATATGGGAAGCAAAAAGTGCATAAGGGAAACAAAAAAAAAAAATTAATAGAGTTCTGAAAGGGAAGCTGGAAGCATGGGTGAAGATGATTTAGATGCAGTAACAGATTTTTCCCTCCAACCAAGAATGCAATGTTGTGCAACTGCAAAAATTACAGAATGAAAGACGAGAAATAAACAAGGAGCGGACCCACTTACTTAGTGGTCCTAAAATTTCTACAAATATTTTCTAGAAAGAAAAGTAATAAGGAGGACAATTATTAAGATGATACAAAGTCTACTGAAATTAGTCAAACACAACTTTTTTTGCAGCAAGCAATTATACTTGTATAGAATAATAGTCTTAGTGATGACATAGGCTAGAAGAGATGGATGTGTTTTGTCCAAGATTAGGCCACGAGCCAAGTGATCTGGTTCAACTCAGTGCTATCACAGAGTACCTAGGAAATACTGGGCAAATAATTTGATTTCTGCAACTATCCTAAATGTAATATGAATAAATAAATAAATACCCCCCGCACACACACGCTTCATTTATTGAAACCAGAACATAAAGGGTGGGGAAGGACACATCAGGTATAAACCAGCTCAGCTTCTGTTTCAGGCATGCCTACTCCTCCCTTCCTCCAAATGTGCAAGACAAAAGAGCCATGCAGGACTACACCACCAAAACATAAATGAGTAAAAGAGGAAAAATATAATAAAAGTTTGTTATTAAAACAAAAAAAACCCAAAATCACCATTAGGGAGATGTGTCCATGATCTTTAAGAGAAATATTTTGTTCAGTTAAAAGAGTTGTGTGATCCTCATATCCTTTAAACAAAAGGATGAGTATTAAGCTTTGAAATTTTATACAAAAATATCAGCACAGCACCATCTGAAACACAGCTCTCTTCAGAACATATCCATGTTCTTTTGATTTTTATGAAAGGGTAGCAAAGCTTTAGGAGTTACAAATGCAAACAGAGCTATTCTCAGTGTTAGCTGCATGTCCTAGGGTTAACATAAGGACAATAATTTACAAATCAAGATACAATGAAAAAGAAAGATGACAAGGATTTGGAAGAGAACTATATCAACAGAAGAAAACAACGCTCAGCTGGGAATATTAAGTCAGAGTCAATCATATCAAAGCTGGTGGAGAACAGAGCACCAGGTTTCCCAATTTCACATCCAAATGAATCAAGGAGTCATAAAACTGCAGTGAAAGACTGAATTGCAAGAGCATTTCCATACCAATACAGAAATATCCCTTGCAGGACCTGCTATTTTCAGGTAGAGATGTGTAACAGTTTGTGGAGTTCTCTCCTCTGGAGAATTATGTGCACTTTACTTAAGTGCTGTAGTTCACCTTATACTAGATTCATATAAAGCCATTAGGCAAAATAACTCAGATGAAACTGCAAAAAGATCTGTTTAGAAAGACGGATGAAATCCAGGGGGTAGGAAGGACAGCAAGTGTTGCTACAGCTGTCGTTTTCACTCTGGGAAATACACCTCTTTTCCACATGCTGCTGAGGGCAAGGAGGACCAGATCCAAGTCTTTCCAAAAATACCTAAACATAACCTTGAACTTCCACCCACTATCATGAGAAACAATTGGCCACGTAGTGTGTGATAAGTTCTGCAGACTCCAGGGACTTAAAACCCTTTGCTAACCCCTTAGTTTAGAGAGTCTGTTCCTAGCACTTGGGCAGATCTAAGACAGCTTTTTTAGAACCTGATCCTGTCTTTCCATTTTTTTTTTTTTAGGGATTGCATTTCAGAACTGCAGGATCACCCTAATACTCCAAAGCTGTTTTGCACTTAATAAAAAGGATATAAAGAGATGTTGATGCCTAAGAGTTACTTAAATTCATATCCTAAATTCAGTAGCATAAAAATCCAGTATCTTAAACTATTCTTGTCTCTATTCAATTAAGAATAAAACAGCATGTTATTTGTTGTGGGTGATTAATGATTCTTAAAGAGAAAGTCAGCTATGTTGGTTCTCCATTCAGGTAGCAACCTAAGCAGTAAAAGGTAAATAAAGATGGAGATAACCACACACAATAATCAGCAGTTTTAATACAGAGTTATGTTGCATAAAGACGTAGGCACTGCAAGCATTTCATAAAGGAATAGGACTGTATAACCAAACTAGTATATTTTTATTCCAATGCTGGCAAACCACGTAGAAGACACATGCCAATTACCAAATTTGAGCAGCCTTTTTAAGTTGTAGTGCCTTTTACATCAACCTATTTCCAACCAGTTCCTTCCCATTACAGTTACTTTAAAAGAACTTCACTCAAATTTATTATCAGAAAATGAGAAATGTTTTCCTCCCTATGAAGCAACGCTCTGGGGGAAGGGATGTCATCCAGAGAGACCTTGACAGGCTGGAGAGTTTGGGCCTGTGTGACTCTCATGAAGTTGAACAATGCAAAGTGAAAGGTCCTGCACCTGGATCAGGACAATCTCAAGCACAACTACAGACTGGAGGAGACTGGATTGAGAGAAGCCCTGAGGAGAAGGATTTGGGAATGTTCGTAGATTAAAAGCTCAACATGAGCTGGCAGTGTGTGATTGCAGCCCATAATATCAACCGTGTCCAGAGCTGAATTACCCTATAAAAATACACAGCCCCACAAATATTGATATAAGAAGTTTGTAAAAGCAGTCTGCCTACTTGGGGAGGCCTTGCAAGACATTTTTTTATGAAGACTGAGAGTCAGTCACTTCACACCTATGGGCTGGTCATTCGAGTCAGTAGCTTCTTCAGCTTCATAGTTAGCTGCAGTCTCAGTTAATTCATTGGTTTTTGCATTCTCATCCAATCCTGTTACCTTTCCAGATTTTGTACAGGTTAAGCAATCATCAATCCAGAACAAACTCTCTGCTCATCTTCTGCACTTGACCATAATTTTCTTCAGACATATTTTTCTGAATTTTGTCAGAACTTTTTAAAAATATGTATATATTTTCTTTCTGCAGTCACTCAGTTACTCTTGTAAGGAATTTGAACAGTTTTTTGACAAAGTTTCCCTTTCAGGATACCTATGTTGAGTCTTTCTTTGTGAGAATGCATTGTTTTTCCAACTATTTTAGGAACTGTAAAGGCAGGCTTCCTGCTCCATGGTTCTTTGAATAATTTTAAAAATCTATTTTAAAAGTTGCATTTTTCATCTTCCATTCTTCTATTTTAAAAGCATCTGATGGATAAGGATGATCTGATCTGATCTGATGATATGATAGGATATCCATTGGTTTAACATTTTGATAATTTTGAATTTCAGTTCCTTCCTGGGCTAAAACCATGTGGTCCCATCAGTATTAATTTAATCAAATTCCTATTTTACAGTGTTTTGATTTTAACAAGTTCCCTGACTTCTTCCCTGTAGAGAGAAAACCCAAAACTTCCAACATTTCTGTACAAAGGAAAATTAAGCAAACAGCGAATTGGATTTTTAAAAAAAAATTCTTTTTTAAGAAGCCTCTTTTTTTTTTTATTTTGCTCATCTATTAACCCTATCCAGAGAGAAGGTAGCTGCTTAAAAAATACCGATCTTTTTCTCCATTAAAACTTTTAGAAGGTATTACCATAGTTCTATAGTTAATTGTTATATATTTATTTTATCTAATATGAGTTTATGGACATTTTTTTTTCTTAGAAATAATACTAGCTTATTGTAATAAAATATTTTGCTCTATTACAAAGCTAAGTTAGCTTCTTGACTTGAATGAATTTTAATTTTTAAACTTTTAATATTTCTGAGATTTTTCTCTCAATCTTACAAGGATATAAATTTTAACACATCATGATAATTACATCACATCTAGATTCTATATATTGATCAGGACTAATTTGAGACAGACTGTGCAATTTTCTCATTATTATATGTCACTTGTTGCACCTATGAACACCATCTTTTTGCCGCTCAATTATTGGTGTGGCTTTAATACCTTATTGTGGTACACCACAGAATTTCTTTCCCCATTTGGATACAGGTTAATTCATTTTTGTTCAGTTTGCTTTCAAATCTGTGGAAAAAGATCTGGGAGTCCTGGTGGACAGCAGGTTGACCATGAGGCAGTAGTGTGCCCTTCTGGCTAAGAAATCTAATGACAACCTGGAGTGTATAAAGAAAAGTGTGGCCTGCAGGTCAAGGGAGGTTCTCCTCACCCTTTACTCACAGAATCACAAAATCACAGAATGTTAGGAGTTGAAAGGGACCTCGAAAGATCACTAAGTCCAACCCCCCTGCCCAAGCAGGACCATCTAGAGTAGATCACATAGGAACATGTCCAGATTGGTCTTGAATGTCTCCAAAGAAGGAGACTACACAACCTCTCTGGGCAGCCTGTCATAGGGCTCTGCCACCCTCACAGTGAAATAGTTCTGCCTTATACTGAGATGGAACTTTCTATGTTCCAGCTTGAACCCATTGCCCCTTGTCCTATCACTGGCATCACTGAGAAGAGGCTGGCTCCATCCTCCTGACCCTTAACATATTTATAGACATTAATAAGGTCACCCCTCAGTCTCCTCCAAGCTGAAGAGACCCAGCTCCCTCAGCCTGTCCTCATGCCCCATTGAGGCCTCATCTGGAATATTGTGTCCAGTTCTGGGCTCCCCAGTTCAGGAAGGACAGGGAGCTACTGGGGAGGGTACAAAAAAGGGCTAAAAAATGATTAGGGGACTAGAACATCTCTCTTGTGGAGACAGGCTGAAGGACTTGGGCTTTTTAGCCTACAGAGTGAAGACTGAGATCTTATAAAAATGGATAAATACTTGAGTGGGTGTCAGGAGGATGGGGTCAGTCTTTTCTCAGTGGTGCCCAGGGGCAGGACAAGAAGGAATGGGTACAAACTGGAATATGGGTAGTTCCACCTAAACATGAGGAGGAACTTCTTTACTGTGAGGATAGCAGAGCTCTTGGACAGACTTCTTAGATAGGTTGTGGAGTCTCCATCTCTGGAAATAGTCAAAACTTGCCTAGAAGCAATCTTGTGCAGCCTGCTGTAGGTGATCCTGCTCTGTCACGGAGGGTGGACTAGATGTTCCAGACGTCCCTCCCAACTCCTACCTTTTTGTGATTCTGTGCTTTCACTAACATTATGTCATTCATATGAATATTACAGCAATATCCCATGGATTTTTTTTTTCTTTCTACTAAGTTTCCTAGAGGTATAATGCACTAACACATTAATTTATACGAAGGATTACAGTTTATCCATATAAATAATTTATATGTGCATATTACTTGAATTCTACAAATAGAATAAATTACTTGCCCCCAAAAGACCAAAGGAAGACATGGAAATAAATACGGTAAAAAATTAAATATAGCTGAAAAGAAATGTTCCTCTGAAATGCAGTGTTAACTCATGGAACTCATTGCTTGTATATAAACCCAAAATTAAATCTGTGGTATTAGTAAGCTATGGCTTTAGTTCTCTTATAATGTATATGTAATTATGCTCCAGGACATGAAAATGAGTAAATAAATAACTAGATAAACAAAGAAACAAATAAATAATTAAATATTTAGTTCATAGTCCCAAGACAAATAACTATGCTACTGACAGATAATGCTGGAAGAGTGGACTACAGAGTTCCTGAATTTGTGTCTCCCTACTACCAAGCACAAAGCATTAGTCTATATTAAACAGCTAATCTGAAACTATACAAAGAAAATTTCACAGAAACATGAAAGTATATTTTTAACTAGTTCAGAGTAAAACATGATGTCACGTTCATCTATCACTTCAATCAAAGATAATTTTGCTCCCTCATGACTAATGACTGATTAGTCAGTTGCTTTTATGCCAAAATAACTATTTCTAAATATGTTCCTAAATAGATATAATGACTGTAAAAAATTGCAACAGGAAAAAGGGAGCATTTATCAACAACAGTATTCTAGATTTATTTCAGCCCAAGCATATATTGACTTGTGAAGGCAATACAGAAAGTTTTAAAAGAAGACTTCAAAAATTGTCATCGGGGAGAAAAAAGGGAAATAATTACTTGAAATCTCTAATATTTAGTGCTTCTCAGAAAATATTTTGGAATAGTGAATCTAAGCTGATAGTGTTATTTGTAAAGATACTTCCTCAGCTCTGTTTTCACTGTTACTTAAATTCTCTAGAAAGAGAGCTACTTGCTTTAACTTCAGCTGAAGTTAAAATTGGAGATGGGCACTAGAGTAACAAGAAAGTTTTCTATAGGTACAACAGCAACACAGGGGAAACAAATCAAAATATGGCAACATAGTGACAAAGACATGGAAATGTCTTTGTTGAGAAATGACTTTGTTCTCTCCATCAGGCAATGTCTGTTCTCTTGCCTCCCTACTCCCTACAGTGAGTACTAGAGTCCAGGGGTAGTAGTACTACCTTCAGTACAGGGACATGAAGCTAAAGACCATTTAAATAAACTGGATGCACACAAGACCATGGAACTGAGTGGGATGCATCCAGAAATGCTTAGGAAATTTGCCAACATGGTAGTGAGACCTCTCTCATCTTTGAAAGGCTGTGGTGTCAGAAGAAGTCCTGATAACTGGAAAAGACAAACATCACATCCATCTTCAAGAAAAGCAAGAGGAGGGCCTGGGGAATTACAGGCTGATCTGGGAAGGTTGTAGAGCAAAAAAAAAAAAGCTCACGGTTCAGAAGGTGGAGGAAGCTATTGGTTCGCTGATAGGCCTGGCTGCCATTCATAGGAATGTTGACAGAATGGAGAAATACACTAGCAGAAACTTCATAAAGTTCAAGAAATGCAATGCACATCTTTCAGCTTGGGAGGAATAAAGCCCAGAAGTGGTTGGGGACTGGGCGTCTGGAAGAGGCTTACAGAGATGAAGGGCAGTCAGAAGTGTGCCCTCACAGCAATGAAGGTAAGCCATAGACTACTTTGCAGTAGTAGGAGTGTAGAAAGGGCATCAAGGAAAGAAATTCTTCACTTTGCACCGAGTATTATGAAAGCCCATCTGAACTTTGTACCAGAACAAAACAGAGAGGGATCTCCTGAAGAGAGCCCAGTGGAGACCAAGATGTTGAAGGGCCTGGAGCATCTCCCCTGTGAGGAAAGGCTGAGTGAGCTGGGGCTGTTAAGAAAAAAGAAGACTGAGAGGGAATCTCATCAGTGCTTATAAATATCTGAAGTGCAGGAGACAGAGGGAGATGGTCAACCTCTTCTCAGCAGTCTGTGGGGACAGGACAAGGGGCAGTGGTCACAAGTGGGACCACAGGAGGTTCCGCACCGATGTAAGAACTTCTTCACAGCAAGGGTGAGAGAGTACTGGAAGAGGCTGCCCAGGGGGGTTGTGGAGTCTCCTTCTCTGGAGATATTCAAGACCCGTCTGGACACCGACCTGTGTGACCTGCTCTAGGGAACCTGCTTTGGCAGGGGGTTGGACTCAATGATCTCTGGAGGTCCCTTCCAACCCCTACAGTTCTGTGANCAAGTGGGACCACAGGAGGTTCCGCACCGATGTGAGAAAGAACTTCTTCACAGCGAGGGTGACAGAGCACTGGAACAGGCTGCCCAGGGGGGTTGTGGAGTCTCCTTCTCTGGAGATATTCAAGACCCGTCTGGACACCGACCTGTGTGACCTGCTCTAGGGAACCTGCTTTGGCAGGGGGGTTGGACTCAATGATCTCTGGAGGTCCCTTCCAACCCCTACAGTTCTGTGATTCTGTAACTTCTGCGTCTGTTTTGCATTACCCAGTAAAAAAAAAAAAAAAGAGTTGAACAAACTGAACCGAGTCCAGTGGAGAGTCAGCAAGATGGTCAGTGGGCTGGAGCACATGATGTATCTGGACAGCATGAGAAAGCTATTTTCAGGCCAGAAAAGGGCCTAAGGGGCAAAACTAGCTGACCCTCTTCTTAAATGGGTGTTTACAAAGAAGCCAGAGCCAGACTCGCTTCAGAGCAAAAGGCAAGGGCCAATTAACACAGGCTGCAGCAAAGGAAATGTGATTAGTTGTCAGGATAAAAAAACTACCATGAAGGTGATCAAGTACAGGAACAGATTGCCCATAATATAAACCCACTAATGCTTACACAAGTGTTGCAAATGCTTCCTCTACTCAACAAATGTGTATAGAGCACATCTTTGATGTTTGGCTGGTCCATCAGTCTTTGGTGTCTCAGCTTGAGACACCCAGCTAGTATAAACCACATTAGAGAGTTACCTTAATGTAAATTTAGCTAATTGTTTGATAAAAATGACAATTATTTCACATTTCCAAGTATAACTAGCTGGCAAGAGTCAACTCAGACTCATTTATCTCACTCTTTCCTACCAAATATTTTTTTAAAATACTGATTGTAGATCTTGGCAGGTGAAGACAAACTATATCAGCCTGGAAAATTCATAGCATGAAACTGCCAACAAGATGAAAGAATGTGAGAAAACTGAAGAAACAATTAAAAATCCAAAATAAATCAGCACCATTAATTATTCAAGGTCATTTGACATGGCGGAAGAGGACCTTAGTTTGCATTAAATACTGATAGTCTGCTCTCTTGTAGAAAATCATATGTTTTTCATCAGCATCTTTTGACAGTTGTTAGTAGATTGTCAGGGGATTAAATTTTCAAAGTTTGTTAACGAAGTATCTGTTTCATGGAGATTTTAATTGCATGTCTTTTGTCTTCTAAATCCTCTATTCTTTGTGGAGTGGTTTGCAGGACAGTGAACCTATAAACAGCAATATGGAGACAGCATATATAAACATATATAAACATATATAAACAGCAATATGGAGACAAGTGCCCCCTGAGGGCCCTCTGAGGCCTAACTGTCCCTGCCCGTGTCTCCAAGGCATCCTCTTAAGTCACAGCCCAGGATCCCATTTCTGAAATCATCAGTCCCTGGTTGGGGGTGGTGGGACTGGGCCCTGCTGTGGTGGCCGGTCCTGCTGGTCCCATCACTCTGGTTCTCCAGCGAGACCTGGTACACATTGCCCTGACAGGCAGTTGATTTAATATGGATTTTGCGGTATTTTTTTTGTGTGTCCATGTTCATGACCCACAGATTTCAGGAATCAGAGTATGAAACTCACAAATACAACCCCCAGAGAACCTTCTCCCATGTGTTCTGTGGTATTTGAGGACATACATGCATACTTTTTTGTTATAAATTTTGTTTGCATTACAAGCTGAAAGTAACCAGTGCAGATTTAGAAAATATTCAGGTAGTTCTATCTCCCCACAGCCAAAGAATTTACAAAACTTTCATAGGCATAAAATCATTCATATATAGCTGGAATTTTGGCAGCAAAATTTTAAAAAATAATTGTCTACATAAAGCCATGCAAATAACTTTTCTATTACGTCTTCTATGACCTTCACTCATCTTCACTATTTTTTCTTCTAAGATGTTTGCGATTCACTTTTCTCTGGACAGAAGGCTTTTGTAAAGATCTGTAAGCAGCATTTTGCCAATATATTTGCATTTGCTATCCAAAAGCAATCTACTAGCCCAATTGAAACAGAGATTCATGCTAAATCAATATTAGAAGGTAATATTTTGATCTTACTGAAATAAGCAGCCTTCTGCTTCAACTAACGCAAAACACACACCATGACTCAGATTGTATTTGAATTACCTGTTAAAAAAAGGAAAGCAAAATAAAATCTGTATTTACAAAAATACTGGAAGTATGACCTCATTTTCTGCACCAATTCATGTATTGAGACACTCACCCAAGACAAGTTTGCCGTGGGGTCTAAGAGAGAATCTTCAACTTATTCTAGACATGACTCAACAGATTTATCTTGACCTGAACACAAGTCTTTGCACTCTTTGGAGTATTTCAGTTCAGGATCCTGCTCAAGTTGTCCAGCAAAAAAGAGATGATCCAGCCAACAGCAATGAGACCCTTTGGGCTAGCATCTCTGTTGCCAAAGTGTACTGGGGAGACCATACCCAAAAAGATGATCTCACCTTTAGTAGGAAAAGCCTGACAGTGCAAGTTGTCTTGCCTGAGCTCATCTCAGCCTAAGCTGATTCTAGCTTTTTTCAACAGTGATAGTGTTTGCTTACCTGTCAGGGTCTTATTGCCTGAATTCAATCTAGCTCCATCTTGGCTGATAAGTAGTTATTCAATATGGATTGAATAATCTATGACTCTAAAATAAAATGTGGCATGGAAGAACACAGGCAAAGTATGGCACCAGAGCGCTCAGACTGTAAATGCTAATCCTCAGAAAGAAAAAAGTAATAAAAGCAAAAACTGAGGAAATGATTTAATGATGCTTGTCACTACTAAACTAAACTTGAACACACTTCACGTTGATTGCCCCCTGTTCTCAAACACACACCTTCCAGAATCCAACTCCTACCCTAATCACTTTCCTAAAAGGTACACAGACAGTTGATTCATGTTCCTACTTTAAGCAACAAAATGCAGACAAATAAATGCACAGGATACATTTTCAGTTTTGACAGAAGCAAAAAACCAGAACAAAACCCCAGTAATCATTCTGTTGATTCATGATTATAGAATTTTCTTTTCTTTTTTTTTATTGCCACCACAGAACATTCTGTAATCCTGTGATTCATAATCTACTATACTACTTGAGTAATTCACTAAATTTCTAGCAATTGAAATAATTGAACACATATATATGGACAGGTGACTGGCTTCCAATACACAGCATGTACTACTGTCCTGTGTTCTTGGACCTCTCCCTGTACAAGGAACTGAGCCACCTCCAGAATCTTTTCTAAATTAAAAACCATTCAGCAAAATCTACTGAAGTTAATAAATAGCTCAAAGGCAGTCAGAAATATGTTTTGAGGTAACCTCACTAGCTTCCAAACAAATAAAGCCTTCTCAGCTCCTGTTGATGCTTTCCTGTTTTACTCCTGCAAGCAACCCAAGGACAGTATGTACACTTTCATGCACACTCAGTTCACAGATTCAGTCAACAGCTGAGGTGGGAAGGAACCAGTGGTAAACAGAGCAGAAGGATCATGTCCATCAATGTACTGGCAATGCTCTGCCTGATGCACCCCAATAGGCTTTGCTGGCCTCTTTGCTGTAAGACCTGGTTCATGGTCAACCTGATGCTCACCAGGACCAACAGTTCCTTTTCTGCAAAGCTTTTTTCCAGGCAGTACATGAAAGGCTCTCACCTCCCATCTAATTACTTGAAGAAATTCATGGCAGACCTCTGCCATCAGTGTGGATCCAGAATGGAAAGAAGAAATGGCAGTCTGGGTGGTGGGGGTATTCATCTGTTGAGGGCAGTAAGTGGGTGCCAGTGTAGCTTAAACCAAAGTTTTGCCTTTTAAATCTTATTTGTAATGTTTGAAGCTCATTGTTTTGACTACCATACATCTGGAAAACTGTGAAACAGTGAACCCACCCTTCTGGAGCACTGCAGAATGGAGTATATCAGGATGCACAGAAGAATTCTGATAGTAGAACTTTAACAGCAAGTTTCAGTTGGCAGAAAAAAGAGATTAGGAAGAGAACTTTATTTCACAAGTGACCTTGAGGACCAAACATCAACCAGTGGTCAGAAACATGGCAAACAGGTGTATAAATAGCATGTGGATCTTTGTCTGGGCTTGTGGTATGTTAATAGCACCACCCTGTAGGAAAAGAGCTCACCACAATATAGCCAACACTGCCAATGTGGCAATCATTTTCAGTTACATGCTTCTTGTAAAAGTTGTCAACTTACCTGTGGAATGTAAATGTATCATAGCATTCATGAGGCATCACCTCAGACCAATTTAATCTCAGTCCTAAAGAGCAATTAATTTAATCTCACTTTTAACTCTGCAGGCCTGGTGTGACATTAAAGCCCACTTAACCAATTTATAATCAGCAAAACTCATTCAATGTGTTAAAGCCCCTGTTTGCTTGGACTTGTAACTCTAACCTTATCTCACAAGCAGCTGAATGACACCACAACCAGAACAAAGTTTGGCTGGGCACTGTGCAGTGCCCTGAGCTATATCTTAAGTATGTATGCACTGCGCTGGGTGCAACTAAGGAGAAAGCTACAGGGACTTAAAGGTCTGTCTCCCTCCCCATGTGCAAATAAACATATTTAAACAGCAAAAAACCGTTCAAAATCTGGTCCTTACTGTTTCCATCTTCATTACAGTCACATTTCTGCTTCTAGAGCCAGATCTCATCAAGTTCTAAATCATTCTGATTATGGTAATTTCCATATTTTACAAGACCTTTTGCAATTCTGTAGTTATTGATGTTAACTACAAAAAGAATAATCCTCAGTTTCTCCAGTAATGAACCGCTGAGTTATCCCACGATATTATCTCCCTAGACCCTGAGGGTGACTTTGAAAAGAACGTTAGTTATCTCTAATGGAGATATGTAAACAGATGTTATATTTGCCATCTGATTAAGCTTTTCAGAATGATCATTAAAGTCACTTACCCATATGGAACCTCATATGTACCTACTGTTTAACTGGGCAAAGCACATTCCTTGCTCTGAAGAAAATATACAATCTGTGATAGCCAAGGAAAGACTAGGAATTGGAACTTTGTTTCCTCCATTCTCCTCTGGAAATAAATTAGGTTTATCTGAATGAAACTGTTTTCAAGTTCTCTATCTCATCTGCACCAGAACAGAGTGTGTGCAGATAATCAAGAAGATTTGACAGTGAAAATAACTAAATCATTCCCTTGACTGCTGGCTTTGCCCCCCTCTCCTGCCAAAGTGTTTCCATGTTCCATTAGGGAAGCTGTTTAAAACAACATTATCACATGTGGTCATTGCATATGCCTAATTTTCTCGCTATTCAATTTCAAAGCATTAGGTCTAATTTGCAGCAAGATAGAAAAAAACCAAACCCCAAACACAGCTGATGTCAACAGGAATTTTCTTACGTACTTCACAGGATATATAAGGCTGAGCAAAATCTGAATAATCAGGCGTGGATAAATCAAGTATCCACGATTTGTCAGAAGGTGGGTTTAGGTTTTAGGTTTGTTTATTTGATTTTTTTTTATTATTTCTCTGTCTCTAGTTTGCCCTAGAGTTTTCTCTGTCCCTGACTGCATCCCAGCTGTGTTCCCTTTAGCCTTTTCTTTCCCAGCATTCATCCACACAGATGGATTCATACAACCACTAATGCCCATTCAGAGCTCCTCAGACTCAAAATGTAGTTGTGTTACCACAGCACAGTTCCTAAGCTAGCACAGTCTGTTTCTCTGTTTGGTTTATTCCAGGGAATAAAAAAAAAAGGAAAGACTGGGCTTTCAGTTCCAGTGCACAAGCTCATCCAAGGATGGAGAGGTAGTTACAGTGATATTAATGAGCTCACACCTCTGTCTCCTCCAAGCTGAAGAGACCCAGCTCCCTCAGCCTTTCCTCGTAAGGAAGATGTTCCACTCTCTTCATCATCTTGGTGGCCCTGCACTGGACTCTCTCAAGGAGTTGTATGTCCTTCTGGAACTGAGGGGCCCACGACTGGACACAATACAGATGAGGTCTCACCAGAGCAGGAAGAGGTGGAGAAGGANTGAGGTTGTTACTCCCCAGATGCAATAATAATAACAATATCATATTAACAATAACTTATACTATTGTAACTATAATTTATTTTATAAATATAATTATCTTTATATTGATAACTATATTACATATAACGTAACATAATGTAATGTAATATAATGTAAGGTTATATATATATATATAAATACATCACTTATTTGTTATAGCCTCAGCAATACAAAAAGAACTGACACTTTTTTTCTAAATCCACTTAATTCGGATTCCCATTGAGGGTGCTACTTCAGGTGCAGCTTCCTTCATTCTCCTTGCAGCTGCCTGACTGCTTCTGCTCTCCAGTTTTCTCTCCTTCACC
>VXBZ01004703.1:31700-41722 GCA_013399135.1 Heliornis fulica | reverse complement strand
GTCTGCAAAGTTTCTTACAACTTCTCACTCCTTTCTCTGGCGGCAAAATGCAGCTGTTTGCATTTTTCTCTCTCTAAAATGTGATTCACATCGTTCCAGTTGGTCTTGTCAGCAATGGAGTTTGGGAGTTTGGCCTTGGGAGCCCAGCTAGTATTTTCTTTGTTGGACCCTTAAGAAGCTTCTATGTGCTTCTTAAAGAAGCCACATTGCAAAACCACCACAGACACCATGGTGTGCCAGTGCAGTCAGGAGGCCCCCAGGCTGCTGAAATCGCATGCAGCTACAGAGGAGGAGGACCACAACACAATAGCCAGCTCCAGACCCACCAGCTCCCAATGGGAATCCCTGCTCCCCACCCAGCCTCCTCCAGCAGCTTGTCCAGATCCAACAGTGGGGAAGAGGAAGCCAGCACATCAGAGGTAGCACTCCGTGGGGGTCATGGCTGCCTCCCATCTGTGACCACCCCTGAAGAGCAGGAGTAGCCCGAGGAGCAGGTGGGGGAGGTGGCTGCAACAGATCCCTCAGCCTGGACTACAGCTGCAGTCCCTCCACTTCTGGACCGGGCAGAGAATGCTTCCCCAGGTGCCCCAGCCCTTGGAAGAGGAGGGCCACCAGACCACTGGACTGTCCCCAGCCCTGCAAGAGGCAGCACTGCCAGTGGTTCTAGCAGTGCTTCACCTTCCACTGAAGGAAAAGGAAATAAACTCTGTGTTTTCATGACACAGTCTCTGGTTTCTGCCTTCTCTCCCTTCTGGTGTTTCTTGAACCCCACTGAGGTGGCACTAGCCTTCTGGGAAGTATGGCCATGGGTCCCTGGAGTCTCAGGGCTATGTCCCTCCTGCAGGATATCCTGCTGCAGCCACAGAGTGTGCATTCTCCATCAGGCTCACAGGATTTGAGGAGTGGTTTATCTGGCTTAGCAAATTCCAAAAGGCCCTGTGGCTCCTGCCAGGCTTTCAAGGCAAAAACTGCCAAAATGTCCTGCAGCTCTGAAACATCGTTTCTAAAGCATGTGGATGAGAAAAATCTTGTGGTTTTATTGTGCAGAGACTGTGTGTGCCTTCAAACACTTGCAAGGCTGAATTCCCTTGGGTTATTCAGCCTGGAGGAGACTGAGAGTCCATATCATGGTCTGTGTCTTCCTGATAAGTGGGAGCAAAGGGGCAGGTGCTGATCTCCACTCTTTGGTGACCAGTGACAGAACCCGAGGGAACAGTATGAAGCTGTCACAGAGGAGGTTTAGGTTGGATGTTAGGAAGAGGGTTTTCACTGGTAGGGTGGTCAGGCACTGGAACAGGCTCCCCGGGAAGTGTTCACAGCATTGACCTTGGGTGAGGTCAAGAAGCATCTGGACAATGCACTCAGTTCCATGTTGTAAAGAACTGTGACTGTTGGTAATTTGTCTGAACATTGCTATCATACCATTCCCATCAAAAAGGAACAAAAGGGAGCTTGTCAGACCTTGACCAAGCTCTCCCTACATTCCTATGCAAAGCACTACTATCAGCCTTAACAATGGAGTCTGAAAAGCCTCCAAGGCAAAGGCTATCACCACTAACAACGATATCCCACACCTGGAGTTGGAGTGGGGGAGTAAAGGGGATATGGAAATTCCTCAAGGACAACATTGGGCAACAAATTCCTGGGCAGCACTATAAAAGACACAATGAGGAAGAGGAAAAAAATGCTTCGACACCACCTGAAGACATCAAAGGAAGAACGCTTCCCCACCGCACCTGAAGACATCGGACTGAAGGGACGCTGCAGCTCCGTGGTGGTAACTATCATCATTTCTCCTTCTCCTTCCCTCTCCCTCTCTCTCTCTCCCCCCCTCTTTTGCACACTTGTCATAGGCTAAATAAAGTAAAATGTACACTTGACTCCGTTTTGAGTCTTAATTCTGTTCCCGAGATTTATAAGAACCTAGTCACGACAAAACACCTAATTAGACATCACTCAGGAGTTAAGCCCAGCTGCCCCCAACCACCCAGAGTGCTCTGAGGCCTGGTTGGAATGCAAGGGGGTTTAACCTCTGCCAAACTGGTCTACCTGGTTGTGGATCCTGACACATGCTCTGACTTGGCTGGTCCTGTGTAGATCCAGGAGTTGGACTCACTGACCTTGATCTTCTATATAGGACTAAAAAGAGACTCCTTTTATATCTACAGTTGTAAACATAACTGAGAACACTTTACCTAGAGAAGCTTGGTTAATGTGTCATCTAAGTACCTGTCCTGATCTAGCAAGAATAAAACCTAAGAGAATTTATGCCATCATAAAAATCATACTTTAGTAACCAAAATACTTTGCTACAACTCCCTTGCTTTAGCTAGATATTTTTAATAAAACCAGAATGGGTCGTTACACTCAAGTAATCATTATTAACTTTTTGGATCACCCCCAATATCAAAAAAGTCTAGCATGAAATGTGTGGTTGAATTACAGCTTTTAATTAAGGAAGACATCTACTCTTGACTTGAACCAATGAATATCTGTCATGAGTGTTGCCTGTTCTAACAGATTAA
This sequence comes from Heliornis fulica, assembly GCA_013399135.1. Classification (NCBI taxonomy): domain Eukaryota; kingdom Metazoa; phylum Chordata; class Aves; order Gruiformes; family Heliornithidae; genus Heliornis; species Heliornis fulica. The sequence goes on along the minus strand of VXBZ01004703.1, from coordinate 39,197 downwards.
TTGCTCTTTAATTTTTAGCTGATTTTAATTTCTGGTTATAGGAGCTTATTATATACTTTTGCCTCCTAAGTTAAAGCTCTTGTATCATGTGTCATCTCTTCAACTGTTAAGTGTATGGCAAAGAAAGAAGTCATGGGCAGGATTTTTTTCTATTTCCCCCTAAACTCATATTAGAGACTGAAGAAAAAAAAGTACGTTAGATTTTCTAACATAAAAGAACTCTTGACAAATAAGAAATTGTCAGGATTGAACAAAGTCTAAGACAAAAAAGATTTATCTTAATGTAGGTGTTTGTTAATTTGCATTAGGAGTAATGAAACCCACCCTGTTTGATTAGCATTATTTCTGTTTCAGCTTTTATGTGAGCTGATCAGGGAAAAAATAATTGCATATTTGGGATGATATACAGGGACTTTCAAATTTGTAATACGTTGACTTTCAAAATCATTAAAAGATGGCCTGACCTTGCTACCACTTTTAGACGGTTGAAACTGTATGCTTTCTAAAGGACCTGAAAAGTCAGTGTTGATTGACTTTGAAAATACCTCCAAATTCACAGGTCACCTTCCAGTTTGGTATCTGTGTTATATATGAAAAGTTAACATTTCAGGGAAAGGTTCAAAGATTTATAATGAGTCAAAAATATCAGCACTGTACATGAAGAAAAAAAATCTGATCACTGCTGTTTATCAACTTACTGTAGACCTTGAAGAATGAGCGCAGTTAGCTCTGCTACAGTCATTTTACAAATGATCTTACTTTTTCCTCTTAACTCATATAACTGCTGAATGCATTTACAGTCTTTTTACATTCAAGAGAGGAAGTAATGTTATTTAACATTGCTTCCAGGCCTTAGGAGGAAATATTTTCTACTACTAAAAAAAAATATTTTAGATCATTCTATATTTTTATTGTATCAATCTTTACAGACTGGGCTTAGCTCCAGCAAAAGAATTTGTATCAGACCTAGAAGTTTCTAGTCTGTAATTAATGTCATATCGAACTCTTCTAAACTAAAGATAGGCCTTGATAATGTAACTTTCGTAGTAATATTAAAGCACATGAAATTGCACAGGCTGGAAAAACGTGTAAAGCTTGAAAATAAGTACTGTCATGAACCCATTTTTAAGCAAATGCTTTTATTTCTTAGATAGTGAAATGCCTTCTCCTACACTTAGAATTTTTGTACAGATAATGAGATTGACATTAAACTCTGTAGTTTATTTGAAAAGCCCTCCATTTTAAAGAATACTGAGTAGTTTAATCTTCCTTTTTTCTTTTTTTTTTTTTGCAAGTCATGTGCAAGTTCAATAAGTCTTTACTTCTGAAAAGTCATTTTTCCTAATAAATGTTTTTGTACTAGTGCTATGTCCCATGTGGTTTTAAACAGACCAAGAGTAAGCCTTGATTAATAGTAATAACTCTAGTAAACTATTCGTCTAGATGACATCATCACACTAAACCTTCAGTTTCTTGCATGGATTTAAGAAGTGAAGCCTGGTTCACAGAAGATAGAAGAAACACATGGTGAATTTTATTAGTCTTCTGAGACAACTTGAAAATCCCGGGGACTTTGATTGCCTTTTTTTTTTCCTCTTATATCCGCAACATTATAGAAACCATACCTAGTATAGTAGAGTGATGAGGAAGATGAGGATTACCCTTGCATGCAGAAGGTACATTATGCAGTTAGACCTTGGTGCCACACTGAGAGGAAAACTCAGACAATAAATGCCACAAAGCATGTGAGCAGCAGGGAAGCATGAGTACAGTCCTGGTAAAGTGCTCCACAGTAAAAATCAAAGTAAGCAAATAAAAGCAGACATTGGTCTGGGCTTTTTAATCAGGCGCCTGGAGCAAAGCTGAGACAGAAATGATAAATCTGTGGCTATGTTATGGCACAGAGGGAGCACTGCAGTCGATCAGGTCAATGTTTATGTTAACTGTGATGGAAATCATTGAACATTCACCTTTCACCCTTGCAAATGAATCGGCAGGTTAGAAACTGCTGTTAATTTATGGAATAGCATGCAATCTCACTAACTATGTAGATGGAAACTGAAAGGTAAGCAATTTGAAACAATCCCTGGTTTAGATGGTGTGTTGATATAGTGAAATGCATAATGTGAATGTGAGTTGGCATTTTGAAACATCCATTTGCAACAAAGTAACAGGCAATTAGGAGGAAACCCACAAATTTTGTCTGATACTAGATGGCTGTACTGGTTCTTAGAGCACTTACATAACAACAGCATTTTGTGCTCCTGGCTCTGGCCATCGAGTTACACAAGAGTCAAGCCTGCAGTTTCTGGTCTCTAAATAAGCTTTCATTAGGAAATAATAAAGCAAAGTGAAAACATACTTATTTATTTTCAAATTGTCTTCAACACATCAGGACAGTTCTTTTCCTAAGAAAGTCACACAAGTGCGCAGGGAGTGACCTGAAAGATGGAGCCATGCAAACTGTCAGAAGAAGTATTTTCAAATGTCTCCTCTGTGAGCTCAGACCTTCCTCAGCTCCCCAAATGTGTAGATCATACACTGACAGAGGCTAACTACAGAAGCTGCAATTCACCTCTGTGATGAGTTGTAAAGAGTGTACAGGAGTGACCCGCAGGATCCCCATTAGCCACACTCACTGGGAGTGCTCTCTGCTGGGTCCTTACAGAAGACCCTTGGGGACATAACTCCAATCAGTCACTCAGCTACCTCAAGGACTTTCTCATTGCCACAAGACATAAAAACAAACAAAAAAACCCAAAACCAAAACTTTCCCAAGGGCAGAAACAAGCATTTTCAAATTATGTGAACCCACTTTGGAAGTAACTTGCTTCCCTTCAGAGTCAGGGAAAAGCAGTGTTCACAGAGCTCAATCCCTATGGCAAGTAACATCACCTTCAGACACGTGGAAACACAATTATTCTGCTAGCATTGGTGGGCAGCATTGCAATAATATTTTGAGGGGTTTTGCTGGCTTCCCTCATATTTTGTCCAATTCCTACATATAAAGACGTATAGCTCTTAACTGTTTCAAAACTGGAAATGTTGATTTCCACAACTGCTGCATTGTTTTCTCTCAGCTGTGAAGACTTCTAGATTTCTCCAGAAAGAGCACTTAAATTCCCTGTTGCATGCCTTTTTAAAGGCCTCCTTTCCATTGTTTAGATAATAGTTACCACCTACTATTATCTAGTACCATGTCTGTGATTAACGTAAATAACATTGATGCCAAACAAGCAGGAACCAATGACTAGAGGTTGATTTATGTTTACATTGAGGGAATATTCTAAGGTGCAAAGAAAAATTTACAGAATTTCTACATCATATTTCTCTTAATGCTACTAACACAGCTTTAATACACAAGCTAGAAAGACCAACAATTAATGTCAACAGAAGCGAGTATGGCTGAAGCTGATACACAGATTGCTTCAGTTCATTTTAGATACTTGTTAATATTTTTTTTTTTTACTTGAAGAAGTTTACACTCATTAATCAGAATCTGATTACATTGGAAAACACAGAAACATGAAAACAACCACTGTGCCTCATAAAGGAAGCCTGTATGAGACAATAGAGAGGCATATATTTCATCAAAAGGTTTTTGCTAAACTTAAGCGTTCAAAAAAATATCAAAGGACAAAATACCTTGAAGGATAAGTACAATGCAACATAAAAAATAAAAAAAGAGCTTTTGAAAAAGGTGTTCAGCACAATGAAATAGGTTTTAACCCAATGAGTAGGTCGTTGTGTAAATTATAAATAGCACGATCCTGATAGATGAAACATAATGATCCACAGGTTATCAGAGGAAATGAACGCCATGTCCCCATTTTGCAGATACAGTGGGACATGCTGCAATGATTTATACATTTTAAGGCAAAGAGTATGATAGCTGCTACAACGCTACACATGTTTTCGTCAGTATGAGTGGATAAACACTGTCAAGGTTATGGAATTCACCACAGTCCTTCACCTGCAAAGGAGCTAAATCCATCAGGAAGAAGACATAGACAGAAGAATGGCCTCAAGTGAGAAAATGTGTTCTGATCAACATCCTAAATTGTCTGAGAGTCAGATGTAGTTACATGCTTTTTGTTAGCAATATTATAACAGAAATTCTTTACAATCTCAATTGCAGAAATAATTGCAGGTTTGCAAACATAGATTTCACCACATGAGTGTTGAACAGTGTCCTGCTTCTGGCCAGGACAGAGCTGACAAAACAGATGAAAGACAGAGAAGATGCTTAAGTCACCTAGGCTGGTGCTGGCATATGCATGCTTATGAAGTTTCACAGAACTTCATGTACTTATAGTTTTAAAATGAAGCATGCATCTAATTCCTCTTTATCTTCCTCTTTTTTGACAACTGTTTTATTTTCTATCTCCATTTTATTTTTCTTAAAAATGTAATAAAAACACCTAATATGGATACAGAAACTAAGTTATGAATTTAAAATATATGATCATCGGGAAATTGGAATGTTACTATTTCCATGAAAAGACTAATTCTGATGTAATACATATACTGTACAATCCAGATGAAAGCATTTCTCAGTATGGCCAGAAATCCAACATAACTCAAATCCCAAGTAGTGTGATCACATTAGTGTTACCATAGGAAACACTGTAATTTCTTGACCCATATGCATTTGATTTCTCTCACAAAAATCACAGTAGATGGGTTTCTTAACTGCTGTAAAATTATACAGTTGGACTGAAATTATTTAACCTATCTTGACCTATGTGGACTAAAGCTGTACTTTAATGCAATTGATAACTGCTCTGTCTTTCCTTATGCACTAAAGCACATTGGGACAATGGATACTCCTTTTGCATTTTGGAACATACACATAGAAAAAATGACCTTGCTATTTCATTAAATGAAAAGTTAATTGACATTATGGTCTAGGGTATTATGAACTTAATAGTCTTCATGGCACTTAGTTTCATTACATGAATTGTTATAAAATATGGATTATGAGCCGAGAATTGTGTGAAAGACCTAATACCTGTCTTCACAATTGAAATGGCAGATTGAAATGGTGACTCTCAAAAAATTTTGTTAAATGGTCACCAGTCAGTATCAGTATAGTGGGGAAAAAAAGCCTCTGCATGATATAGTGACTGAAAATGAGATTCCTGTCGTGAACCAATCTCAGAATAATGGGAGGTTTGGCTGGATCTGGAGATCCGACATAATCCACTTTGAATTAGGAGTTTAACCTCCACTTCTACATATTTGAATTTTCCAGCTGAGGTGGCTGATCTCATTAGATAAAAATGAGTAATGTTTTGTTGAGAAGAAACAGGAGTTTATAACACTCAGAACATTGTCATATACTTAAGATGATCACCCAAAAGATAAATGCAGTACAAGCCATGATCTCTTCAGTATCTTCCACTAAAATAAAGTCAAAACATATTCTTCGCCCTGTTTCTCATCTTGTGATAGAATAAATTGTGATGAAGTATGTCATCTAGTGCCTCCAGTGGTACTATATTTTTGTGAACTCCATACTAGCTGAGTGGTTATGACTTAATCTATTCATTAATTCAATACATAGCTGATTAAAATATTAGTTCATCTCTTACAGTGTTTTAGCATGAAATACTAAGGGAATGGCATGAAGCTGCAACAGGGGATGTTTAGGTTGGATGTCAGGAAGAGGTTCTTCACTGAGAGAGAGGTTGGAACAGGCTCCCTAGGGAAAGGTCACAGCACCCAGCTTGACTGAGGTCAAGAAGCATCTGAACAATGCACTCAGTCCCATGCTCTGACTTGGCTGGTCCTGTGTGGAGCCAAGAGTTGGACTCTGTGATCTTTATGGGTCCCTTCCAAGTCAGAATAGTCTGTGATTCTATGATTCTATGATTCTATGAATAAATATGGTGAAAGGCCTCGAGGACAAGACTTAAAAGAAGTGGCTGAGGACACAGCTTGTTCAGCTTGGTGAGGAGAAGCCTGAGGTGTGACATTACAGTCTACACGTTCCTTAAGGGGGCAGCACAGGGGATAACCCTCCCTGGGAATCCAACAAAAGGACACAGGGAAATGGGATGAAGCTGAGAGAGGAGAAGTTCAGATTGGTCATTAGTGAGAGATTCTTCACTGAGAGCTTTTTCTGGTCACTGGAACAGGTTCCCCAGATGTGGCCACAACACCAAGCATGCCAGAGTTCAAGGAGGGTCTGAATGATACCCTTAGCCATATGGTTTAGTTTTAGGAGCAGAGAAGTGGATTTAATGCTGGTTATGAGTCCCTTACCACTTGAGATATTCTATGATTCTATGAAATACTGTAACCACAATAAAGCTGATTCTAGAGCTCCTAAACTACCTGTCAGCAAGTTACAAGGACAATAATTGAAATTGCGTGTCCAAAAAAAAGAAATATGGATTTAAAATCTGCATTCAAAAAGGAAACAGACTCAACTCAGGTGTCATACATGTAAAAATGATAGAGTTTGAAAAATTACTTAGAACTTATAGATTCATGGAATCATAGAATGTGTGGAAGGGACCTTTAAAGGTCACCTAGTCCAAACCCTCTGCAGTAACTTACTCAGACAACTTGCTTAGCTTTCAGTCCTTGTCAGTGACTCAATCCTTTGCCCCCTCCCAAAAAATAAATTTACAAAGAAAGACCCCTTAACAGCTCCAAATGTCCTTATTCATGATCAAGCAATCATGAGAAGAAACAGAGAACAAACTGCATGTTTCCTTGTTCAGAGAGAAGGGAGTATAACAAATTATGAAATTCAGACTGAAAATTAATTGAAATATCTAAACTCTAACTTTGGGTTTAACTGTTCAGTATTTATTAGTACACATACTGCTAGATACATAATGACTTCTTCAAATTGTACTTATTGATGGAAGCAAAACTGAAGAAGTTTTCTCTTTGGAAAATATGTGTGCACATCTGCACTCATATAACCACAGATCATAATAAATTTTATTTGCTCTTTCCTTTCTTGGCAGCCAAGATTGGTATGAAGGCATCTTGCTTGCATGTGCTAGAAAAGCTTTTATTCTCTCTATTAAAATTGAAATTTATTACTCTGTAGCTAAGTAAATTCATTACATGTTTTGGGGTTTTTTTGCCATGTAGTTGATTTGCTATTCATTCTTACCATATGCAATACACCAACCAAACAAATAAACAAAAAAAAAATCTAAAGTACTTTTTTAACTGAGTGAATAATAAGAAAATTGGAAGGATTTTCAATCATTGTTTAGAAAAAAATAACACTAATAATTTATTATTAATTTTATTTTGGATTTATTTTTATGAAGACAGCTCTTAGTANAAGACTTCACGTTCTCTTCATTTCACTGAATGCTCACAGCTGCTGTCACCAGGAGAGGATATCTTTCTAATGATCCCAGTGTTCAAAGATAACTTCTGATTAAGCCAAAAGTAGTGTGTTTGGGTTTGGATTTTCTTTTTTTTTTTTTTTCCTGTCTGAAAGGGTTGTTTGATTATTGACTCCAG
>VXBZ01004703.1:0-18283 GCA_013399135.1 Heliornis fulica | reverse complement strand
CCCGCACCCCCACCCCCGAATATGGATAAAATTAAGAAAATTTGAGAGTGCTGAAATAATATCTCCTTTAAAACACCCTTAAATAAGAGATAGACATCTAAAAAAAATCATAAAAGAGGTATATTTTTGAAGCAAAAATAATATTTTAATGAATTGTTCAGGAATATTTTAAAGAAAAAAATATATTTTTATTCATTTATAGGTATACCTAATGTTTTTATTTCTATTTTCTTTAAAGAAAAAAAACAGAGTAACTGTAAAACTAATCTTTTAAATTAAGCTAATCAAATTACATTAAACTATTAGGAAACTCATTGCTATCTTTCTTCATTTTGATCTGAGCTCTCTGTCTCTTTATTCTATTCTGAATATCAAAATTAAAAATATATTTGCCTCACATCCTGAATATCAGTGTTGATCACAGATATGTAGTTGGTAGGAGTCTCTTGTAAGATCTGTTAGAGCAGAAAGCCTTCTGGACCTTATGATCTGCAATATAGACACATGACAGAATGAGTTATATGCAGATTTCCAAGATAACTCAGAATGTCTTGGCCTTTTAACATTTAACTAGACCATTACCATTATTTTTAACAGAGTTCTTATGTGTGAATAATCTACACCATCTGTTGAGTGTAAAAACATAGTGGAAAAAATGTAACCTGGACGCAACAGTATTACTTTTACTCGTGTATTTTATGAACAGATGCTCAGAATAAAATTCAATTCCTGGAATAAAACTTTTGTTCCAGCAGAATCTAAAGATCAATAAATTTGAATTGTTCTCCCACTCCCTCAAAAGACTGAATATTAGAAAAACCTTTATTAATTTTGTTCCTTGAATAGTGAAATTACATAGGAAAGAGTATCTTAATTTTCTGTGCTGATTTTAAGAAATACATAAAAAATATGGAAAGTTGGAATGAAAATATTTTTAAAAGGTGAGAGAAGTTAGACATGATAAAAGTGTGGTAGATAAATGCACAACAGAATAAGAAGGGAATGGAGAAAATAAAGTAAAAAAAAAAAGGGGGGCTAGACAGTATCTTGATGTTTGCCACCATTTGCGTCGTGGCTGACTAGCTTGCTGTTCATTTTACCGAGATTACTCATCTTATGCTGTGAGTTTCTGAAAACAGTCAGAAGTTTCTGTGGGAGTACTTTTGGTACTTGGTTACATGTGAGGTGATACTACATGCTGCAAAACAAAGGAAAACATGGGCAGATACACTTCTATGCCCCTAAAGACAATGGTTACACTCTTAAAAAAATATTTTTTCTTTCATTATCTGCTCTTCTCTCTGTGGTTAGCCCATGGAAAGCTGTGCATTACATATGGGATCTGAAAAAATACAAGCAACTAAAACTGCCTTCTATCATCAGTTTTTGACTGCAAATTTTAATTCCAGTTTGTTGACAGCTACGTAGGTAATTGGAGTTTCATTGAAAGAGATCTACATTTCTCATGTGTGATGCAGTGTGGTTTTGCTGTTATGATATTCAAAATGATAATATAAATGAAGATAGACTCACCCTTTTTCCCATAAAGCCACAGGTTTCTTGCTGAGACTGGACTTGTCTCTGCTCCAAGAACTTGTACCTTGTTCCAGCCACTGGCCATGGATCTCACATTCTAGACTGAACTGTGCCAGCATAGCACAGGAAGGTGTGTGGTGGATTTATCCCCAATGGTAAAGCAGATGGGGACTTTATAAGTTAAGGTGTACACAAAAGAGGACTTAGGGACGTATGAAGTGAGAAACTTGTAGAAACTATGTTTAAATAAACACAGAGAAATACTGCAGAACAGAGAGACACAGTAGTAAGACTGAATTTGCTTTGACCATGCTCGCATCACTTTTGTGTTGTTAACATTTGAATTAGGGAATCACAAAAACAGAAAAAAAGATGACATTTTTCACTTATGGGCTTATGCTGGCATGGTTCAACAGATTCAGAAACAGGACACATCCTCAAACCCTAATGGTGACCTGCCACATACAGCAAAGAAAAAAAAAAACAACAAAAAACAAAACCAAAAAAAAACCATGAAAGCAAGAGTTCTGACAACTTCCTTAGCAGATAAGTTTCACATGAACCACTTCAGTCCTCACAACACTCTAGAATAGCTAAATTATTGTTTTCATGATAGCTCATTATCTCAAAGCATAAAAAATGTTCTCAATGATTCTGGCAACTATTGTGACAGAAAATCATGGATTTAAAAGGCAAGATTTGACTGCATCCTTAAGAACAGGTTTTTACAAAGCTACTTTGGGAGAGATAAACAAGATATTTTATGTACTTTATACATTGGCAAACTTTAATTTACCTTTATGATAATTTAATTTCTGTTTCTCTTATCATGGTATTTAGATTGTTTGATCTAGAAATGTGAAGGTTTACCTCTTAGTAAAAATCTGTAGTCCTATTCACAGGAGCCATTTTTCTTCCTCTCTTTCTTGCCCCAAGACAACACTCCTTTCCTTTCGCCAAAGCCAGATAAAGTCTTAAAAGGTCTTCAGGGTGGGTTTTTTGTGATATTTATATAATAATTGTATTCATATTCATATTCATATTCATATTCATATTCATATTCATATTCATATTGTATTCATGCAGTTAGACATAAAATGAGAAAACAATTAAATATGTGATCACTAATAAAAATCCCAAGGTTGTTGAGATTGACTTATAGAAGACTTAAATGCAAGTTTTTGTGCAAGCAGAAAGGGCTTTGCTTGATGAGTTCGGAACAAATTGATTTCCAAAAGCTAATGTTCATCCATAAATATTATCATTTTTAACTCTCTCAATTATTTTACTTCATAGAAAGCGTATTCACATTGGGTCTAGCTAAATCTTGAAAATCTAGAGTTCATTTTTTAAGACAATGGATGCTTTGTAGAATTATGAAATTACTGCAATATTTCTAGGGAGTGATAATTTTATACAGAGTCTTTGAACTAAAATATATGTCATTCTAATGCACTGTCTTTGTGGCTGACTTTCTAAGGAGTTTGATATTTTGGAGAACTACATTAAGGTTAAGCAATTCATTCGAAATCCTTGCCTACTAAATATCTTCTGCAAAGATTCCAAACTAAAGTATTGGTTTTAAAGTTTGACTAACAAGTTGAAAAACTGAATTCCTTTCTGTTTTTCTGTGCATGCATCTCAGTGTTAACTAACTTCTTCACCTATAGTCTGGTGTTTCACAGAGCTCTTGGAAACAGAGTTGGTAGAGAGATTTTATGATGACAGAATATTTTTCCATTTGAACTCTGTGTCCTAATTTTCATATGAAAACACTTTGTAAAAATAAACTTCTCTAAAAGTACTGAATAATAGCTTTCACTGAAAGTGAAAGCAGTTAAGAAGCCACAAAGGTTAACAGAACACAGAAACATAGAGAAGTCCTCAGTTAAGAAACTGTTCCTGAAGATAAATACACACTAAAGCCAAAATAAATTATGCAGTGCAAATACGACTTCTGTTGTTTTACAAACAATGTGGCAAAACTTCTGTGGCTCTTCTCAGATCATATGAGCCAGAACCCACCTGACGATGGGTACTGCTGCACAGAAGCATGCAATAAAATGGTCTTTTAGTTAACAAAAGAGGCTTTCACAAATGATAATCCTGTGAAAGAATACAGCTTAGAAAATGCAGGCGGACAGCCATTTCAACATCGCTATTTTAAATGGGTTGATCTAAATTTATTGGTGTCAAAGAAACTGAAGTGCTTATATGGACTTTTAATGAGTTTTATCCCTCCAAATAGATCCCCAAAGGCAGTGTGACTTCCAAATAACGAGGCTAATTTTACTAGAATACATTTTTGCACAAGGAGAGAGAGTATTGATGGAAAGATACTATTAAATTGGGAAGCCAAAAGTATCCTAGAAAGTAAGTTTAACATGGTTTATTTATTGATTTTTATTTCCCAAAAGATCAACAATCACAAGCTTTGTGTGAAACCTACAATATATAAGTACCAGTACTACTGGCAGAGTAAAATGAACTTCTCTAGATAGAAATTAAGTTTTCAATAGGTGAAGGAGCAAAGACAGAGTGTTAGCTACATCTGGTTAAAGGCTATTCCTAAACGGAAATTTGTTCAGAAATTCTTTTTGGACATCTGACAAGTTCTCATAAATTGTTAAAATTCATTTGTGAGGAGGCGATGATAGATGTTGAAGTGCTTAGCATGTTCCAAACAATACACAGCAATCTGCAGGAATGCATCTTCAAGCAGTGATGTGAGGAGAAGGTTAGTTTCTTCAGAAAAGCAAGCAAGCAAACAAACAAATAAAACCAGCCCAAACTGCTACCAAGTAGAAAGGTTTTATATTCAGGGTTTCATGATCAATGAATACTAATTCATGTATTCTTTAAAAAATGATCATCTACAAAAGTAACAAGCAGTACATCCACCACAAGCTCCCCAAGAATAAAGCAAAGCATTGAAGACTGAGAGGCTGGGATGGGTAGAGGTGAATGTCAGAGTTGTTTAAGTATCAGAGTTGTCATAAACATCAAAAAATATTGATTATGGCATCTCTGCCAAGGATAAAACAGATAAGGCTCGGGCAGTGGAGAATTAAAATGCTGTCCTATTCTGATTTTTATGGCATTCAGAGCACTCTGGAATGCCCCAGATATTACAGCACATGGAGCTTGACATGCCTGAATTATATTATGCCATATTCTCATTTAAAATGGCCTATAGCCTACTGCATGTTGGTAAGAACATGTCTGTCTGCATTTTGCAGCTAATAAGGAATCTACATATAGGAAAGCATTGTCTATTCACTTTGAAGTGCAAATTAATGGGCAGAGTTTATATAAAGTTGACATAATATAGTCTGTCTTCCGTTTTCTTTAAATTTTCTAAAAGAGCGTCTTCATCCAGAGTAAAGGGCAATATAAGATTTTATGCCCATTTATACCAATTTATATTGAACCTGCAGCATGTGGATTTTTTTTTCTGTTTATAAACATAAAGTTTTCAATTAATAACCATTCTGTGTCTGGCTACCTAGAACACTACTGAGCAAATAGATCACCCTGAATCACATAGTAAAATGATCAGAAGTTGTACATAACATAAAATTTGCAAAATGCAGGACTGAAAGTCTCAATACCTACAAAAAGTAAAGTACAGATAGATCGCCATAGTTGAGGTAGGGTACAGCAGAATGACATGAAAATTAAACACATCAGTGATCTTTGTGTTAAACATTTGGTTTGGCCAATGAAACAGAGCAATCACTGAATGTGCTGAGTATCTTCTATTCCCTTGGGCTCCAGTTCTTCCAGTTATCATTCACTAACTTGCATGATTACTTTCTGACTATTTCTCATATTTATTTTTGTACCACAAATGCTTGCTGATCTTAGCTTGCCAAACCAGATGTAATGACAATTAATCCTACAGCTTTTAAAACATCCTGACCTGAAAAAACATCTTTCTGTACAGCGAATAATTTCAGACATTTGAAGCTTTGCTTTGCTAAGGAGTTAATATCCACAACAAGGACATAAAAAAACTAAGGGGAGAGGGAGAGAAGGGGACTGTTGCTGCTTTTTTGGTTAAACACACTGCAGATGTCTTACTAGCAGAGCTATCTGTACATTAAGTACTTGATATGTTAAATGCAAAGATACCAAAATTATGTCTCAAGTATGCACTTTGCAACCATGACTGTCTATAAGAATTGTGTCCACTCCAAAGAAAATATTAGATTCCGCACAAGCATATGTTTTATATAATCTAGGGATAGCATGCAGTCAGGAATAATTTATTATGCACATCTGTAAGAGTGCTATGTTTTAAAAGACAGAGTTTTTATTATAGCTTAACATTATTTACTTAGGGGGAGGGGAGAATCCTGACAGTTTTAAAGAATCAGTTTGCGTCTTTAATAAAACAGAAAAGAAATCCTCCACACTCAATTCAGTCCAGATTGTATTTGATCATTCTGCGTGGTTTTATGACTTTTATACTTTTCAACACGGTGAAACAAAGGATTAAAGCTCAAAATCCCCCTCCTTAAATGGAAACAGCTTTTACCAGGAGCAGACACAAATCTTTGTTCTAAACTGACAGCACAGGTCTGTATTCTGCCCTTGACGCAGCCACCCACTGTCCATCAGGGTGAGGGAAGCAGTATCTATGGGCTGAAGGGCTTGATATTCTTTGGGGGTCTTCTCTGGATTCTTTCATATTTCTTTTGTAGTNAAAAAAAAAAAGAGTTCTGTAGCTTGATATGTGGAAATGTCACCAGCGAAGGATACTCATGATCCACATTTCTTCAGAGCATTGCCTTAGCAGACCCCTGCCAGCACCCCACATTCTGGGGACAGTTGTGACTCACTGTGTGTTTCCCTTCCCAGTGCACAAACCACTCTTGCTCAGGATATCTCCTCCATGGGCATCTGAAACCAAAAATAAATCAAAGCAATTGGTAAACCCTGAGAAAGTGAGAACAATGGGGTCTTCTTTGAGTTAAGTTTTTCTGTGATATGACAGAGGGGATAAGAACTCAATGCATTTTGCTGCCTACAGAACAAGGAAAGTATGCTCCAACTGAAGCTCTCAAGTTACTTTCTGTAATTCTACATAATCACAGCTTTCCAGTCCTTGTTTCCCACAAGTTGCAGCCCTCAGTTTGCTCCTGGCTTGAGAAAACTGCAGTTTCAGGCCTGCTGTTTTACTTTTGCCCACAGATCCTGGACACTCATATCTCTCCGAACGTGACATTTCTAAAGCAGTGGTGTTTGTCTATTTGGATAAAGTTTCCATCTCTGTACATTTATTTGCAGCTCACATCTGTATGCAGAGAACATTTTGAATAAAACTTTTGAAACCAGAACTTTTAGAAAGTATCTAAATGTACCAACAGTGGGACATCCTCCTCTTCAAGGAGCTATCCTTTCTACCAAATTCCAACTCTAATTCTTCACTGTTGGCCATGAATGCCAACAGCTTTGCCTTGATTTTAAGTCCCCTGATAGATTGGTGACTGTCCTGGTTCTAGCTAGGGTAGAATTATTTTTCTTTCTAGCAGCTGGTGAAGTGCTGTGTTTGGGAGTAAGGGTGAGAGCAGTGAGAGCTGATAACACAGGGATGACTTAGCTGTTGCCAGACAGTCGAGGACTTTCCAGCTTTTCATGCTGTCCTGCTAGCAAGAAAGTGGGGGGCACCCAGGAAGCTGGGAGGGGACACAGTCAAGGCAGGTGACCCAAACTGTGGTGACCAAAGGGGGTATTCCATACCAATCCTACTCAGTGCAAAGGACGGATGGTTGTGGTGGAGCACATGACTTCAGGATGCATGGTTTGGGGAATAGTCCAGCTTCAGGACAACTCTGGGCTGTATAGTCTTGAGTTTGGTGAGAAACTGCATTGCGTATCACCAGCTTTGTATATTTTTCTATAAAGTCTTGTTATCATTACTTGTTTTTCACTCTGCTGTCCCTCCCAGAAAACTTTACTTATATTAAAAGATTAAGTTTGCTATTGGCTGCTTTTTTTTTTCACTTATCCTACCCTACCCCTGAAGAAAGAGTGGCTGAGAGTTGCTTAGGTGTTGGCTGGGGCAAAACCACAACAGTGGCAAAACCTGAAATAAGTACAATCATATCTCGATAATTATTTTTAATAAATAAATGAGTACATATGTAATAAATAAGTACATATGTACTTATTTATATACATAAATAAAATGCTATTTTCTATTAAATGTCATTACTTAATAGTGTTTTCTGGTACAGCATTGAGGGTGGGGTTCGGAACTTCTGTTGCTGGGCTTTCCCTTCTACTAACAAATTCAATAGATTACCTAGAAAAGATATCAAAGAACATCATATCTTCTCTTCTATTTTCTAAATGAAAGAGCAACTTTTCTGTAAATTTGGGTTCTGTCTTAAATCAATGTATTTAAGTAAAAAATAAAACTAAGTTATTATTGAATATTGTATCCATGAGAAGGAATAATCAGTTTCAAGTGCTTTTTTCCTATACTTTGACAAATAACGCTTTAAAACAATATATTGGCAGCATAATCTCACAGAAGTGCAAAATTTACAAAGATTACCAGATTTGGATATATTCAGATTTCACAGAAGTGACATTACACAAAGCAGGTAATTTTATGCAACTATGAGATCCATATTGCACTGGCTAAACAACATCAGGGTATTGGGCTTCTGAGCATATTAAGCACATGAGCAATTTATGGCATTATCAGAAAGTGAAGGATACAATTGATAAAGGACTACTATTTGACAAAGTTTTTGTTCACAGCATGAAATTACAAAAAAAAATTAAAATATTTATAACATATTAATTGCTTGAAACAATAGTTGGATAGTGTCTGTTGGTATATTATTCACTAAAACAGTGTAAATATGCCTAAGTTGAATATCTTAAGAACTCAGCATACATTAGAGCACTAAAGCTTAAACCTGCTTTGGCAGGGGGGTTGGACTTCATGATCTCTCAAGGTACCTTCCAACCCCTACAATTCTGTGGTTCTGTGATTCTGTGAATGATAATGGTTTTAACTAAAACTTGACAAGATTAACATAACAGATTTTGGCCTTTGTAAATACTGCATAGGACTCTTTATGATTTGATATAATCTATATTACCTATTAATTTCTAAAAGGCATATTACAAGGATGATCTTCCTCTCTCCCTTATTCCTTAACGAGAAATGAAAACAGAAAATTGCAGCACACAGGAGAAATACAGAGATGTAGTCAAAGTACATAGGGATGCAATGATGGAGGCAAAAGCCCACTTGGAATTAAAAGGAAGACACAGAGAAGGCAGAGTTACTGAATGCTTGCTTTGCTTCAGTCTTCATGGCTTAAGACCAGCACTCAGCTTAGCCAGACCCCAGAAGTAGAAGAGAAAGTCTTGAAAAGGAAGACCTCTTGATTGATTGGGTTAGAGAACATCTGAGCAAACTCAACATCTACAATTCAATAGTCCCTGATAGGATACACTAATGAGTGCTGAGAGAACTGACAGATTATATTGCTGGGCTTCTCTCAGTCATGTTTGAGAGGTCATGGAAAATAGGAGGGGTGTCTGAAGACTGAAGGAAAGTTGATGTCAACTGTGGTCTTAAAAAAGGGAAATAAGGAGGACCCAGTAAACTACTGGCAAATTAGTCTCACCTCCATCCATGGAAAGGTGGTGGAACAGCTTATTCTGGTGTTATTCTTATACATGTGGAGGAGAAGGTTATTGCAAGTGGTCGACATGTATTCATCAAGGGTAAATCATGCCTGGCCATTCTGAGAGTTTTCTGTGATGGCATGACTGGCTGGGTAGATAAAAGGGGAAGCAGTGACTTTTGATTATTTTGACTTGAGCAAGACTTTTGTCACCATGTCCTGTAACATCTTTATAAGCAAGCTTAGGAAGTGTGGGTTGGATGAGTGGGCTGTGAGGTGGATTGAGAACTGGCTGAATGGCAGAACCAGGAGGGTTGTGATAAGCAGTGCATAGTCTAGTTGAAGGCTTGTAGCTGATGATGTGCCCCAAGGACTGGATGTGCTTCATCCAGTCATACTCAATAATGAGAACATCTGTGACCTAGACGAGGTGACATTGCACTGCTATTCAGCAAGAATTTGACGAACTAGAGAATTGGTTGGAGAGGAACTAAATTAGTTTCAACTAGGACAAGTGTAGGGCCCTGCACTTAGGGAGGAAAAAAACAAGTACAGGTTAGAGATTGAGCTGCTAAGAATCAGCTCTGCGGAGAAGGAACTGTGAGTCTTGGTGGACAATAATCTCTCCATGTGACAACAGTGTGTTCTTGTTGACAAGAACAATGGTATTCTGGGATGCATTAAGAAGATGGTGGCCAGCAGGTCATAGTTGGTTCTACTGCCACTCTATTTTGGCATGGTAATGCCATATCTAGAGTATTGTGTCCAATTCTGGGCTTCCCATTTCCAGAAAGACAGGGAACTACTGGAGAGAGTCCAGGGAAGGGCAGTAAAGATGACAAGGGGACTGGAGCATCTCCTCTTTAAGAAAAGGCTGAGAGAGCTGGGTCTGTTTAATCTGGAGAAGACTGAGATGGGTACATATCAGTGCTTATAAATATCTAAAGAGTAGATGTCTAGAGAAAGGGGCTAGAGTCAATGGTGTCCAGAGACAGGAAAAGGAGATTAGGCACAAGTTAGGACACAGAACATTCCATGTGAACATGAGAAAAAGACTTCATTACTCTGTAGGTAACAGGGGACTGGAACAGGTCATCCAGAGAGTTTGTTGAGTCTCCTCTGGAGATATTAGAAATCCACCTGGTTGCAATCCTGTGCAACCTGCTCTACGTGATCCTACTTTAGCATGGGAGTTAGACTAGATGATCTCTGGAGGTCCCTCAGAGGGCACATGATTCTGTGATTCTGTACGTAGACAGACATACTAAGATAAAGAATATCTGGAAGACAATGGAAAACATTATAAAATAAGATAGAAAGATGACAGGGAAACACTCTAAATCATGAGTAGGTGTGGCAGCAGGATCAAAATTATCCTCCCTAATACAGTATTTGAGCTCCTATATTAAGTAGATATGTTAAGCAAATAAGTGATTTCATGAAATAAAATACTGTAAGTCTTTGAGTGCAAGTATCTCAGAAAACAAAGTATTGTTAAAGAATTCTATAGACAGAGGACCCACACTATACAGTACTCGATACAACCTTTGTTCAGAATAGGCATTTTTGACAGAGCATACAACACTAATAAAAGTATAATTAACTGCCTTGCAGAATCTGTACTGAATTCTGAGTTTTCATCTCATGCAGAGATGAAAGCAAGCATAAGAGCTTGAAATGTCCAGTCAATTCTTACTGTTCCCATTATATGCATCCAAAAGATCAAAATATTGTCAGGAATAATAGAAAGCAATAAAAAAGATACCACAGACAGGCTACTATGTTCTTGTACAGGTATAAATTAATTCCTTCTTTGGACAGGAAGTGCATATACTTTACTGGAGTTTTTCTTCCTCTAGAAATTTTATAATAGATTTATCTCATTAGCTGAGGATATTTGTGACTGAAGAAGGTTCATTCACAATCAGATTCCTCTTCTTGTACTGCTTTTTTAGAGGGAAGGTTCATATAAAGGAAAGATAGAACACTTACAAAGCTTGCAGTCCAAGAAAAAGAATACTTAAGGTGTGATTTTTTAATTTTTTTTTTTTAAATAAAAGGTTCAGCTCTAGGACTAAATTATGAATACAAAAAAAGTTTTGCTGAAGGAGGCATAAATTTGTACTACACAGATAGGGCATTTTAACTAATAAAGTTCCATAATGAAATTATACCTTTTCTGAACAGAACTGCATTTGGATTATTTCATTGCAAGAATAATATCAATTTTTTGTGTGGTTTATACATCAACAAATTCCAGTTGCCTGGAATGAAATTTCAGAATTATTTATTTCCTTCAATGTTATCTTCCTTGCCTTAAAGAATCCTTCCTCTCTCACAGACTGTTCATATTGTGAACTTCTCTTCATTGCTCCGGTTGTGACATGAGACTAGTATCAGTATTAAGATGAGAACTTTTGCCTGCAGGTTCCCTTAGAATATTGCAAATCAAACACAGTTGCATATGCACCCACTGATTACATTGAGGTCCTCAGCTGCCCATTTTCTGCCCTGGCCTTTGAACAACCATATCCATTCCTGTTGCTCTTGAGCAATTTCTTCCAACATAGAATGTGTCTTTTTAGATACAAGCCATTTCTGACAAGCCACAGAAGCTCTATCTTCTGTCCCATTCCATGTTGCTCTTGTTGACACTAGGTGCTGAGGTACAATTCAGGATTACATCTGTTACTCTAGTGTTGCTAAAGTTCCATTGTCTGAAAGTCAAATATATTTGTGAGTACGAATTGTGGTCATCTTCACCTTTTTCAGATGATTTTAACAACTGCTGTGACTTTCTGAAGAATTTTATACACATTTTTTCCCTTTCAGACATGATGGAAAACTTTTTTGTAGTGTACTAACTTACACACTAGTTAGAAGTTGTGCTTGAATTAAAGGCATTAAAATGCAGTTCAAGGGGAGTGGTTTATCTTTACTCATGCTTCATTCATGAATTTGTCCTCCACTGACATGCTTTTATTTCTCTTGCATTTTCCAAAGGTTTCTGTGACTGGTCATGACTAATTAATTTTGAAACTCAGTAATCCAGTGGCTCAAATGGAGATCAGTGACAAGTGGCATTCCTCAGGGGCTGATATGGGGGCTGGCTCTGTTTAACATTTTTTTCAGTGGCATGGACAGTGGGGTTGAGTGCACCTTTAGCAAGTTTGCCAATGACACAGTGTGATGTGGTCAAAATGCTGGAAAGGAATAGATGCCATTCAGAGGAATCTTGACAAGCTTTGAAACTGAATGAAGTTCAACAAGGCCATGTCAAAGGTCCTATATAAAGGGGCAGGGCAAACCCAAGCACAATTACATTGGGTGGAGAATGGATTGAGAGCAGCCCTTCTTGGACTTGGCACTGCTGGTGAATGGAAAGTTCAACATGAGGCAACAATTAGTGCTTGCAGTTCCAAAAAGCTAACAGTATCTCGGGCTACACCAAACCTATCATGACCAACAGGTCAAAGGATGTGATTCTCACCCTCCTCTCTGCTCTTTTGAGACTCCACCAGGTGTACTGTGTCGTGCTCTGGGGCTCCCAGCAGAAGAAAGACATGGATCTGTTGAAGCGAGTCCAGAAGAGGGCGATGAATAGAGGGCTGGAGCACTTCTATGAAGATAGTCTGTGATAGTTGGTGTTGCTCAGCCTGGAGAAGAGAAGGCTTAGGGAGACTTTATTGCAACCTTCCAGCTTCCAGTACATAAAGGAGTCTATAAGAATGTTGGAGAGAGTACTGGAAGTGCAAGGAGTAACAGCTTTAAGATGAAGAAGTGTTGATTTAGATTACATATTAAGATGAAATTCTTTACTATGAAGATGGTGAGGCACTGGAACAGGTTGCACAGAGAAGCTGCATATGCCGCATCCCTGTAAAAGTTTAAGGATATGTTGGATGTGGCTTTGAGCAACCTGATCTAGTGAAGGATGTCCCATAGCAGGGGGTTGGAACAGATGATCTGTAAGGTACCTTGCAATCCACAACATTCTGTGATTCTTTGATATAAAATCAGATCTGTTCTATCTCATGTTGGCCACCAATAACTCTTTCCTTTTCTGTCATCTCTTAATTTATTTTGCCTTAAGTCTTTCACTTATGTGTGATAATATTAAGTAAAGCCTTTCCACCATTGTTAATTATAAGTGTGACTATGAATAATTATCCTGCAGCTTTGCAGGTTTTATTTCACATTTACAGTGGAAAGGATATAGTTTCTTTTAAAAGTATAGTTAGATTTAATTCACAATAAATAATGTAGATGAATAAGAAATGCAGAGATTTCTCCTGAAAAATAGTCATATATTTGGAAAGATCACAGATCAGTTTGTCTAAAATCGTCACATTTATTCCAGACTCAGACCATTTTAATGAGAGTAGAAATAGATAAAACATATAAACCAGGTAATTTCCAAGAGAGAGTACTCAATACAGCTCAATTCACCTGGCCAGTGGCTGGGTATTTTTGGCACTCAAGGTACATTTACAGATCATCTGAGCCTGGTTGTATTTTTTGATTCATTTGAGAGTAGTAAACAAGTATACTACTAAAAAGCAGCCTTGATAATTAGTAAAGTCTGTAATAACATCTGGTTAACAGTTGGTAGGCACAACATCACACAGATGTAGTTCTGACTCATTCTGCTCATGGAATACTTCATTAAGAATGAATCCTACTTGTGACACTCAGTGATAAAAGATACCTGTAAAATTTTACCTGTTCTTAATGAATTCTAGTCAGTGTCTGGTTTGCAAATTATATTTCTCCAAAGAGATAATACTGTGCATACATAGCTTAAACTTAGGAAATTAGGACTAATTGCATCCTTGTGGCCAGTATGTCAGGAATCATTTGCACATGCCTGAAGGTATTCTTTAAAAAGTAAGGGCTTCAGAAAAACAGAAAGGATAATATAGGTCTCCAAACCTCCTTTCTGTGGAAAGGACTTCATGCAAAAATTTGAGTACAGGTCAAAGAGGAGAAAATCTGCAAAGAGAAGTCTATCTAAAGATCTATTAGTTCTATGCTATCCCATCACAACCCATCTTCTGATGGTTAAGGCCTTCTGACTTCTGGCCTAAAGCCAGCGTACCTACAAAGGCAAGTTACGTGGGATGGGCAAAATGAAGACTACAGAAATTAGTGATCTTCTTTAGAATATAAGGAAGTATATGGTGTTTATGGTACTCTAAAATAAAAAAAAAACATAAAATCAAAAGGGCCTATGATAGATGAAGAAGTGAGAAGGCAGCTGAGGAACATCTGAGATCAAGTGTCTAATTCTAATAGTGAACCTAAAGGTGAATAGAGTGTCTGATTAGAAACTGGAGTTTTGAGGAGTAACTTTTGAAGAACAGAGTGAACAACTTTGAATGTTAGAGATAGAAAAGTCTGTTTGAATGCAGGCAAGTTGCTCTTTCTGTCTTTGAGAGAGGAAAAAAGGAGACGAGAGTATGTAGAGTTATGTCCTAAACAAAGTAAATTATGAAAGATAAGAGGAGAAAGATAAAGGCTTTTTTTTTCTTTTTTTTCTTTTTTTTATGTGAAAAAAAAAGGTTTATTATCTTGGAAAACTTACACTTCTACAGTTTCTTAGTGATCCAATTTCTCAGCAGAGGTAAATAAAAATGAGCAACCACCCTAAATGTTAAATGAAGAGCAGACCTCAAACTTCCTATAGTTTACTGCATAGAATATTTTGTCTATATTCTTGGGGAATTTAGTCTGTAATTTTGCTAGTTTTCTTTTGTATTCTTGTAAATGAGAAGTGGCCTTTGAGAGAAACCAGCATGAAGTGAATTATTTTGAAAGAGCAGTATCAAAACATAGGACAAATTATGATGACTTTTGACACCTGTGGAAAAGGAGTCCATATGCAGTAGGAAAAGGGGACTACTGGCTTAAAATGGGGTTACCACTGACAAGAAAATAACCAT
Organism: Heliornis fulica; assembly: GCA_013399135.1. Lineage (NCBI taxonomy): Eukaryota > Metazoa > Chordata > Aves > Gruiformes > Heliornithidae > Heliornis > Heliornis fulica. The sequence continues at coordinate 3,150 of VXBZ01004703.1, read as the reverse complement.
GGTACTATATGATCTCTGTTACTAGATTATTTCTATAATTCACTATTATTGATGTCTTTACCCTCATAGTACCTCTGTGAGGCAAGGAACTACTACAAACTACATCTTTCACAAAGGGAACCAAGACACAGCAGGATTATAAGCAATTTGCTCATGGTCACACAGGATTTATGTGATGGAACAGGGAGCTGAACCCTTGTTTGTCAATCCAATCAACACTTTAAATGCACAAGGCTGCCTCTGCAGGCCTCTAGCCAAACTGAGTTTTGGCTAGGGGCCTGCACTGAACATTGAACTCCATTGGGGACTTTTTGTTAACAGTTCAGATGAATGTTTCCTTACAGATATTTTTTCTTTATAGTCAGTGGGAGATGGAAAAAGGTAGCAAAATAAAAATAAGATAATGTATTTTAAAAGTATGAGCTAAAGGAGCTGTATCAACAGGAGATACGGATACTAAGCTTCCCTAGATACCATACATCTAGTGGCTCTGTTCTCTTAAGGCAGTTCTATATGACATTTCAGATAATATATTTCAAAATAAATAAAAACTACTGCAATATTATTTAAAAAAAACAGACTTGTGATTCAGCTTTGATGTACTTCCTATATGTTAAGAACAGTTACGTTATAAATGTTATGTTTCTTTAAAAAACAGACAAAGAGCCTGAATTCTACTGCCAACATGTCTCCCCTGAAACGGCATTTTAAGCACTATTACTTAAACAGTAAGAGTGTTCTTCTGGGAGCACTGGCACATGTCTGGCAGTGGGTGACATGCAGGAGTGGGGGAAAATTTGATTCTCACCTAAGCTGAGCTGACACTAAAACAATTTGAGCGACTCAGTTATCATAGAAAGCTAGTATCAGGTATGCACCTTCTGCTTGGGATCAGAACTTTGTACTCTTTATTGGGTGTAATATCTTTCTAAAGTTATTTATGAAACTACCTTTAACCACAATCCCAGAAGACACTAGTTCCAGGAATAATGTTTCTGCTGAAAGTATTCATATCAAAGGCGGGGCTGTGACAGCACAGTATAAGTGTGCTTGTCTGTATGTATCTCACTGACTCTCATTATACAAAAGGATGTGATTTTAAATGCATTTGAGTATATAATTAAGTAAATAAGAATGAGAATGGTGTGACAGTGGAACAGGTTGTCCAGAAGAGTTGTGGACACCTCATCCCTGGAAGTGTTCAACATTAGATGGGACTTTGTGCAATGTGGTCTAGGGAAGGGTGTCCCTGCCCATGACAGAAGGGTTGTAGCTGAATACAATGATTAGGGTTAGAAGCGACTCCCAGAGGTCATCCAGTCCAACCCCCCTGCAAGAAGCAGGGACACCCCCAACTAGATCAGGTTGCTCAGGGCCTCATCCAACCTAGCCTTGAACGTCTCCAGGGATGGGGCATCCACCACCTCGCTGGGCAACCTGTAGCTTTTATTCCAAAAGAATATAAACTAGAACAAAATCACTATATCACTAGTAGAGGTGCAAGACGAGGAATAAAAAATGTGAACTAATTCTATAAATCCAGACCATATTTCTTATATGACAAATAACAATTATCTATCTCATGCTGAGTGTTTAAAATTTTAAAAGTCAAAACAATTAATAAATTGAATCCTTTATCTTAAAAGTTAACATGATAATTCATTCCTATCAAGTGTCACAGAGGCCTAAATTCCCAAAGCAAATTCATTCTCAAATAATAACATTTTTTAAAGTACTAAAATCTGTAAATGCCATATTCTCTTCTCAAGTGTTACCTTCTTATTTCAGTTTAACCAAATAATCATGCTAAATTTTCTTCATCTAAACTCTACAATGAAAAACAAGGCTATAAAATCCTATCTATTCCAAAAGACTAATCAATTGAATGATGACGTCATAGTCTTGCTGCTTTCTGAAAAATAAATACTGGTTAGAAAAGTGATTCTCAGCCTGCACATAAATTTGCTCAGATCTTTTGGTAGTTTTTTATTAATTCCTTGACAATTAATTTTTCAAACATTAAAATAATCCAAACCAAACCCAAAACAGTAGTGTTGAAAATTCTTTCTTGTCTTATATTTGTCCTTTGTGGATGTCATCTCTCCTAATTAATTTATATTTTATTAATAAAAATTCATAAAACTGAGATTCACCTTTTTAAACAGTCTCTTCTGTGGATTGTAAATTTATGAGAGTGCCACAATTCAAGAGAAGTAATCTGTGTACACACTGGTTTTGTTAGAAGCATTGCTTAATTCCATTGTTCTTTAGAAGTGGGTCCAGCATGGCATGCACAGACATGTTCCCTTTAAACATTTGTCTTCAATCATCATCCATTTCTATTCTAACAAAGGAAAGGAAAAACCCCCTTTCTGTATTTTGGCATATGTAATGCCATTGAGGTCTGGGTGCCATATTTTCTCTGTTAGAATGGACCAATATACCTTTCAGTTAAAAACGTGGTTCTGCTCTTTTCTATCTTTCCTTCTATGCCACTCAGGATTTCACTCTTACAGAGTCACACAAATGTCCAGTGATCTCCTTTTATGTTCCAACTTTCAGGAATAGGGTAGAATTTCTTGACCAGAACAATAAAATCAGTGACACTGCTCAACTCTGCCAAGTGACAAGAGCAGTAATAAGCAAGTGCTCTCCAGGTGCCACTGACAACACCAGGCTCATCAGCATAAGCAAGCTGTTCTCCCAGGCATTTGGTGGATGTCCCATGTACTGAACTGCTCCTCTATCCATTTTTTATGTGGTAGAAGAGATTGCCTTAACCTATTAGCACATCACTCCAGGATTTCAGAACATGCACTCAGACCTGTCAAACTCAGTACAGGTGGAAACTACCAGCAGTTTTTCTTTTGGCCTATATATAAATTAAAAACATTAAAAACAAAAAAGGAGTAATATTTTCTTTATCTCATGTTAATGAACAAGCAATTTTTTTAAATATTAAATTTATTACAATATATTACTTGGAATTGATGACTGTATAATTACACTGACAATTTGTCCCTCTCTTCTCAGTTCTTCTGTGGTAACTTGGAGAGTGGTAACTTCTGTGGTAACTTTTGGAGAGTAGTGCAGGTGAAAGAGACCTGCAGTCCCGGTGGATAACAGTATGACCAAGAGCCAGGAATGTGC
>VXBZ01004702.1:266778-280991 GCA_013399135.1 Heliornis fulica | reverse complement strand
CCGTCTCTCCATCGCAGCACCTTCCTGTATTGCTCTCCAAAATATAACTCAGTACTTACTATGTCAGTTTGGTACCATTCTTTTGGTTCTGCTTTTAACAATTCCAAAAAGGCTCACTATTTCCTTCCCCTGGACCTGTCATATTATGAGATCCTCACCATCGCCATTGCTTCCCTCTCGCTCTCCCTCCTACTCTCATAGGAAAATTTTCAGAGAATCATAGAATCATTAAGTTTGGAAAAGCCCTCCATGATCATCTAGTCCAACCATGCCCCTACCACCTGTATTTATTAAACCATGTCCCTAAGTACGTCATCCAACCTTTCCTTAAACAACACACTCTACCACCTCACTGTGCCTCCCGTTCTAGTTCCTAACCACTCTGAGAAGAAATTTCTCCTAATTTCTAACCTGAGCCTCCCCTGGCGCAACTTGCAGCCATTCCCTCTTGTTCTATCATTAGTTATTTGCAAGAATAAGCTGACCCCCAGCTCACCACAACTTCTTTTCAGGTGGCTGTAGAGAGCAATAAGGTCTCCCCCCACGCCGAACCTTCTCTTCTCCAGACTGAACAGTCCCAGTTCCCTCAGCTGCTCCTCATAAGAACCGCGTTTCAGACCCTTCACCAGCTTCACTGACAAAGATACATGTGGGCAGGGCCAACATCCCTAGAGCTCCTAAGTAACATTTTTATCTAATATTTTTTAATTGTCTGAACGTCCTACACCAAGTAATCTTGCTCTCAAGCTCTCTCACTAAGACCATCATTAATCACGTATAAGTAACCCCATCATTTTGTTTACTAAGAGAATTTTGAATTCCCTGCTTATTGCCTAGATCTTCCAAAATGTTAGACATATGAGTTTTTCAGCAGGTTTCCACTCTTAGTTTTCTCTATGCCTAGGATCATTAATTTATCAGTCTTATCAGTCAAGCATCCTTCCTGAAATCATAAAAAACACACTTATCCTGGACTTCTACCCTGTTCTTTGGAAAAAAAAAATGCCATTTCTATAAACAATATTCAAGTACAACTTCTACATCTGTGATTACGCAAAACAGGTTTGTGGTTTTTGGGTCAGATTTTTAAAAAAAAAACTTTTACAGAGGTTTCCTTGATGTATTTTTACATGCAAATATTTTATTGCATTTTAAAGGTTTGAAAGCTGTATTTCTATAGCATCCAATAAAAATATGAATACTAATTAGAATATAGGATAATTATATCAGGGTATTTACTTCTCTTTCTTTCTTACCAGCTGTATCCTGCCATGTTGAGATTGAAGCTAAGAAATGTTTTGTGTTTTCGATCTCTTCAGGGCTTCCAGTGGTTCTTATAGACTATTTAAAAGAAATAAACCATAAATGTACTGCTGCATGCATATATTTACTTCAAAGTTAATACCTTAAATCAAAATATGCTGCCCACTTATCAAGTCTAATGAACTTCAGATCCTATTCAAAATTCCTTATTCAAGTGGCAACATTTTCTTACTGCTTTATTTCCTTCTTGAGGCTATCTGAACATCTCCTAAAGTTAGGATAAACATCTGATGGAACTTTAAAGCCTCTGTTATGCATTATCTCTTACTAAGACGCATATCTCACAAGACAAAGTAGTTCTGTTATGTATATATGGCTCCAAATCCACTGAAACTATGAGATGCAGTCAAATAACTGCAATCGCATCTTTTTAGCGACTGACATTTGCATTCACGTAAATTATACTATACCTTACCTCAGAAGAAATGCCAATTCTCATACTTCAAGTCTTAAAGTGACATTTAACTGCTACAGACCAGTACTGTAGCATTTATGCCTGAAGGTGGCATCTCTAATGTCTTCAATAATAGGCAGTTCTGAAATAGCCGTCACACTAGAGTAAAACAAATTCTTCTAGGTCTGGGTTCACAGACATTACCTCTTGTCACACCTCAGCAAACTGGCAAGCAGCGAGCTCAAGCATAAGACTATGCTAGTAAACCACATTTAGACAGCTGTATATTTGGCTATTGGTCATACCTATTTTTAAGGACCATGGCTGTCTTTCAAAGCCTCCGCAGCCAACATATTAAAACCTATGAAAGTTATTTTTAAAGATCCATTATTTCACTTTAATCAGCTGACTGTAACTTATTCAGTAAAACAATGCATCTGTGAAATATGATAATTCTGCAAGACAGTACTCAAAGATAAACTATTTACTAAATAAGCAGAACACTTCTAACCTGAAGTTCTTCCCAGAGCTTTGCCCTCAATTCTTTGCCTTGTTCTTTAATTTCTTTCTCCTTAAAAAGTTTTTTTGCCAGCATTGTGTCAAGTTTATTCTTTTGTTTTATCGCTGCCTGAATCTGAGGGTCTGTGTCTGTTCCTTCAAAATATTCCAAGTTGACAGAGTTTGCTGTAGAACATATTTAACATTAATGTTACCTTAAAGTGTTTAAATTTTTAAAAAAAAAAAAGTTACTTGTTAACAACTATAGACAAGAACACAATTATTTGTATGTGTATATATATGCTTGATTTATATATATGTGTGCGTATACAAATACACATACATACATGACATATATATCATGTTCATTTATATGATATACATATCATGTTCACTTCTAAACCTGTTTATAGCAAGGAAAAGATACAAAGACTTTGTAACAGAATGCTGAATCAAAGTTTGAGCTGCAGCAGTTAGACAGAGGTGTGGGGGAGGAATAGCCCCATTTTGGGCAAGTGATTCAAGTCAAATTTGTAATGGAAGAGAGACATCACCACCCAGTATCAGCACGGAACACAGACTAAATAAGCTTAAAAATAGAAAAATAATTTCTTCAGCCTGACTAATAAATACATGTTGAAATGCTGCTCATTACAATGAAGACTCATTAATATCTCCACTTTTAAGTGTTATAGAAGCTTCAGTCTTGACTTAGATCTTCAGCATAGACAAGTTTTTAAAGCATTTTCATCATTTTGTAATGAAATATAATGCCTTACAAACCCAAGAATAAAAAAAAATTCTGAGCACGTTGAGTAGTACAATTTAGATAACTCACAATGCAATTTATTCTCTTTTATCAATTGTAAGAACATAAGAGCTATCACTATTTCACTAAGCAACCTTACTTTTTTTCATTGCCCTAGACACAAGTGCCAAGCCTTCATTACCCACCCACCATATCTGTTGTTTTGCCATATCAAGAAATACAAACTGTACAGCTAATAAAGCTTAATAAAACTTACCCTGATTATGTTGGGGTTTATGGCAATCATAATCTTCTGGATTAATTTGTGTGTGAAATACTGATATACATATTTCATCTTCTTTAGCATGGGAGGGATCTGTAAGGAATTTTTTCAATAAATTTTAATTGAAGTGTATTTAAAGATGACCTAGTTTCACAGGCATCATATTATATGATCTGACACATGAAAGTTAAAAACAATTTACCTGGATAAATTACATAACGGCCATATTTCTCAAGAAATAAATAAATAGAGGGGGGCAGTGTAATATATGTCTTATGAACAATTATAGTATTACATATAGCTGCATTTTTGTTTTTAACAACTATTGCCCATTCAGGTAAAATAATTACATTCCAGATGATATAACCCAAGGCCCTGAAGTTCAAAAGCCACGGCAGATACCATGTGGTGAGTCACCTAGAACTTTGAACGAGAATAAAATATCTGAGCTTTCACAGCTGGTGTCTCCTGTGGGTGAATTATTAGACTTCCAAGTGGCTACGGTCAGGGTATAGTCTAGGAAAAAAAGTGTTCAAACATCCTACCATGCAAGAGTTGTTTCAGTAACTCAAAGAAAAAAAATTCAGACATGGTATTGACATATACCAACCAGAAGTATAAGTTAGAGCACTAACTTGCAGTCTTCATGCTTAGCACTTACAGAAAAAGACTCATTGCACAAACTATATCACATATGAAAAATGTGTTTCTCAAAATGAAAAAATAAAAAAGAACCAAAGTTTCATGGACCCAACTGAAAATGTTATTTTGTTACACAAGAAGACAGCTCTTGATCAAATTCAAGCTCTGAAAAGTAAAACTATTTAAACTAGATTCCATTTCAGTATCAACCAGGGCAGCTATCACAGAATGGTGTGGGTTGGAAGGGACCCCTAGGATCACCCCCTGTCACCAACCTCTAGGCCTGGATCTAGCTATCTAGGCATTTGTTTAAATAAATCAAACAGACGTGAGAAATAAGTCATTATTATTATTCCTCGCGCTGGAGGAAAAGCATAAATCTAGGCTGAGTGCATGTGAGCCATGCGTTGCCAGCGTGGCATGTGAGAACCCATACAACGCAGATGATCTCTACAACAAAGGAGTTACATCTGAAATAAAAGAGGAAACGAAGGATGAAGCTCATTAACCATAGAGTCCTGTTTACCTATGGTTTTTTTACTAAATCCTGACATCTACTGGAGACTTCATAAATATCACCCATATCATTAAAATGAAGACTCATTAATATCTCCACTTTTAAGTGTTATAGAAGCTTCAGTCTTGACTTAGATCTTCAGCAAACCAGATTCTGATCCTGGTTCTCAAAAATGTTGTTTTGAAAAACAGAAAGAATGAAACACTATGGAAACTACTATTATTTAATTAAAATAGATTTCCCTGTTGTCCTTTTTTCCCCCTAAACACACAGACTACAATTTCTGATTGCTTATTCTGGTCATACTTTGATTCCGTAAGAAATGCAGAGGAAACATAGGGACATAGCACTGTCCCTATCACACAGACTTCCAAGATTTGGAGTCAACTCAGTGGAAACTCAAGAAGTTATTAAGCAGGTACTCTTTATTTCCAGCACTGGGTGTATAGAAGATACCTCCACCCCATCAGTATACACACTGAGGTTTAGAAGGAGCAGGCTTATATTGTTAATCCACGTACATATTCCTGGTACTCCTTGTAAGTTGGTTACATATTCGACACCTTTCTGAGAAGTCATTATCATAGGTTTCTGCCTACTACTGCATGCACATTTTAGTCTCTGGGTGGTCACCGGTGGTCTTCTGATGAAGCTTGTAGTCTTCCTCGGCTTTGAATTTTGACCCTGACCACTTTTGTAACCATGAGAAACTTAAACTTTTTCTTCCCAGGTGTATCAGCTCATTCCTTATTTATTTTCAAGGTCATTCTGCTTTCACATTTTAGGGATGTTCTCTTATTTTTCAAGTGCAGCTGTGTCTATGAAAATAACTCCAAGGGTATACATCATCTTCTCTATCTCAACTCCCTTTTCACACAAAGCTATCATTGTTTTTACAGGCCAAGCTGTCTTTTACTTTGCAAGTCTAACCATGTGCTGGCTAAATTATGTGACACCCATAAATTTTAGTTTTTTCTGTATCAGAGTCCTGAAACATTTTCTCATTTTCTAATCTTTTGAGGTCAAATGCACACCAATTGATCCCAAGCATTTACTGTGATGCTTTAAGGCATAAAAAGAGATGAATGCTATAACAAGGGGAGAGCTATAAAAAACCTAGCTGAACTCTCTGGAAGCCCCAAGAAGAGAAGATTTTATTAAAAAAAAAAAAAAAAAGCACTTATTTCAACTGACCTGGATCCAGCAGATAGATTTGAACCTAAAACTACTGAATGAAGCTTTGAAGTTGAATTCTATGCAATTTCTGAAAAATTAGTATTACATTAGGTGACCAGCACTGCTGCACTAGACTGATTTTCCAGTCATGATTCTTTCTGCCTTATTAAATTGACTCAGTCTACTTGAAATTCAAATGTTATCATATAATTAAAGAAACTGGATTTCCTTCAATAAAATATTTTTAATAAAGATTTCAACACCTCTTGAATATCACAAGGTATATACATTTTCATTTTGCAATATTTCCTTGTGTAATATTCACATGAATAGTCTATGGTTCCAAACTCTCCTAGAAGCAGTAACAAGGAAGAAAAAAAAATGTTTTAGCACACTGCTCACTTTATATATCTGAAAAGTAATACCTGATTTTGCATGACTTAGTTTTTCTTGGGAAGGTTCACAGAATTTCAGAGTTGGTGTTTCAGTGCTATCATCTCCTGAATCTGAATTAGAGATACAATCTGAAAAACACAGGAAAAAGCCTTTCACAATAAAATAGATACAAAAAAAACTTTTAAAGATACTGTTTAAAAATGTTAACAATGAAGAGACCAAAATACATCTTTATTATTTAAAGATCCCCACAGAGTCTCTGCAGTGGAACACTAGTTTAAAAATGCTACGTACTACTACACCAGGACTCATGTTAAACAGGGGAGTAGGAACCAAGGGATTTCTTTTGACCAAAATTATGTCGTGAAATCTTATATAACCTTGAAGAGGTATCCAAACCTTCTGCTTCACATATTCGTCTTATCTATTTTTAAGCAGTCAGAAGCTCTAAAAATTTGAATTATTACTATTTATAGAATGTCAAAAGAATGCCATATAAAGCACTTCTACATGTCTTTTCATTAAAATACTGCATATTTATATATGAAGTATGTTATCAATATTGGCATATTTACAGTTGTCAAATATGATAAATTACAACTATAATTTCCAATTTTTGGACTGGCAGGCCATTATTAGGATATGAGGTTTATAACAGCTGATCACAATCTCCTTGAAAACTTGGATAAAAACACTTCACTTCTCGTGATCTTTCAGGCCATGAAGGTGCATGTCACAGCTTAGATGCCACCAGAACTATACTGTAGCAGCAATGTCAGTAATAACACATTTCTTTCAAAGAGAGATAGAAAATAGAAAAGTGAAGCAAAGGTTTGAATTTTTACACCTTCTCTGAGAATTTCACCTGTTTGCATCCCCTTTTCTCTCCATCAATAGAATGTTACCCAAACCAGACAAACATGTCATTCAGCCTAGCCACAACACAAGAAAGTGTCAGTCATTCCCACACCTGACAACACCTTGGGATTCAGCACACAGTTCTGAAGGAAGGTCGTACTCTCCACTGTGGTTTGCTGACCGGTTCTTATTTCCTCTACATCAGACTTCTCTCTGTCATCACCTTTGTTTTCTTCTGGACAGCAGTCTTTTAGACTGCTTCTTTGGTGAGCCAGACTGACAAGTGAATCAACCTATAGAATGCAAATTCGCTACTGACATAAAAATATACATTTTTAAGGGGAAGAAAGAGACAATTACAATAACAACATGCTATCACAAAAGCTAACAATGATGCTATACAAGACTACAGAGTACTTAAATAAAGGAACCATTTCCAGATCACAGAATCATAGAATCATAGAATTTTAAGGCTGGAAATGACCCCTAAGATCATCTGGTCCAACCATTAACCCACCGCCACCAAGTCTACCCTTAGACCATATCCTCAAGCACTGCATCTACCCGTCTTTTAAACACCTTAAGAGATGGGGACTCAACCACCTCCCTGGGTAGACTGTTCCAGTGCTTGATGACTCTCTCAGTAAAGAAGTTCTTTCTAATATCCAACCTAAATTTTCCCTAGCGCAGCTCGGGGGCATTACCTCGAGTTCTGTCGCCTGTTACTGGGGAGAAGAGACCAACCCCCACCTCACTGCAACCTCCTTTCAGGTAGTTGCAGAGAGCGATAAGGTCTCCCCTCAGTCTCCTCTTTTCCAAACTAAACAACCCCAGCTCCCTCAGCCGCTCCTCGTAGGGCCTGTTCTCCAGACCCTTCACCATCCTCGTTGCCCTTCTCTGGACACGCTCCAGAATCTCAACATCCTTCTTGAAGTGAGGGCCCAAAACTGAACACAGTACTCGAGGTGAGGCCTCACCAGTGCAGAATACAGGGGGATTATCACCTCCCTGGTCCTGCTGGCCACACCGTTCCTGATACAAGCCAGGATGCCATTGACCCTCTTGGCCACCTGGGCACACTGCTGGCTCATGTTTAGGCGGCTGTCGATCAACACCCCCAGGTCCCTTTCCGCCAGGCTGCTCTCCAGCCACTCCTGCCCAAGCCTGTAACGTTGCCTGGGGTTGTTGCGACCAAAGTGCAGATGTGATGTAGAGTTCTATTTCTTAGATATCACACCAGTTCTCAAACTCATCACTCCACAGACTGCTAGATTGGGGACTGCCTGGCTAGGAAATGATTCCAAAGGTTTACGCCATTTCTACTGCAGCAGAGGGTACAGCCAAACAGTTACTCTTAACTGAGTGTACAACAGCCTCGTACTTTTCCTGACACCATGAGTGCTCTGTATCAGGTAGCATCCCAATTTCTTGCTCATACTAGAGAGTGTTTTATTGTTTTTGAAGGGTTTGTGCTTAATCCATCAGCCTCAAGAGACTGCAATTTTAATTTAGTAGCCTATGATGTTATGGTCAGAACCTGGATTCAGTTATGTGATGGAAAACTTAATACGCAACTATTAACCAACAAAAAATATTTTAAGGCTGTGATGCATCTAGGTGTGATCCCATTCTGCAGACAGGGGAACAGAGTGGACTGAACAAAGTAAATAAATGTAATTCCCAAGTCCCGGTTCCTACATCTCACGATGATATCACATATCCCATTCCCAAAATTAAGTTAATCCCCAATATTCATTTTCTCTCTGGGTTTCTGTTGAACCCCAGAGCTGACTTATTTCTTGGAATGCCTTGAAAATTTTATTTAAACTTGATCCAAATATATCCTGAGAAAGCCTTGCAGCCAAAAGTCCAACTTGTGAGGATTGTTCAAATGGTTTCTTTTAATAAGCAAAATTATTTCTATTCCAACTTTAGTTTACAAGCACAAATGAGATGGAAGTGAAATTATGCACATACTAGCTCTTGCATCAACTTCAACTGTTTTATGTACACATTATTTCCAGAATTTCAGAAGTTTTTCCCTCAAGTAGGATTTATTTAATAATCCAAATTAATATAAAGAGGAAGACAACCAAGTTTCACAGGTTGTAGTGCTGAACAGCCCTTTTTGTGGCAAACAAAAGAATAACACGTAGTCAGAAAAATTAAATTTAACTTCATTCTGTGCATGCAGGAGGTGCAGTCCACACCCATGAACTTTCACATAACCCCTCAGCACACCTGCAGAGCCCAAAAATCTGTGTGAAGCTAAAAAAAACCCAGATACTTATTTATCATCCTACTAAGAAGAATTAAGCACAGTTTCAAAACCACTCCAGGTGAAAAGAATTACCTTTGGCAAATGTGGCTGTGGTGTTAATAACTCCACATATGTATTTGAATGTCTACAATTGGGATAAGCTCTTGAGCTAGATGTAGGTCTTGAAATCTCATCCAAGCTCCCTCTTGTAATATCCATTGCGACCTATAATTGGGGGGGGGAACCAAAACCACCAAACTTCCAAGCCCTCAGTTTCATAATAGAGCAACACAAGCCCATGGATATTTCAGATGTAGATTAAAGAAGTTTCAAATAATTTCTAGTAATTCAGCATTAAGAGGTCTGCCCAGTACAGTCTAGCTTGCCAACTCAAGTATACGCTTTTTAATGTATGCCCTAATGACTTGCGGAATCAAACTTCACAACCCCATGAAAGGTTATAAAGCAGGTATGTTTCGGCGCCGGGTGCAAGGGGGCTAGCGCCTCCTAGCTTGCACGCTGTTTCAACAAAACAGCTGGCTATTTATTACACAAAGTTATGCATATACATAAGGTTTCCTGAGAAAAGGTTGGCTTATTCTAAAGAGTTCCAAGAGTTATTTAAAACAGCTCATTATCATAAGTCTCCTCCCACGGCGCCTACGCATTGTCTGGTGGTATTGGGCTGGGGTCTTCTGGAGGAAGGCTCACAGTCTTCCTCAAGATGCACTCTTGACCTTCGGTGTGAGTGCCAAATTGTGATAAGTAAGCAATTGCTGTCCTCTCAAACCGCCCCATATCCCCACTTATCTTTTCTATCAGCCTCTGTTATCTCATCCCTGTTACTGGGCAAGGCCCTTTTGTTAAAAGGCAACTGTTGGATGATTTGTTCCTCCCTACTATTGTCCAGTCTTTTAGCTAAACCTGCCGAAACTAAAAATTCTAAACATGTCAAACTAATATGTGCCTACTAAAACTAGTTCCTGTCTACATCACTAACATCTATTTATATCATCAAGGCAACCAAAGAAAACTTTTAAGATTCAAAGCATCTAAAGTATCTCACGCCAAAGGATATGTCATGGCTTTAAAAAAAAAAAAAAAAACAAAAAACACAAACCCCAACCAGCAAACAAAGAAAACACAAAGCAACGTGGCCTGGCAAGGCTAGCATCGGGAAAGGAACGGGGTATTTTGCTATACCAGCCACCCTGGCCACCACCCCCGTCCCTCTCCTCCGCAGGCGTGCTGGCCACCGCTCGGCCTCGCCAGCGGCGGGTGTTCACAATCCCCGGGGACTTTCTAGGAGGCAGCAGAGACCCGGGGGATCCCGGGAAAAGCCCGGCCGTACAATCGGAGAACAACCTCACGGGAGGCTTCCCGCGCAAGCAGCCGGAAATCCCTTTCCCCTGCTCTACAAGAGGAGCCCCGGGCGCCACCGGACGGGAAGGGACGCGAGCGCTGTCCGGCAGAGCCGCCTGAAAAGGCGCAGGAGGAACCGAGCCTTCACCGCCCGGGAGCGTCCCGGCAGCGCCGCCGTCCTTACCGCGGGAGGGCAGCAGCCGAGACAGGGCGGCAGCGCCGCCATTCCCGTAGCAACAAACCCACCGAATTCTCGCGAGACTTACGGGACTCCGCCTGGAATTGGGCGGCACCATCGGAACGGGGGTTGGTGTGGAGGATTTGTCCTTCTCTCTTTTCCAGGGATGCGAATATAATCGAGCTCGGTAAAGAAGTGTAATCTCCAGATAATCCCACTGAATCCTTCCTTTCTTCTTCCTCCGTGTACAGGTAAATGCTGTACGGAGAGCGTCCCCCCCTCCTTCCCCCCCCCGCCGAGAGTTGGGCTGTGCCNCGGAGAGTTGGGCTGTGCCGGGCCCGTTGCCGGGGCGGGTGGATCGCAGAGCCGCGTGCGCGGCGGCACTGCTGGCTACAGAATCTGTGTGGCCGGGCTGGGCCCACCGAGGAGCGGGAGGTTAGGTGCTGGGAAGGGAGGGCGCGGTTCAGACTCCCAGCGGGACGCGGGACAGACTGTCGGTCCCCACGGCCGGTTTCGGTGTCGTAGGTGTGCGCTGTCCGCGGTGTAAAAGGCGTGCGGGTACCGATACGGAGCTTAAACCCCGGACCGGCCAAGCCCGCGGTGGGTGTCCGTGTCCCGTCCCCGGCCGGGGTGCAGCCGCTCTTTCCCGTTACAGCGCCGAGGGGTTGCAGTCGCGGGCCTGAGCCGCGAATTACCGTGCCCCCTGGTAGCCTGTAAAAAACTGCTGCACGACCTGGGCACGTTCACTCGTGCACACGAGCCACCGAATGACTTAAATAAACTCGCTAGAACTAACGCTGCGCTCACCGGTTTCTACCTGAATATCCACCATCAATAAGGAATATTGATTCATAAAGGGACCTTCCTAATCCCATCCCTCTATATTTCTTTTCTACATTGAAATGGGATGCGGGGATTAATTCCTGTGTTCTGATTAACTTGTAAAAACTGTAGAGGCAGGAACCTCAAACCCTGCAAATGTGGCCAGAAGAGTCTCCATTGCCAGCGAGGGGTCTGAACTTTGTGAACACAATCAGATGTTACAGGCTCCCCGATGTGCTTACAGGCAGTAGGTGTATTTGTAACCAAGTCAGTTTCAATACACAAATCAATTGTCTCATACAGGTTGGAGGGCAAATTATCAAGACTGTTATTAGTTATTGGTCTTAAACAATTTTAACATATTTTGTGTACTCACCTGAAGTAGCTTTTCTTTACCGCAGGCAATATTTTTAAGGCTGGCAGTGACAATTTTAGTACTTGGGTTAAGACAAGCTCAGCCAATTTCCATGACAAATTCCCCTAGGTTTTAGAGGGGAAAAAACACTTTTTGTGCAAAGGACAAATCATCCATTAGTATCTTTTGATTGGTGTGTGCCAAGTCAAGGACAAAAAGCCAGGAATTTTGGGCCCTACTTCAACTTTTCCAGAAACCCTGGGTGAGGATGACTAGAGTTCTGCAGTGCTCCATCAGCAACAGTGGTACAGCATCATAACCTGTCAACTGGGGAGGAAAGGCTGAACTAAAATGATGAGTCCAGACTCAACAGTAGAACTGCCGTTGTGTTTAATACAGCCAGGTTTTCCTTCTCTGACTTGCATTGGGAAAGGTCCGGCCTTGACAAAACCATCTTCATGCTGCCACTCGTTCTCCTGAAATACACCAGAGTTTAGGAAGCAGAAGTTCAAACTGGATTGTGCTGTGTGGTGAATTGTCTCGTGCTGTGTGTTGAAGCTTGCTACTGGGCAGGTGCAAGGAGACCAGAAGAATGAGATCCCCCAAGTGCCTAAAGACCTCCTTTTGTAGCTTAGGGTATCATCCAGGCAAAAAGTACAGGTCTAGTTTTACAGAAATCGGAGGTGAAGAAGACAGAATACTACTCTGGCAAGCACAAAGGAGGTTTTGGAGTACATCACCATCTAAGTGAGTTATTGTTGGTAATAACAATATAATAACATTACATGGTAATAGCCATAGGGAACCCCAGGATGCAAAAGAACAGCTCTGTAAAGAAACCCTGGTTTGCATTTACAAATGTTTGGATCTGACTTGATATTTATTATACTTTCTTCAATAAACTTTTTTCCTCACAGAGAAGAAACTAGAGAACTGCTCCTACACTCAGGCAGATGGCTGGATTAGCAGATTAAACCCAGCCATGAACAACGACCACTCAGGGCTGGATCCTGCTGTTCCCCCTGTGTGTACCCTAGGAGAGGAATCAACTTGCTTATGAGTGCAAACATCTGCAGCTGGAGTTCAGCGATTTCTACAGTACCTGTTTTGCTGTGGTTTCCTAAACTGTCCTTGAATTACCAATTGCTGAAGATTGCAGTGACTAAACTTGGCCTGTCTTTGATCATTATAGACTTTCTTTTACCTCATTCAGAAATCCTGCTAATAACCATACTTTGCACAGAGTAAATCACTTTAAATATAGTAAGCAGCAGTCTTTTGAAGAGGTTTTAAATTTGAAAGCAATGACTTCATCCATACCTTTTTTGGAGGTGAGTACTTTATGGCTAAGAAAATTTACAAAAAAAAAAAAAAAAAACACCACCCTTAAGCCATTATCTCATACTGCCTTCTTCATCATTTAAAGCACAATTACACAGGAATTTATCTAAGATCAGAAGGCAGGGATTTTTCTTTTTTAATGTTTACATTCTTCATCAAATTATGCAGTGTGAAGTCAGACAACATGAATGAGAGAAAGTACCTGAGTTCTCTGGAACCTGTGATTGCCCCAGAGCTGGTTACCTCCACAGCAGCTTATGGAACGAGACAGCTCCTGTTTAGCTGGAACCAGCTGCTAAGTCCCAGACTTTCTGATCTGGAACCACAGCCCAACTGTACACTCCATTCTTCAAGATATAGCCCACTGATAGCAGGTAAATTTTCCAAGGAAACAGACAGAACAGAATGGAACACTCATTAAAGAAATCCAGCCATCCTTTTCTGCAAAACATTAACTACAGTTGTATTTTTAAAGCCATAACAAGGGCATTAACTAAATTACTGGAGCTTAACAAAAATTAGATCTGTTATAGAGTAGAATACCTGGGGAGTTTCTAGGAAACAACAAGTTTTCTCTAGAAGTTTATCCAATTGTGCAAAATCCATTGTTGCCAAGTAGCCAACCAATACAGCATGACTTGGTGCTGACAGCATGGTTTTCTGTGTTCTCTAATTTTTACATTATGTTTAATATTTCCTGAAGATATCTAGGAACATTAAATTAACATTGTCCCCATAGTCTTTTCATGCTTTTTAAAGGATTTCTTCCTTTATTTAATAAAAGCTCTATTTTTCTATTTTTCTCCTCCAAGTGCTAGAATGAGTTTTAACTTTCCTTCCTCCAAGTTTATTCTCCAGTAGTAAGATTTAGCATTTAAATATATTTGCACAAGCTAAATTACTTTCACTTCTTTGATTCCTACAGCTTTGCTTTGTACTTCACTTTCATCAGTAATATAAGAAAGAAAAATTTATCTAACCACCACCTGGAGTGGTTAAAACAACCATCATAACAAAAAAGAACCAACCTCACGCTTTTGCTATCTGTACGACAAAGAAA
>VXBZ01004702.1:176021-266722 GCA_013399135.1 Heliornis fulica | reverse complement strand
TTGGACATTGGGGAACATTTTGCTGGTAGAAATCATTTGAACAGACATTAGGAATTTCTCAACGCTGTCTTAGATGAAGTTAAAAATCAAACTCTGCAAGTCAAATGTTCCATCTTGCATAAAAAGTCTTCTGAATTTCTTTGATAACAATTCTAGCACAGATGCTGTGTTATGAATTACACAGATTACTTTTTCTATGTAGAGATGTGCTTTTGTGGGTTTTTTTACACTTCCCTTAAACATTCACATGGATAAACTGTTGAGGGAGGGACTAAAAACAAAATAACCAAATAACTCTTCAGGTATGGAAAACCACCTTAGTTAATTTATTGGTGAAAGATTTCATTGTTTTCTGGTATGATCTGCTATAAAAAAAAAAAAAACACGCAGATGGGTCCTCTTTGAAAGAAAAGGTATTTTTGGCTCGACAGTCAAAAACCACAACAACCCCCTTGCTTTCCAGACATGATAAAACTAAGTTCCACACAATTTAGCTCTTCAAATTGTCACTGGCATTTCACTTAAGATGAGACTCAAGAGGACTCCTTTGGTTTCCTCAAAGGTGTTCAGATCTGAGTAAGCATTTATCCACATTCATTAATCACAAAATCTTTGACCGGTATCTACATGTAAGTGGGCCATAAATATTAAATTTAACCAAAATTTAGAAGAAAATTAGCAATTTTTCTTTCACTTAACTTCAGAAAACCAAACACTCCATTGAATTACTTTTTATCAACACTTTAGAAAAAAAATCTGCTATAGTATTTCTCTACTTCTGCCACAGAAGAAACATTTTTTTCTGGGAATATTTCTTCTGTCTGATTCCAAACAAGCTATGCCTGCCTTCTCTCACATCCCTGTACCTAAGCAGCAGGGCACTGGTGTTCCCACCACCTGTCTGGAACCACTGAAGACTGCTCCTCACTCCCAAGCTGAGAAGTTCTAGAACTAGCAAGAAGTGAAGAGCACTGAAACCAAAGAGACAATGGATAAAAAATGTCATTTACACAGTTATTTATAAATTTTTAATACATTTGTATTAAAACATTTGCTTTTAATGCCTTAATCCACCACCTTGGAGCCATCAGAAGTTGCTGACTTTTTTCAAACATGTCAAAGGAAGAACAGGTACATCTCCAAAATATGCTTCAGCAGATTTTTTTCTCACTTTTAACATTAACCAGTTGGATTTACCAAGCTACTGTGAAACTGACAGGATTCTCCACCTTGTCCTTTTAAAAGTATGCTTTAAAAAAAACGACTTTCATGAACAGTCAGTAACTACAGGTAAAGGTTCAGCATGCACCAAAGGGCTCAAGTACAGGAGAACCACAAGGCTTACACGGATGTTACTAGATTGTGCTTTTAAGAAACCAGCCACAGAGACAACAGTGAATACAGATAAGGAAGAAGGAAAGAATACTTACAAGGGAACAAGGATTAAAATGCCAGGGTTACACTAGTTTCAGGCCAGCCAACAGACTGATACAGTTTAAAAGTCACAGTCGGTATAAACAAGAAAATATGCCTGCGATGATGCAGGGGAGCAGGCCGCAGTACAGTGCCTAAACTCCCACAGGAAGGCTGGTGTGCTGGTCTACGATGGCCTTTCAGGGACAGCATGACTCTCTTTCACTCAGGAATTAGGCACCAGAATTGAAAGTCTCATGTTCACACTCTGAGTAGTCTACTCTGAGATGAGCAGAGTCGGATGGCTAGTATCCATATCTGTGAAGGTAGAAGGCACACCTCCCTACCTCTGACAACAGTGAGCAACAGTATGAAAAAACTCCGCCTTTGGGGTCTGTTACCAGCTTCCACATCAGCAGTTCAGTACACGGCTACTAGCATTTCTGACCCTTTTCTTTCACTTGATAGCTTTCCCACAAGGAAATGAGTGCATCAGCAGATGAGTCTGTTTTGAGGTTGACCCCTTGGTTACGTACACAAAACACACATTACATATTTGGGACACTTGTACATCCCCTTCATCACAGGAACAAAGTGTTCCATTTATGCCCTTGGCACATACATACTTGTTTACTGGAGTCAGGATTTGTCCTGCATGGTCTCCAATCCAGTTTTTACTTAAAACTACAAGAGTATGTATTTAAAAAAAAAAAAAAGTCTTTTTCAGGGCTTACACACGTGATTATCTGGGTATCCCTGGCTTTGCTAAAGTTTTAAGCCAAAACTAGTGGTTTAGGTTTTAAAAATTACAGATGTTTGGCAAACATTTTGTAACTAATTTATGCAAAAAGTCCAGCAAGTTTTATTTTTAACACTGATTTAAGAAATGTGTTTAACAGAAAATAGTTGTACTTAATAATCCATCTTAGTTCACTAATGAAATGTGCAGAACCTTGCTGTGTCTATTTAAAGGAGGTTACGACTACATCTGTCTTGTGCTTCCTACTGCCCTTCCTACAAAGTTACTTTGACACTGAGTCCATCTGAATACAACAAACTGACTGCTATATTTCCGTACTTCAGCCACACATTGTGTTCCCAAAGCCATAGATACTTACTGAAAGGTAATCAGGCAGATATCACTGTAGGGATTTCACAGATAAAACTAAGACTCACCATCTTTTGATACATTATTTTCATTAAAACATATTAATAAGGAACACTTGTATATATGTTTCCCTTTTGTTTGTATTTGGCACAAAAAAATCAGCCTGTAACAAATTTCAGCATAACAAAGATCCATGGGATCACACATAGAATAGAAGGTGACCTTCCTCTCTGTCACTTAAAGCTCCTGCTCTTACTAAGAATCCACCTTGGGAAAGATACTGACTTTATTGTTTCTGCTGATTTTTCGTTCTGCTTTACACTTGGGCTGTTTTGTCTGGATTAGCTCTTCAGGGGTATTCCCCAAAGGAGGCAGGAGTCGCTTCTTACTGTTTCGGTTTTCTGAGAGCCACTGTGGAGGCAGCTCAAAAGGTCCAAAACCAAACTGCATGGAATACTTGTCATTTACTGTATCAGCCTCTGTGGGCACAGCTGGCGCCACCTGAGATGCAGAGTCTGCAATTGTCTGTGGCATAAATTTGTGAACCGAAGTCTCTCCTACCTCTAAACTGGTAGGAATTTCTTTCTGCTGAAAGTCACTCGAACAAATGGATTTGGTCTCGTGCTCCTCGTCATCTGTTGGCTTGAAGATTTGTTGTTGCCCAATATGGAACATCTCCAGTAGCTGGCTCCCCGAACGGACATTAGGTTCTAGATTAGCATCTGCCACACCACCCGAGCTGACAATATTTCTCCTACTATACCTCCGGTGCAGCTGTAATATTGTCCCCACTAAGCACTTCCGTACTGATCTGTTGACAGTTAAAAACAACAAAGGATTGGCCAGCAAAGAGACCTTGGGCAACCAAATGGCAGTGAGAAGCAAGAAGACTGAAATATCTGAAATATTGAGTATGGTGCGGTAAATCACCAAAGTCACGTAGGGGACACTGCAGAAAATAAATATCATAACCATGGAAAGCAGCATGGCGTGAAGCTCAGCTTCTCGCTGGGACGCATAAGGGATTGAAATTGTGTTCTGAGGGGTCCTTAAGGCAGCTATGATGACTTTTTTCTTCTGACTGGCACTCAGTGCCCTGCGAATAAGAATCATAAAGAGAAATACCACAGCCACTGGTACAATCACAGTGGTGATGTTATAGATGATGACGTATACCAGGTGGCCAAGGGAGTAACTCCAAGATTCAGAACAGGTGGACATGGCATAAATATCAGATACATTGGTCACAGCAAATACTGGAATGCTAGCCACTATTGCGTGGGCCCAGATATAGATAACTAGGTCTCGAGATTTTGCATCAGATATTTTTCTTTCCAGAGGGTATAAAACAGAGTAGTACCTGTCAAAAACAAAACAAAAAAAAAAAAACAATTGATACATGCAAAAGGTGACATATGCAACAAGCATAGTGACTAAGAGAAGCCTCTCAGAAGGTGTCTGAGCGTAATGCCCAAAATCCCTAACTGGGTTGCAAACTGACTAGCTGCTTATGAGAGAAAAAAACAAAAACAGCAACAACAACAACAACAACAACAAAACCCAAAACAAAGAAACAAAACAAAAAAAAAAAACCAAAAAAACCCCACACCAACACCTAACTAAAGGTCTAACCTTGCAGGTATTTCTGTAGAAAAAAAAATTGATTATTCAAACTTAAGGATCACATTGGTGTGAAGAATTCTTTCAGTAACTGGGGCTATACCACTTAGGCTGTTATGCATGAGCATTATTTTGAAGATTTTGTCATTCACTTACTTGTAAACTAGGCGGTGTATTGCACGCAGCACGGAATTTCAGAAAACATGATGGAGACATACATATGTTGCACTGAAATTCCAGGCTCACAGTTAATTTGAAAAGCTGCTTTATGATAGAATTTTTTCTCTGGGTATTTGGAAAAAGCTGTTGGCCACAAATTGCATGTATCTACTGGAAGTACAATGGGGTTTTGTGTTGCACAAGCTCTGGTTGGCAAGGCCCTGAGCAAAAGGGTAGTCAAAAAAGCTCCATTTTCACATTTCAGGCAGTGATTGATTCATTGTTTGCTTACTATGGTGGGACTTTAAAGCACGTATGGTGTGGTAAAGCACGATACAGACTAATAGTAATTTTATCTAACATGTATAACCCACTGTTTCAGTGATGTAAACTCTATTAAGCCAGTATCCACTCTTCCTTAAAAGTATGTGATTTACAGTCACTGTCAAGATTAGAGAGCTGTGCATTTATGTGGGATCAATGACTGCTAATAAGAAAAAATAATGGAATCAGAAAACTTAAGCCAGTCTCCAAAGGGCCACTTCTGTTTTAAACTGATCTTCTAAGTACAAAACCTCTCTGAATTAATTCTGGGGTTTTTAAAAACAAAGTTACATTTGAAATTCTAAATTGATGGACAATCTACCTCAGACATTCTTCTGACAGGCAATGGCTTTCAACTTCCACAGTTAAAAATGTGTCTCTTGTCTATAGTCTGCAGCTGTCTGCTTCCAAATTCCATTAATGAACAAGAATTAGTAACAGGAAGAAATAAAGGATAAAAACTTCTCTGAAGACAAATCTATAGACTCAAGGCCCTTTAAAATTGTCCAGAGGTGCCAGAGTAAACTGTAAAATAAAGGTTTTCAGTGTTACAGAGATTACTTCTCCCAATACAATCTAGAAGCTGTACACTGTGGGCAAAACACTGGAGCAAGAAAAAGGCCAATACAGAAATGAGAAAAGGGAGGAGAAAGAAAAATCAGATTCTGGCAAATTTCTTCTCTTACCTGTCAAGAGCAATGGCTGGAAAACTAAGGATGGTTACTGA
Organism: Heliornis fulica; assembly: GCA_013399135.1. Taxonomy (NCBI): domain Eukaryota; kingdom Metazoa; phylum Chordata; class Aves; order Gruiformes; family Heliornithidae; genus Heliornis; species Heliornis fulica. Next base: position 261,371 of record VXBZ01004702.1, on the reverse strand, counting down.
GCAGAAGACTTTGTGCAGAAACTTGGCGATTCTGCAGAAAAGCATCGTATAGATCCACCAGCAGCAGTGCGGACTGGCACTAAGAGCGATGTCAAAAGGCACACAGACTAGGCTGGCACAGATCCCCGAGCAGGCCAAATTCTTAATGAATCGGTTTGTTACAGATTTAAGTACTGATGTTCTGCAAGTTGACCAAAGCACCATGATGTTACCTGTGAGAAGAGACAGGAAGGATAAAGAAAGAAAAAAAAAAAAACAAAACCAAAAAAAACAAAAAAAAACCAACCCAGAAACAAACCCCAAAACAAGACCCAAAGAAACAACCATCCACCCCCAAGAACCAAGAACAGTAATTTTGAATTTGTGAATGCTCCCTAGTAGTGCAATTAAAATACTTGCTTGGAGTTTGCCAGGAGTCACTGATGTGAACCACCACAATACTCAAACTAACAAGTCTACAATGGCTTTATAAATTAAGTGACTGAAAACAATTACTCCCCAGCTTTCTCTTTCCACCTTCTAGTAATAAATGAATTAGGGAATTTCAGAGGCTTAAGCAGGATATCCAAACCATGCTTTTAGATGCTCACATTGACTCCTGCATTAAATGAGCCATCCTGAGTATTCAAATACACAAATTTGCTAGGGTGCTTACATTTTGATAACTAATGCATAATTACTTTTAAAGATAAAAATACACTACAAGTAAATAGAAATGTTTGTGTAAATGTAAATATACATATAAATTAGACATAAATATACATATGTTTTTAATCTGTTTATCTGTGTGCAAGTGGATGACAACAGAAAATACGATGCACATAACTTCACAAAAGTACACACAATGAAGCCAATATTTTGGATATTCAAGCCCTGCACGCTTGTTTAAAACAGGGTGAATGGAAGGCAGTGAGGGACAAGTACAGAGAGAAACCAGCATTATTTATGATAGCATTTTCCCCTTACCATTGTATCTTATTCTACACAGATCTCAGAAAGAAATACCACATCATAGAAACAATTTTTCCATCACTCTGTAACTGCACAAGAGTGAAAGAAGCAATCTATTCTTGCTGCATGCATTTCTGGGCCCGTTCTAACACATACCTAGATGCCAGAAAATTCACTCTAGAATCTCTCTACTAATACCTGCCTTTTGCAAAATGTTTGCTTTTTAAATATTTTTCAAAGTGTTTCCAGGGAAAAAAAAGGCTTAATAGAACTGTGAAGACAAATTTGAGATTAAAGTCTTAACTTGAATGTCATAAAACACCCACAGTTCTCAAAGCCTATGCCAAGTTAAAAGCTTAATACAAACTGAAGACCGTACTGCAGGTGAAGCAAATGCAGGTACCTGCTGTATGAGCACGGAAATACTTACTGCCTGAAACACATTTAATGCGGATGACTCCCAAGGGCAGGTAAGCCCATGATGGCTGGCAGTGAAGATCACACATCTATACCTCCCCACTGCTGCGCCCTGCCTGGTGCACACACAGACATGACGTACATGGAACTACACCATACACTCTACAATGGCTTTCTTGGTCTGCCCAGACTGGGAAGGCCCTTCCCTCACTGTCTGTGACATTAAGGAGGGAGAGGGTGATGAGAAGCAGCCGGCCTGTTCAGGCCTCCCTGCTCCCCATCTTCTTGGCTTTGGCTTTACCCTCCCAGGGCAGGTGACACACAAGAGGCAGCAAACTCTTAAGCTGTGTCAGATACTTTCTGTGGTGCCCAAGCAGATAGAGATGTACTAGTGCAGAGCTGAGGAGGCAGGAGGATCTCTGCCAGCATGGCTGAGCAGGGCACACATGTGCTGCATCATATAACCTGGTCAGGACCAGGTTATGTGATGCTTTCCATCCACGCCTGCACAGACACCCCTTGGGCTCAGGCTCCAGCACCTAGCACTTGAGTTAGCGTTTTAGTGCCATCTTCAGACAGAGCATTTGAAGACTCACTGACAGCAACAGGAAACACACAGCTTTCGAAGCATGTTAAAACTGGAAGGCAGCAGATGATGTGCAAAGTGACGACAGCAAGTTAGAAGAACACATTTTAAAGATACACACAGGTCATATCTTTCTAAGTTGTCCAACTGACACTGAAGGGTGCCTAATGTTTCAGTTAAATGTTTGTCACAGAAACCATGAAAAGTTTTCTTGGGCACTTCACAAGCATCCTTTGTAAACTTCCAAGGCACCAGAGTTATTTTTGGGAAGCATTCACTGGTTTATGAAATGATCTGACAAGGAAATGAAAGCTTGGTAATTCCCCTTGGCAATTCTTCATAGTGGTTTTAATGGAGAAAAATCTCTAGTGGAGCGCATCTCTCTTGATGGTACTATCCCCTAGGCTAATCAATTCTAATGTACTTTATTAAATACCTCTCTTTCCGTAAGATATTAAGCAATATACAGTCATTAAATCATCTTACCAGACAGCAAATCCAAGACAAAAATAAAATGTAATAGCTCACTGCATGAGACCAATTAAACTATGTTCAACTTCTCATACTGAAGTAATGCTGCAATCATTCTCTGTTACCCAGGTCACTGTAGGCCAGGCAAAAACTGTCCTGAATGACAGTTACTAGTGAATTAGTAAAATTCTCAGCATTGACCAAATAACGCAGGCGTGCTTAGTGCAGAGCTCGTGTGTGAGCTCATTTTTTTGCACGAGTAATAAGTACATGGCAGAGGCCAGTATCACCTTAATAAAGTGTGATTCTCCTTTGTTTCATTTCTCCTGGAGACATACTCTGCAGTACTGCCAGACCAGTCAAGGCATAGCTACTGGATTAAAAACACTACTTGACAAGCCCTCTTGCTGTGCTGCACCGGACAGCATGCAAAGTGGACTTCAGCCTCCTACCACCAAGAAAAGTGACATTGTTCTTACTGCAGGCGATACCAACAACAAGCATCTTGGTATTTCATGTTGTTGACACTTAGCAGTAACTCTTCTGAGCTGAAATGTACTTAATTTAGGAGGAAGTCAGAGCTATTACTGTTCTTGTAAGGTACCTACAAATATACACAATAAGAGAAAATAGCACCTTAAGCTGCTGATTGAGATATGGAAAAGCAGCTGCAGTCTCTCCCATGCCTCTCTGCTGTCGGTACCATGCTTTGACTTGATATTTCCTCTAACCAATAAAAGGCAATCTTTTATTTGCTGAGTAGAGTTCTCCTATGGTTGCCCACATAAAATGCCAGCAAGACCATATTCTTGCTCACGTGGCTGATGTGTATACCTAGTGGCAAGGACCAAGAAATATTCGAAAAGTCAGGTTTAGCTTTTTGGTAAAACAGTGAATCATTTGAACAGAAGCATGCAGTATTAATTTTGAAATCTACCTCACAGACATATTATTTAGTTCTGCAGTACTTAAATGTTATTCCAAATTCAATTTTTTGTACATAGTATCATATGGTATATGCAAACTCCCTTTTGGTAGCTGACAAAATCACGTATTTACTACCTGATGTGTTTTTAAGAATGGAATCATGGTCTGTTTTTGGCAGGTGCTTTTGGCTTGACAATATATTCCACGGGCAGTATTCATTCAGTTGTATTTAAAGTTTCCTAAAGTTGCTAGGAGACATTCAGTCAATCAAATTTTAAAAATACTCTAACTCTCCATTTATTAAAGAAGTACATCTCACATAGTAATGATATGTTAATAAAATGCCCTGGAATATGGGAAAAGCTGTGTCTTTTGTTGCATGTTGGGTTGTTGGGGTTCTTTTAATCTAAATCTTTCATCTGGTTTGAATTGCATTGATTTTATAACCTTATTTCCAAATCAAGTTTCACCTCCATTAAAATAGATATAAATGAAGGAAGGAAAAAGAAAAAACTACTGAGGTGTTTTCAGTAAAAATTCAGAAGCTGCTAAAGAACTCCTGAGTAACTCTTCAGGGTCCTACAGTGGAGCTTCATTCAAAACTCTAGATTCTCAGCTCCCTAATTACTTCTACAAATTATGTCATATTGTCATTTATACATCAAAGAGGCACAAGAAAATGAAATTAGCTGTGGTACTGACTGATCCTTAATGGAAGTGGGAAGAATAAAGCCTAGAAAAAAAACCATATTGGTTCTAAGATGAGGAAGAACTCTTTAGACAGACAAAAGAAATCAAGAGCCTGAAAGGAGAATAGAAGGATAAGCACACAGCAGTGCCTGCTGGAACACTGAAAAATTAGTGAGCAAATATCCCTCAGAGAAACATTCCTTTTCCACTTGCAACTATCAGTAACTCATATATTAATGAGCTGCTCTGATGAACCAGGATCAACTTCAGTGTAGACTAGTAATCATTCTGCTGACGCCTTCAAACCAAGTATTTCCCTTCATGCATTTCAAGTCACCCACTCAGAGAAAAAAAATTACTCCAGAAATTTTGCATATCATTAGTATTAAGAAGCTTCATAAAAATGCTGCGTGCATTCCCCATTTCATTGCTCCTCACCTTCCTCTAGCAACTCCTTTCCACAGAAGAGGCTAACAATGTCCCAGGCAACAAGGTAATTCAACAGGCATTATAGCAATTGGGCTCTGAATCTTTCCACAATGTTTAGAGGCACTTTTCCACTCTGTAGGTGTTAGCCATTCACTGCTGAGCCCATGACAGACACTAGTCAAGCACCAGTATTCTCCCTGGCTTACAGCTGTACTAGGCTGTTGCACACCCTCACAGTGGGCAAAGCTGTCATTTTCTACCACAGGTTAGTTTCCTTGGTGTTTCTGCTGGGTAACTGGTCCAGGGCTACATAACCTTGGATTCAGTCTTCATAATGGGCTTTTACTAGTTAGCTGGGAGGCATCCAGGGAAAGATGGAATTAAAAGCAGATGGAAAACAGCTTCTTGCACTTTCTTGTAAGTCATTACTGCCTTGGACATGGGATATGTGGCAAAGCATATCCCACACTGGTTGCACAGATTTCTACCCCTGAAAGACCAAGTGGTTTTCATTTTTAAAGGAAAAGGGTACATTTGGTCTTCTCTGAGAAGGAGCTGAGTCTACACAAAATCATCACTACACCTGATGTTAGCTGACAACCCTGTAAGGACACCGAATGAGCAGAAGTATCCAGCTTATCTCTGCCTTTGAAGATTTCTCCAAGTGAAAAAGAGAAATAGGAAATGTACCCTCCTCAGATTTCACTGCCAGACACAAAGCGTTGATGCAAGCATCAACAGCTGAGATCGGTTTGAAATACTCCTAGCATCCAAATAATTCAAATAATGAATGTGAAAGATTCTTAATGATACCTTTAACAAGCAGGAGGATGATCCCCATGGAAACCAGAGACTGTTATCTAAAACAAATGCATTTGCCACGCAGACATCCAAAAAGAAGAAATATTACTCTTTGCCAGCTAACTCATGGAACCCAATCCATTCACTGGGCATGACATTCACCTTACATTTTGTTAACATTAATCAGCACACAACTGAGTCAAAACAAAGTCTGTGCTCCAGCAAAATCCTCCTCCTCACAGCTTGCCTTCCTCTGCTTGCTGATTTCCCTGCCATCCAGAGCACATTTCTGGGGACTTGGCTGTCCTTCCAAAGGGAGAGCTTCTTCGTACCCCAGCCACACTGGGGTATTTGCTCCCTGCCTGCAACATTACAGGCAGGGAGCTGGCACACNAAAAAAAAAAAACCAAGGCAAGAAGCAATGAAAAAAGTTTGAAACTGAGCTTTAGCACTTAAAAGTTTCCATTAAAAGCAATTAACCTAATAAGTCACAGGTTCTGTCAGCATGATGAATGGGAAAAAATTCTCACGTTGAAAAACTAGGATGATTACATTCCAACCCTCAAACTCTATTATTTCCTGAGGTATTTTAAAGAAGGTGTTTTTCACAAATCTTACTGTTAAAAGCCAAAACTTACTCAAAAAGCAGTGCACTAGAAACATTTTTGGCAACCCATGCTGGGTAGCTATCAAATACCCTTGATATATTAAAACATATGTTGTTTACTTATCAATCTCCTAAATGACATGGGGCATGTATCAGGATACACACTGGCTTATATAGCTTGAAGAAATGTGTGATTTTCTCACAGAATGGCTGAGACTGGAAGGGACCTCCGAAGACCATTTGGATCAAACCCCTGCTCAAGCAGGGCCAAATTCTTGTAATTTTTTATAATTGTTTATAATTCTTGTATATTTTAGTTTTTTAAAAGTCATCAGCCTTTTCGTCAGTCAGACTGATAGAATTGGTTTTATAGATGAAAAAAAAACCATAAAACCAAAAAGTAAACCTGAAACCAAACTTTACCTTTTTTAGCACTCTAGCTACCAACCCAGAAATTTAGTGATGGAATAACAGTTGCACTCCAGTTAAAAAGAGTGGGCAGTAATTTGTTGTTTTCAGTTTGTGCACATGTGCAACTTTTATATCCAAGACGAAGTGTCTGCTGCAGGAGAACTACCTTGGAACCAGGTTTGCTGCACACTAAACCTTTTTCGTCCTTCATAAAACAAGTGATCTCCAAGATGTTTCTCACCCCTGTTCTTAGAATTCTCATTCACATGTTCCTACTTACATGATAAGTATTGATTTAGAAGTACAATTATTTAAGAGATTTATCAGCATGGAGCTCTGGTCACCAAACTCAACTCACATCAAGCACAAATTTGCCTGGAACAGAGTAGTTACCTGCAGAGAGGTTCAGTATAGATGTAAATTATCTTGGAAGACCTTTCATTTAGAGTGTGATACTTTTCTACATTGTTTCTGTTCCCAAGAAAGTGCACAGTTACAAGATAGAAAATATTTTTAGGGAAGGAGCTAGTCATGGCAGCTTAGTCCCAGAAAGTGACCATAGCTTGTCCTTGAAATAACTGGTAAGTCACTGACTTTTGTTGTGGTATTGCCTAGAACTAGTCCAGGCCTGCACAATACACTGGCAGCAGCTACAGTGACTTGTTCTGAAGTGAAGGTGGAGTAAAGTGAGAAAACATCTCGGAAGAAACTCAAAATTGTTCTTACAGCAAGCATGTCTTGCATGATATGATGGTATGTGTAACGTCAAAATCACTATGGGAAATGATCATCCATATAATTCAATTTGTGACCTTTTACTACTGCTGTCTTTATTGTCTGCAGGCAGATTCTAAAGTAACGGCATCATGCCAAAAGTCTTAGACACCCACTTGTATTTCTAAAGTAACTGCATCATGCCAAAAGTCTTAGACACCCACTTGTATTTCTTTCAGATAGACCCACCTGAAGGGAGATAAGAAAGTGCTGCACTAATAATTTTCCAGTGCTTCATACTCACTGCCACTCTTTCCCACATAACCTTTTGTGCTTAACTGTCCCATTAAATGGACAGAATTTCTGGGCAGGAACAATCATTTTCTCCCTTTCAATAAACTACAGTCCTTCCCACAGCTGCCACAATCATTTCAGCCAATAATTGAAATAACCAAACCCACTTATTTTGCTGAAGTACACTTGACTTGCCTGAATTCCTTGCCTCTACTTTAAAACCAATGTCCTCAAAGAACCTGGAACTCCTTCAGCTCCTTAGAAGGCAAAAGAAGTTTACCGAATATTGCATCTGCTACTTCAGGACCTTGGATTGATCCCACATCAGGGAAATATGACAAGTGTATGGCATTACCTTTAAAAAACTAAGCTAGGAAATAAAAAACCTGACGAAAGAATGTCCAGATTTACTGCTCTAACCATAAAGGGATTACAAATATTTTCAAAGTTAGTAACTTTTGAATCACAACACCTACGGAACCAGCTTGTTTTACTTCCTGCAAAAATAAACCCACAACTTTGTAAACACAAAGACTGCGTGAGCCCCATGAGAGTCCCCATGACAAGGGCATCAGTGTTTTTGCCTCTTCTATTGAGGAAGGAAATAAAGGCAAGAGATAGTGGTTAAAATATTGGTTGTACATATCATTAGTGTACATCAAAATCAGGAATATTGGATCCTGTATCTCCTCTGCCAGCTAAGTATCACATCTAGTGAACCCTGAAACACCACAGCACCTGGGATGTGAGGCAGGTACTTTTTCTGAACAGCCAATCTGTCTGTTCTCCATCACAAGTACAAGAGGAATAGCTTTTATCCCCTTGTTTTATAAAGAACTGAAAAAAGACCATTTTTAACCTGTATGTCATGGAACAACTGAGGGGATGCAGTATTGGCGCTTCTTACAGCTGACCAAAGGATATCAAAACAACATATGATGTCATGCTCACCATATAAAGCTGGGGAAATAAGGAGGAAGGGGAAACATTAGGAGTGGTGCCGTTTGTCTTCCCAAGTAATTGTTAACACATGACAGATCCCTGCTGTCCTGGAGATGGCTGAACACCCACCTGCCCATGGGAAATAGTGAAAGAATTCCCCGAGTTGCTTTGCGTATGCAGCTTTTACTTTACCTGTTAAACTGCCTGTATCTCAACCCACGAGCTTTTGCACTTTTACTTTTCCAATTTTTCCCTGATCCTTCTGGGGGGTGGTGCTTAGCTACTGTCTGGGGTTAAACTAGGAGACACACGGAGCAAGTTTTGTTTTCAAAGACCGATGCTATCTGCCAGTACCTCTTTGTTTGTAGAGAACCTGCAGCCACTTCTGTTGATAGCTTCGCTGTGTACATCCTACGTCTCTCCAGATGCTCTGTTTTTGTCTGACTTCACCCACATGTACCTGAAATTCATGTTGGTGGTGTTAAGGAGATGTGGTCACTAAGATGTGAATTTTCACATCCCAGATGCAACTCAACTTAACTTCATTTACAGCACAAGCCCTGGTCTCTTTACTAGGTTCTTCCAGGAGAAACCTTTAGGACCCTTGTCTGTCCTCTCTGTGCAACATGCCAAAGTCAGATACAGGAGGAAACTGACAGTTTTGCATTTGTGAGGATGAGGAAGAACTTACATCTTTTTGAGCAACTCCAGCATTTAGCATGGGCTGCAAGCGGCTCCAGCATCCATAGCAGATAGGAACAACTTCCTACCTTCCTCTCCAGACCTGACAACCTCCTGTGCTATTTAGAGTCTCACTCCTCCCTACCTTCACCCTCATAACCATACAAAATGGCACCAGACCAGAACCCAATGTCGACATGGCCGAACAACATCATGCTTATGCAACATTATTTTTTCTGTATCTAATACTTCTCCAGTTGTTTGCTCAAAATATTAAGACAAAAGTCATACAAGAATTTATTTGCTGGGCTGTACTGTAGTATGGTGGGTATGTGAAATCTATACTGTCTAATAGTATACAACCAACTGGACAATTTTACTATGTTACTGATTAGCTGATTTCCCCTGGTTTATTTATTGAGGAAAAAAAAAAAAGGCAGAAATGCACACAATTTAAAATGAAGGATACTTAACAGACGACCATAATTTTAAAAGTCTGTGGTAATTACTGGTAGTTGGAACACCGATTTTGTATTTTCCTTAGTAATTGAGGAAATTGTATTTCTGATTAAAAAAAAATAATTCCTACCCATTAGCATCAATTTTCATCCTTCCATTGCAACTGAAATTACAGTTTGTAGCTGAAAGACACCACAGTAACAGCTACTCCATAGAGCAGAAATTATTTTCTGGCCTACCTCACAGTCTTATAACTTTTGTTTTATACAAATGGGAAATACCTGATGTCATTTCTGTATCAGTTTGACCCTGTCTCCCTTTCTTCAAAGAGCCAGGTTATCAGAAACGAAATTTTATTCTTCATTTAGATGTGCCAGGCAGCCATTCACCAGGTCACCAGCTGGGCATATTTACTCTTGATTCTTTATACACAGATGTCTTCAGACAGAAATTGCATATGCTTAGTATGTCCTGCACAGTGGGATTAATTTACATTACAGTTAGAAATAAGCTTTTTTCCCTCCCTCCACAAATGACTTTGTAATCAATGGTTGCCTCTACTCCTCCCAGCCTTGTCAATTAACTCCATACTCACTAGGAAGAAGAAAGTAGAGCTGGGGACTCTGGCACATATATTTGAAATAACAGGAGTTATGAACCAAAAATCAGTATGACCCTCAATCTAATACTACTTGTAAAAAATGTAAAACCCAACAAAAAATAACTAACGCGTGGAAAAATACTCTGTCTAGTTAGCAGAATGAGGCATTTCACTGAAGTAATATGAATTTGCAGAGCAAAGTCAGATTTAATCCAACTTTCCAAAGAGAAGAGATGTGTTCCCATGGGATACTTTGGCACAGGATCACGGTGATATTTCTGGTCTGGCTGAATTCAAGAGGTGGGGTTTTGGTTTGGGCCTTTTTTTCCTTAAAACATATAGAGCCCTGAAGTAAAAGTTGATATTTTGTTGATCAAGCATTGCACAGAGAAACTATTCTTCATTGAGACTATCCACAAATTTCCTCTCTCATTTTTCCACAGCCCCCCAACTCTATCAGAAGTCTACTACAGGACTTCTGTAGTGCCCCCTCTCCAGTCTACTTCCTTGTACTCTTTTCATAACTGAGTTACCTTTTCTTTGCTCAAAACCCTCCCAGCAAGCTACAATGCTGCTCCCAGGTCCATTCTCTGCAAGCACTGTTAAATTCAGAATAGCACAGGGCTTAGTGAAACAGACCACAATCATTCACTCTTCAAATGCCTTCACAGAAAACACTAGGAAAAAATAATAGCATTGTTTACTGCTTCCCTTTTATTTAAAAAAGCCAGAAATTCCACTTGCTACATATTTTGTATCTCCTCAGCAAACTTTGGGTAGTAGATCATTAATCAGGATTGATGACTCAAAATCCAGAGGGATATGCAGGTGCCTAGGATTGACTGAAGTAAAAGGATCCAGACTCCATTACAGAAACCTAAGAAATAACTGAATTTTTTCTTGACCTTAAGCATTAAAGCATTTTCTTGACCTTAACAAAATAGTCTGGGCTGTAAAACTGCATAGCATTCACCCCAAATACACACCTGATTTGTGGAAAGAACTTTAAAGTTCTCTTTTAACTTTCCAAGATGACTGCTTTCAGATGACTGCCCTACTAGAAAAGGAAGATAACATGCTCATTTTTACCATAAGTAACCTTTTCTTCCCCAGCATTAAGATTACAATTAACCATTCATATTTGGATGTCCTAATTTGCTGGGCAGAGCAGAAGATTCGCTACACTGAAACCTGCCATAACACTGCCGAGATTTTGCCATATGTTTCCTTGCATCATGGTAGGCTTATGACCTAGCATTAGCTGATGACACAAGCTCCTTCATCAATCATCCATAACAACTATAAAATTTTAAACTTGTGTTTTGCAGATAGATACAGCCGAAGAGGTTCTTTTGGCTGACATATTGAAACTTTAGGTTTATTAATGTATTAAAAATCAAACTGATTTCAATATGATTTTTCAATACAAAATAATTAATACAAAGCTAGAACAATGTAACCTAAAATTAGTTTCTGGTTTTAGTTTCTGAAACTAAAAAAATTCATTTTCTCACTACATATATATATATAGCCTAATAAGATCTACCATGTATTTGCCATACACATGTAAAAATTAAATTAACCTAAGACACATGCAGCATACAACCCTATAAAAGACAGCAACCACCCTCAAAAACAAGAGAGAAGAGCCATCTATGCAAATACTATCTCTTCTACCAAAGAGGACTGCACACAGGCAGTGATTTCTTTGATGGGGGTGAATCAGCAAGTGGGTACATGGAATCACTTGGAGCTTGCTGTGTTTTCCTACACACATCTACAAACACATGCTCATTAGCAAAGCTTTCCAGGATTCCTGCATCTGTTCTCTGCAGTCATCTGTAAAACAATTCTCATTGTGATGCAGGCAGTAAATCCACAAATAACCAAGATGTTAACTGCTGCTTCGTTGACCTCTGTCTATTAAACCTTCAACCCATCACTGCTAAAAAACAAGGCATATAATATTTGTATTTCAGCAGTTGCCTTCCATGGTTTCTACATTTCTCCCCCACTTCTTCCTTGTTGCTGCCCTACAAAAATTACTGGGGTCAGGAATGATTGAATGACATCTTTGTGTAACTGCTCCTTTCTTGTACTGAATCATTCACTATCAGCAGGTAACAATGTTTCAGATCTCTCTACACCCTATGGAAATAAACAAACAGAAATAAAAACAATCCATCAGTTTCTCCTGGGTTACACAGACCAAGCAGCAACATAAACGCATGCCAAAAGTCTATAGCAATTCCCACTCTTCTGTGAAGGGAATAAAAGGTGTCCATTTACTGAAGAAACCCCTTCAGCCCCATAATCCCTCTGCCTGGATAAGAAATTTAACTTTAACAGTTATATAACTAGCCTTGTTACTTTAACAAGAAACACAGACACATTTTGCATTCTTCAGAGTGAATATGAAGAGCAAGACAAAGTTTGTATATTTCACTAGTCCCTGTAAAACTGTAATTTCAAGTCCAAAATCTTTTTCAAGATGACAGAGTCAAAGAACAAGCTCTTTTTCATTTAACTACAGGTGTTTGGTATATGTCAAGTAGCAACCAGGCTACTTGGAAAATGTGTGGATCCTTACCTGAGGCATTCAGAGATTTGCCTGTAAAGATTTCACATGGAATTACTAAAATAAGTCTGAATGAAACATGAACTGAAGCAAATGTGTGTGAAAGCATCATAAGAAATAATAAAGCAAAGGTTAAAAGAATGTCATGTATTGATAAAACAAGGACACCACTGACAACAATAAAACAGGGAATAACAAGAAGACCAGTAGGAACATGAAGACCAGGAGGCCTGCGCTCCAAAATGGCCACACTAGTGATGACTTGTCAGGAGAGGACTCGTGCTGTAATACGTGAGGATGGCAAGGAGGCTGTAGTACAGCAGCACATCACTAACCTCCTGCCTCTCCCACTGGAATACAGGCTGTAACTATGATTCCCAAAAAAAGGGAACAAAGACAGTAACCTTGGCAGTAACCTTGCCAAGGAATTACAGAGGGTAATTAAGAATCACAGTAAGCAGGGTTCTGAAGCAGAAGATCCTCCCATAGTAACTGCTGACGCCCAACAAGTTGAGAAGACTTGCTCAATACACATTTCATTGCCATCCTTCCCATCTCACACATATAATCCAGACCGCTTGAATACACATGCACTGGTGCTTGTGAGAAGCAAGAGAGTAAGGGCTCAAATAAGTGTTGTTTAAAAATATTTCCTTCTCATAAGGTTTCACATCAGATTCTGTTATACTGAATTCCTGTAGAATTTAAGATATCAGTTTATATTTAGTTTTGCTTTTTTATGTTTAAACAGGAACCTCTTAAGTAATACTGGTATTATCCAACACTAATCCCAAAACACATCAGAGCCTTGCAATCTGAAGGTGATTCCCATGGATGGGGCTTGAATGAAGAAAAAAGGCTTAAATGATACTGAATTTCTACTCAAGGTCTCAGATACTTAGACTCATCAGCTGTTCACAGCTACTCACAGTTAGAGCCCAGAACAGAGCAGAATCCAGGCTGCAATTAGAGCATCCCAAAGAAAAACTTGTCTTTGTTTCAAGGGTACCACGCTATTATGCTACTATGGTTTTTTAATTTCACAATATCTAATTTCACAGTTTTTGTGTCTGCTTCTCACCTCGTGTAGCTGCTCTTTTCCAGCTACATCACTCAGTAAGATAAAATATTCCTCCTCAGAAACCTTTCCTCACTTGTATCCTTATCCCACAAAGTCAGAAGCAGTCCAAACCAGTTCTGCATCTTTTTCTGGTCGCAGTCAACTTGAGCTGTTGAACATGAAAACCTGAACTCTTCCTTACAGAAGTGTTTTTGCTAACTTTCAGAAGAAACACTGAAGAAGATATCAGAAGGTTTAGCTTTTTTAACCACACAGGATTGTTTTTATATGGACAACATTTTAATTGTTTTATTCATTTATGAGGAAGATTATTTCTATTTTTAGGTAGCTTTCACTTCCTGGATTATATTCATTTGTATTAGCAATGACCACAAAAACAACTCAGTAAATACATTCCCAAACACAAACACAAAATCATTCCATAAATCATTCCAAAAAATGTCCACAATTGTACTGTTTGGATTTGGATTGTTTTATTGAAATAAGTAAGTAAACATAAAAATACTGCTGGAAACAAGAGTACCATCAAAATATATAAACAATGATTTGCAGAATAAATAAATAAATATTAAACAAATTACCCCAACAGGATTGTTTAAAAAACCCCAAACAGCAGTATATTACACAGTGCACAATGTCAACTACTCCCAAGTATGTTACTGAACTGGCATTCAAGTTCCAAAAGCAAGCCATGAAGGTGCTTACATAAGAATAATCTATAAAAGAATCTCAAATACAAACTAATGGATATGTATAGGAGTATTTATTCTTATGTTGACTCAGTTTGGGCTGGGCATTTTATTAAAAAACAAATAAAAAAAAGGTGTTACAGAAATTCTCATTTCTAATAAGCCATTCAGGTGTTAGAGCACCAATGCAAATGTAAGTAATGCTTAATGAGGAGGTACTCAATTAACAGCACAATCCACTATCAAACATTACCTCAACTCATTCTGCTTTTCCAATGGGGGATAACTCATTAGCAGTAATAATTTTAAACAGTTTGCTACCATATGTGTACTGTGGAAATGCACATTAGAATCACTCTGGAAGCTTGAAGGACAAGTTTGATATAAGTGAACAAAGGGCTTCACAGTGATGGTCATTTTAGGTAACATAATTGTAGTAACCTTTCTTTCATAAAGAAAGAAAGAAAGATAGTGGGAAAAATACCCCTCTTTGTTCCCAACTGTCTTGATTAAGACATCTTTACTTTAACAAACTAGCACATGGACTTCTTTCAGAGTCTGTGAAAGTGATCCCATTTTCTTTTCTTCTTTTTTCTTACTGACAGACTGCAACACTCCAGTGCTCTCTACTAGGAAAACCTTCAGCACGGGGAGCTACATGACAACCCTCTACCTGTCCTGACACCCCACTCCTATGTCCAGAGAAACCTGTGGATGCTCCAGATACATGATCTGTTAGGATCTTTGTGCTAACACTGTTAAGAGTGCCACAAACTATGATGCTGCTATAAGAGCTTTAATTTATGAGAAATGCCTTCAGAAAAAGTCTCTTTTCTAAAAGCACAGCAGAGGAAGACTTCATTAGTAAAGTAACAAACATAATTAAAACAGTAATTTAAACGTAATTTAAACATGATCTAGATAGAAAAAAAAGAAAAAAAAAAAAAAACAAAAAGCCCACAGCATTTCACTGAGAGCCTACAATCACCTCTGGAGCATACTCAATAAAAAAATAACTCCAAAAGTTGGCATTATAATGATGGCTCCAAAAAAATCATTACACAGGAACTCAAAGGCATGTTATTAAACCCTGACTCATTTTACTGTCATACGTGTCAGAAGCTCAACAACCCACAGAAGAACTTACACACTGAGGAGAGCAAGGGTGTCCCACACATATCCTAAAGTGGAATTTACATAGCACTTCCCTGATTCCTATACAATTATTTTTTGCAGAGATTATTTATATTTTGTTCTTGCCTCTGTGTTCCTACAACAAATAAATAAAAAAACCTCCTGTTATTTCAAGGATGGAAAAGTTAATTTACCATTTTAAGCTTTATTGCTAAAGTCATAGATATATCTGACAACTATGGTTAGATAAATATTTCATAAGACATCTGGTGTACACATAAATGCAAAAGAAAAAAGAAATATTAATGTTTGAGTTGTATATACATTAATAATTGCTGTTATTTAATTGCTGTTCAATAGCCTGCTCATAAATCTTAATCTGGCAGTACAAAGCAGCAAATATTGCCATGTGTCAATAGCCTTTTCTGAGTTTAAATGGTTAAACTAAACAATGCATAGGTTATTTTGTATGTAATTTGCAGTATGTCTGGCCAGGGCAAACACATAGTGATTTCTGCCACATGGCTTATTACAATATTCATGGCCATCATGCGGCTTTAACTTCTGTGATGCTTTGAGACCACATACCACAGATGTGCCTGCTCATATGCAGAGAGCTCCCTTAAAAATGTCAGTACAAATGCCAGTGGAAAGCACTGCTCTCTCAGGGCTGTATGTTTTTAATGCGATCTGATACTGATACTCTGCAAAGAAAATGGAAATTACAAACAAATTTTATAATGCCATACACTAAGAGAATTGTGGAATGACCCAAAGGACTATTTCCGTTTCTTTGAAATGAGCAAACTTAATTGGGAAGTGTTTTATAGATCCTTTTTTGTTTGTTTGTTTTGTTATTCCACTGGTTCCAGGCTGCCTGATTTGTGAATTAGTTTTAAAGTATTTGATAACTAGCTTTCTTTTGCTGAAACAATTGAGTCTCTGCAGGATATGAAAGAGATTTGCATTATAAATAAACCTACTTAGAAAAGCTAAAACCAAAACAAAACGCAAAACTGAGACACTTTTCATCCTTCAGGCAGGTCACTGCCAATGGATTTGGCTGTCCCAATAGTTATTTAGATGAACATGGTCATAAAGGTACCTTACTGCCTTCTCAACCCTGCTGAGCCTGGGACACAAGCAACAACAGGAAAGCAGAATTTGCCAGAATTTGCCCTGTTATGGACAACTGAATGAAAACGAGAAGATAGATGATTTTCCTCTACTTTTTCAACCCTTTCAACAGGTTAATAAGTAACAGTAACACCACTCATAAAAGAGGGAGGCAGGATTTTTTACCCTGAAATACAAAATGGGGGTGGGGGGAAGGGAGAGGGGAAGAATCTACCTACCCCCCATATGCATATCACACATGCCAAGTTCAACTTCTCCCAAGAGTATAAAAGTAGAGCTTTAGCCTCCCAGGAGCATAAACTCAAAGACTGTTTTGTATTGATCTGATCACCACTTTTAATTCTCTCTGCCACAGAGGACCTCACCCAAGCTGCCTGCAAATCCTTACCATGTCAACTATTCATTTCTCACATCACCTAACAACATCTCAGTGAGATCACTAGTAACATACTCCAGCGTTCTTCTCCACAGCCTATGAGAGGAACCAGAAGGCATTATCTTGTTAAATTCCTATTTCCTTCAAATATCACATTTAGATGAACGCTGATAATACAATTACCTGATTCACACTGCTCTGAAAATACATAAAACCTGTAATTCAATGCAATTGGCACTAAAATTATTCCCTTTTCTCTGTTTTAACTTTTGTGTTGTTAACTTATTGTTTTACCAATTTCATGTTGCTGGGAAACAGAACAAATGTGGAATAAGAAATGCATGCCTCCTCCTCTCTGTCCACGCATGTACTCTTAGGATAATATTTTGTTCCTAAGAATACATCACATTTAAAGCCATGAAGATTTACAAAAACTGTTTTTCATGCTGTGTTTGTTGGATGGGTAACGTTTTTCTTTCTGTCAAGTGTTTGTGAACATTATTAATTCAATTTACTTATTAATTTCTCATTTTTATCCTACTTGCATTGTTCATGGCTGTTTAAAAAAAAAAAAAACAAACAATCTCAATACCCATTACTAAAGCTATATTGGAGCAGTCATATACATTTCATGGCATTGCTCTCTACAAGCGAGGTCTGCATCTTTTCAGAGGATGAAGCAGGAAAAAATATCTAATCTCAATTTATCATCTCAGTACCACAAACACCCACAAGACCCATGCTCTGCAAAGTAATGAGAAGCAAAGATGGTATGGAAGGCAACATCTTTTATTAGGCCAACAGCAAAAATGGGAATAAGAGAAGAGAAATTAAGCTTTCAGGCTGAAGGCAGATCTCTCTTGGACATGAGAGTTGTTCAGTACTCTTTGATCTGTGTTATTATTTACAAGAGCTTTTTCACCTACTTTAGCACAAACCTGGTAGGGTATGTCTTACATTTACTAAAAGGAAAGTAAACAAAATGCAAAATAAAGCAGAGTTCATGATAAATGTGAATACTAAGTAATGTTCAAAGCTAAGTTTGAAGTTAGTGATTCTACTGATGCAGTCACTGACACAAATACTGCATCAACACTGTAGCGTGCACACAGCTCACCTGTTCGTTTGGATCGAATAACAGTACTTAGCTATTTTCATAGGCATCTTTCAACACATTTACCTTAAAATCTTTACTCGTGTGCCTGTAAACTTTTTTTTATCTATTTGGATTATATTTGCTCCACTCAATATCACGCAGCATGCAATAAATCCACATGCAGGTAAAACTCCAGTGTAATTTTGCATGTTTGGTACTAGTTGCAGGATGTCGTGGTTTAGCCCCAGTCAGCAGCAGAGCAGCACACAGCTGCTCACTCCTCCCCAGTGGGATGGGGATGAGAATCGATAAAAAAAAGGCAAACTTGTGGATTAGAATAGGGCAGTTTGCTAGGACAGCAAAGGGAGAGGAAAATAACTGCATTGCTAACAAAACCTTATACAAAGAGGGTGACACACAATGCCATTTGCTCACCACCCAGAATCCAATTGCCAGCCTGTCCTCAAGCAGCAATTGCCTCTCCCTGGTCAGCACCCCACTCTATGCTGAGCATGACATCATATAGTATGGAATACCCCTTTGGCCAGTTTGGGTCAGCTGTCCTGACTGTGTCACCTCCCAGCTTCTTGTGTAAATTAACTCTATCACAGACAAAAACTGGGACACCAAAGGAGGTTTAGTTCTAATCACACTAACTCAACTGAATTAAAGCTTAAGACAGTGAAAATAAACTAACTTGATTAAAGACAACCTCTTTTTTACCTTGGAAAAAATGAACATTTACAAATCTACAGCTTTAACAATGTTTTCTAAAGAACAAAATTACCTTTATTATGAAAAAAAACTATAAAAATGCAGAAAAAACATTTTTAAAACACTAGAAAGGCAGACAAATATTTATACTTTTAGAAGCTTTAGGCCACAAACTTCATTAATCTGGTGGAACAACCTCGAGCCCACGCAGATGAGATAGAGTCCACATTCTGGGCATACTACGCAGGAACCTCTTCAACAACCTTTCTGCACCTCACTGTAATCCCCTCTTTCTGTGTCACTTGCTATCTGGTGTGAGACCTGGCTACTTGGGTAACAGAGCATGGAAAACTCTCTCAGTCACAACCGGTGAGAAATCAAGACAGGTGGCAGGCGCTGGTTTCCTCACCCATGTACAGAGGACTCAGCCCACATCACCTCGCTGGCCATGTCAGCCCTAGGATTCGCTTGCACTAACAGCTGCACTGAGATTTCAGGCACTTTCTCTTACCAGCTACTATATCACATGAGATCTGCTCTCTACCTGTATGTAGCTTCTCTTTTGACCAGAGAAGCTCCCTCTATTCCAGTGGGGGTAGCTACCTATATGGCTACTTTCCTAACGTGAAAGGAGGTTAAATAATAAATCAAAAGCTCGCATTTATACTTAAGATCAAACCAAGATTCGCCACTGCTTCACTGAAATACATAGATGGCACTTGCTAGCATGTGTTTCTTGTATAAGTATTGATGCAATACAGGTCTATAATTTAATAAATGCTCCCTGCTGACTACTGACACACTACTAGTATCTGCAACTGCTATTACATGCTGCTGTCACAGTAGTTACCATGCCCAAAAGACAATTCTTAAAAAAAATATTTCTGATTACATGCAGGACATTCAGCAACAAAACAAAGTCAAAAAGTTACAGGAAAAAGGACATGTGAGGAAACTCTCCAGTCTGACTGCTGTCTTCTCCACAGACATGCAATTTTCTGTAATTCACCTCCACATCTACAGTCAGACTTCAGTCTTTATTCCAGTCCTTTACAGGCTTTGCAACTGTCAGAGTTAAAAAAAAAACACTGAATGATTAATTTTATTGCATGTTCCTGCGATGGTCTCAGTTTATAATCAATCTTTTGGGAACCCCTGCGCAGCAGCAAATTGTTCAAAAGACTCCCCAAGTCGTGGCAGAATTATTCCACACAGTAGTAGTATCCGATTAATCAGAATAACTGAAAGCACTCAACATCCAGCAGGGATTTTCTAATTAAGACTCTTCCAGTGTAGTGAACCATTTTGCAAATCAAAATTAATTTTTAAAATAACTTGGCTGGCGGAAGCAAAAAAAAAGGGAGTAGGGGGGGAAGTATATCAAAAGTATATAAAAAGTTTATATTGAAAGTATATAAATAATTGACTTCTAGAGCTTCCAAAGGTATAGCCTGGCTGCTGCCTAGAATGATAGAACAGGAATAGGTTCAGAAACTTCAAGCACATTTCCATTCATTTTCCATGCCCAAAGGATGCTGTCACTAGCTTACATGCACAGAAGTTTTTTTTTTCACTGTGTCCACAGCATACATGAACTTCTAAGTGAATTCAGAGATCAAAAAGAAACAACAAAGGAGAGAAAGTGAGAAAAAAAGATAAATTGGAGGACCTGCCGCAGAGTGACAGGGAGGGAAAGCAATGGGTTCTTAAGACAAATGTTCTCCCCTTGGTGTCTCTGCCAGTGCAGCAGATAGTGATGGTGAAGAAGATGAGGCTGATGATGACTTTCACTGTGCTTTTCCCTAGTAAGAATAGCACTTTTCATCATGACCCACTCAAATGCCCCGTTTCCTATACACACTTCTGACACTTGGCAGTGCCTGAAGCACACCTCATCAGGTAAGTGCTGCACATCACTCAATGCTGAGCTTCGTGAACATATATGATAGTGAGATGCTTATCAGATACTTAAATAGATATTACATACTTTGATAATCACTAAGTCCTGTTCTTCCCACAGTGATAAACAAAAGGTTACAAAACAAGAGGTTGGAGAAGGTAGGGGAAAAAAAGGGAATTTTTTTTCCATCAGTGGTAATCGCATGTATGTGTGTGAAATTAAAGAAATTTAATGATAAAATTATCAAGGCTCAAGAGTTTAATCTGATAGCACAGGCATTTCTAAGTGGTTAAAGCACCTGTCACTTAATAAGGCCAAGCACCAAAAAACCTCAGTTTGGTAGCTCAAACTGAGCTCAAACATCACTGATACATTATGGCTGGTACACCGTCACCTGGGGCAAGAGATCATTTGAACATTAATTTCACTTTAATGTGAACAGAGTTGCTGATATAGAGTAAGAGATACTATTTTAAGCAGGTTCTTGTAAATAAATGCAAGCTTAGTGTAAACACAGCTTGCAGGCAGTAACATAAATTAGCTAGTATATTGCCTGAATCAGAAGAGGCACTTGATAAAAGTTTTGCTCTTATGAGAGATAAATGTATTGGGTAAATAATCTGATCTATTACATGACAAAGCAAAAATGCACACAAAGATGGATACTGGCTTTTTGTTTGTTTGTTTTTTAAAACAGGAAGGCTGGCTTTTTAGGATAATTTGTTGTCTCCCAGAAAATACATCTTTAAAACCTGACTAGATAAAGCAAGGTTCATTTGTTGCAGAACAACAGCAGTTTATTCTTTAGTATGCTTGGATAAGTCAATAGTAAACCCAAACACATAAAGTACATATATAAAATACAACAAAGATATTTGAGAAATTCTATTCCTTGCAAGCAAACAAGTAAGCAAAAAAAAAACAAACTTTCTTTAAAGAACTTTATTTTAATACTTTTTCTATTGATCATGCTCTACATTATGCTACCAACAGATTATATGGAAATGCAATAGCATTTGTGCCACCTGAGGCTCCAACAAAAACTGCACGGTCATTTACTTGCAGTAGAATCAGTTCATGTTCAAGCTGTTCTTGCTGCTTGGGTTTACACTTTCTTTCTGCCCTGCAGCAACACAAGACAGCCACCTCACCCCCAGCTGTCATGCCAGTCTCAGAGATAACGGGGATGGATATACAACACACAAAAAAATCTACAGTTTTCAACAATTTTTAAAATGTCTCATTCTTCCAGATTAACATTATTGTATAGATATGACCATACAATATATAAAGATTGTCTTGACTGAAGGCTGAAGCAGACTCAAAGCTCACCTGTCTCCCAGTCCAAATAGGAGTCTTGCAGGCAGCCCGCAGGCAGCCTAACTCACCCAAACCCACTTAGGAACAGACCTAAACCAGGTCTCTCTCTACTCCTCCAAACAAAAATGAAAGAAATACACCTTCAGGCATCAGATTCTCACGACTTCAAAGTTAACTACTCTCTGAAAATAACAGAATAGAATGCATAGACAGGCTGATACCAACACTTCATCAATGTTGCTAAGACACATGCGATTGTAATACTAGTAAGAGTATTACATGCAAATAGCTATCTACATAATATCAAATGAAGAAAAGATCACTTATTAGCAGCATATTTAGATACCAGAGGCTCTAAGGCTCTATTTGCCCTTCTTAGACATTTCCACCTGTACATTGGTTTAGACCCTATCACACATAAATGCCTTTGATCACGTAATCTACATTTCTGAGTTGCAAGGCAACCATCTCTGATCATTGGATTAGCCTCAGCACATACAAGGTATACTGAGACCGCTATTTATTCCAATCTGTCCACATTACACTCTAACAAATTACCAGAGAAACAGAATCCAAAGAGTAGTTCAGTGATTTTCATCTCCTTTGAAACTTGGGAGTACAATTTTCCTTTCTTAACTGTTTAAAATAATTTAAATGTTGTCAGAGGCTGGTACCACATCATGATGCAGCATCAGCCTTTGACAACTGCATGGGGTTTTAGTATCTCCTTTAACCAGATCCTTTTCTTCTGCTGACGGTGTTTTAAAAACTGTATAGAACAAAAGGATGTTTTTGCTGACCTATTATAGAGGCTTGTTACAGTCAGAAAATTCTTAGTGTGGTGTCAAGTTATTCCTTTTCATTAAATTGCAGACATAGAATACTGAATATAGCCAAATCTATCATGGACACTGGAGAACTGTACTGGATGAAAATAAGGATAATAGACAAAAAATTAGAAGTAAAAGAACATTCTGTAATACAGTATTGAGTTCTGCAGCATTTTCTGTAAGTATTATAGTAATTCTGCTGACCTGTACATGATGTTCCTTGCAATGTTCCCTTTTTCTATTAACGTATCACTGTGGGTGAAGTGGGCAAGGTAAGAACTGTGTCTTTTATAACGTGCTCAAAAAACATAGAGACATGTTGAAGAGCAGTATACATCTAAACATCCTACTATAATTTACTGATCAATAGTATTCATATACAGTGTTACTGCACACATATGTATAGTTTCCCAGACTTAAACCAACACAAGATGGAGACATGAAGTACCTACAAAAAACAGATGAATGCTATACACCCAGCCATCTCGGGGTATTCATGGAGTCCAAACAAAATAGGATGAATGCTTATCTGTCTGTGGTGGAAGCACATGTAGCAAACAAAGGGCAATCAAGCCGGGGAGGGGGTATGCTGTTTTCCCCAGGAAAGATAGGAACAGCGAGAAGACAAGCAAGATTGGTGAGTTTGAGGCTGGCCTACTTCCTTTGGTAGCCAGGTGGTTTGGGTCAGTTGGCTGAGGCTGCTCTGTTTGCCAAGTGACTACTGTGGAGGATTTGAGAGGATACAAGGTGGTCCCTCTGATCCTGAGTGTACCTTGGGCAGAGGCAACAACAGGACAAAAGGCAGAAGCTAAATATCCAGAGGACAGTAGTGAGCAAGGGCAGCAAAAATATAAGAGTGCACGGGGAGCCTGCACTGG
The DNA here is from genome assembly GCA_013399135.1 of Heliornis fulica. Classification (NCBI taxonomy): domain Eukaryota; kingdom Metazoa; phylum Chordata; class Aves; order Gruiformes; family Heliornithidae; genus Heliornis; species Heliornis fulica. The sequence goes on along the minus strand of VXBZ01004702.1, from coordinate 237,657 downwards.
CAAAGGTACAGATGAGCTTGTTTCTCCACATTGTGCACATGTGAATGAGGCTCGCTCACTCCATACTTTATCTCTCAGAATACAGGCTACATCCTATTACACTGCTATGCATCTTAAAAATGGTACAGTACAGTAGGAGGACAGTAATCTTAATCATTGAAGCAAAAGACAAGCTAAACCTAAAAACTAACATGTTAAGCTCAACGTGCCAGTTGAAGTCCAGGAACAAACAGTGCTACTGGCTGAAGTGCAGCATGTGCAATTACCTATTTGGGGTTTGGGTATGCGTGTGTGTGTGTGCATGCATGTGTACAGTACAAGGAGTTCCTGGCCCTCATCCTCTTCAGGTGGGAATGGCTAAACTGGAACAGCTAAGGGAAATAAAAACGTCCCAGATGAGGCCTACAAGGACAGTGCTGCAAGCACAGTCTCAGGGAAGGGCAGTATCCATATGGGGAACGAGAAATCTTTAATTCAGACTGATGCAGTCCCAAAGGAGTTGTAGCTAATGCTTCTCTGAAAAGGCTAAGGGAAACAAGCAGCCTAATGCAACAAGCAGAAAAGGCAAATCAGACTACCCTCGCTGGTCTAGATACTCCTAAAACCTACAGGTGAAAAACTGAAATAGCAATACAAAACAACCTACCTCAGTATTTTTTCAGTTAAATCAGGCAGCAGCAGTAAAAAAACACATTTTAGCCCCCTGTATGCCTTTGTTTGTTATTTGTCTTACAGTATCAGAGAAATTATCCAGTTATGCCATCAGAAAGGCAGATAAAGGAAGGCTTGCTGGCATCTGAGCACAAGCCAAATGACATGAAGTACGTAGACAAAGATACAAGAGGTTACGCAAGGAGCGAGATCATTTCATATTTTATCAGTCTTCTGGAAAAAATTGTGCAGCTCTTGCATGGAATTGCTTTGACAGGTAAGTCAAAGGCAGTAGATAAAGCAGACTAAAACCAGAGCCTCTGTGCCCAAAATCATTACAGGCTTTTTTTTTTTTCCCCTCCCCAAGAGAGTTGCCAGAACAGAAGGAAGGACTGCATTTGTCAGGAAGTAAGCCAGACTATTCATGATGGAGAAGAATGTAAATTACAGTGTTGAATATCATATCTAATAAAGCATTTAAAAAGGCATCAGTCCACGGCAATCTTCCAGCAATCCCCAATGGCAGCAGAAGACCATCAGCAAAGAATAAGACAATAAAGGCCCTCCCTGCCACCCCCATTTCACCTTCACTACTGCTTTTTTACTACCATAATTGTTATTTGCATTGTTGGGCTGATCTAATGCCTTACCATGAGAGATTATGTGGTTTATTATCCAGCCAGCCTTCCAATCCAGGATATTCTCCTTATTTTAACATTTCTATGGAAGCTGACTAGAAGGCACCAGTTCTTGTCCCTGCTTCCAGCTGCTAAATCTAATTTAAAGATACTAAAAATAAATAAATAAACAGAAAAACCCTTAGATGTAACAGCACTGTTTGGAAAGCAAGAAACTGTACTTCCTACAGGGATAGCATTAATCAGCAGTGAAATGAAGACAGGCACAGTACAATAACTGTTTCACTGTTTTTTCTAACATTTGCAAACTCTCTAGCAGTACCCAGACCACTATCAAGAGTGCTCTGAGAACTTCTTGTTAGACAATGAGACAGCAAGTCTAGGAAACATAACACAGAGAAGTCCCAACTGGACTTCCAGTTGAGCTGTTGCCCCAGTCACCACCTATACCGGAGCCACAAAAATGCAGAGTCATTTACAAATTCTGTGATGGGGAGAGGGGGTGGATAAAAAGAAGTAAAACATAAAAAGAATAAAACAGTTATCTTGACCATTTGGGAGTTGTTTCTCAAAAGTATAGAGGATGTGTATAAAAACCACTTCTATTTTTCTCTGGAAAACACTTCACATTGATATTCACACTAGTGCACATACAATCTTCCATATGATATCAGCGCCTCATCATGCTCACATTATCAAAAAGAAGTGCAGTTTGTAACTTATGTTAGGAAATGTCGTTACAGGCTCATCTCCATGAAGATAAAGGAGCAGAGAAGCACAACAGCAGACGGATGAACTCCAGTATCCTACCCAAAAAAGCCTGTATCAATCGCTTGCCTGGCTGTTGCAGAGGAGTGTCAACTTCATGGGCCAGAGATGATCCCATCCATGAGTCTATTCAGGTCTCCTTTCAAACTGGTTTAGCCCAGTGGTATGAGAGTCATTCTGGGACTGTACAAAATTTCTTAGTGGATGTTTGTGGTAGGAGTGAAAAAAGTGGGAAAAGGGAGAGTTCAGGATGGTTTAAGGAGGAACATGTATGGGAGACTACATGGAAAAGGGGTTAAAAGTCATCTGTAAAATTGGCATTTGTTCAGTACATTTGTCTTGCCGTGTCCTGCACCTGATAAGCACAGTATATTCTTACCTTCTCATTAAACTCCATTTCCAAATCTCCTCATAGGTGAGAAGCTCTTTACTCCATGGGTTTGTGTGCATATGGAGGACTAGGTGCAGTAACTGGACTCAAACCATGGAACATCAGAGCCCACCCATGAGGAGTGGCAACAACTGGAGCGTGCATTTGTGTTGGTATGTCAATGTGCAATCACTACTGAACATCAAGCCAGACTAGCCAGCCAGAAGGATAAAATCCTTGGGAGGCAAGTAATGCTGTGGCCTTAAGTCTGGGACAGATTCCAGGGAGGACAAGAGAACTCACTTGTTCCTCACTAGCCAACTAGGTTGGCTAGTGAGGAACAAGAGGTCCAATCCAACCACTGGAGAGACCTTGGGGTGCAGATTTCAGCTACTGGTAAGGTCATAGGTCATAGTTCCAGACCAGCATCTGCACAGACTGGCTGTCTAAGACCAGCTACTATCAAGGGATCCATACTCATGTGCATATATGCATATGCTTATATATTTTGCACTATTGGATTTTTATCCTAAGCAGCCAGAGAAGGGAAGAAGATGAGGCCATTGATGTTCTTTGTATTTGCCTAAGTCCAGCACTTTCTTTCTATGTCAGTCTACATGGCTGCTCGTGCATATCTGTAAGAACATACGTTTGTGCCTCTTGGGAACGTGTGCTCAGCCCTTCCGAAGCTAGACCTGAAGACACAGAGCTGCAGCAAACTCACCTCTATCAGCCTATGCGATTCAGCAGCAGCTAAACACTTACCAGCATCTTTTCTGAGTGGGAGAAAACTATACCATTTCCTGGATCTCAAAAAATATTCCCAGTAAGTGGCAAAGTCACTTTTTCCAACACCACACAAGTAAGAAATTAACTACTAAATATGCATAGAAGATAATAAAAACCTCATTTAAGTGCTCATGATGCCTGTTCATTAGCAAGTCAATAAATAAGATCAGTAACAGAACAGAACACCATTTACAATTCTTCCTAAGAGCTTGTTTCATGACTGAAACACTAACTTACTACCCAATATTTATACCCAGTTGTATCCAACTGAAAATCTTGATGTATCTAAACTGTCACCAAAGTTCAAAACAGTCAGTGATATATGCACCAGCTGGCATTTCAGAAAGTGTAATGTACAATGAAAAGCAAAACAGGACAGTCGCTTAGTTAAACAACTCTGGTTTGTAGCTGTCATCAAAGTGTTTGCATGAGGACTACACAGTAAAAAAACTCTCCTCAATCAGTTTCAGCCTCAACAGGGATCAGTTCAACATCCTCAACACACATGATGTTAAAAGACACCAGCCAACTGCACCAGACCGTGTCTGAGGATCACTTTAGCATACGGTACCCCTGGAGTATCAGGCACTTGCATTTTAGGTGTAAATCTCTGCACCTTGTGCATTTCCAGACCGGCCAAGTCATTATTTTCCCAATGCCTGCCTTCCGTAATGCAGCAGTGCTACTTGAGTAGCCCCTCAGCCGAAGCCAGACAAGGCGCCTCTACTGAAGCAGAGGAAGAAGAAAGATCTCCATGGCAACAGGGACCGCAGAGGCTCTCACAACCCCTCTTCACCCACTCCCAAAACTCATTTTTTCTTCCGAAGAGAATTGCTTCATAGTTCACCCGAAAACACGTAAAAAGCAAAATCATAATACCTATTCCAGGCAGACTTTATCAAGGATGCAACCTGAACTAAGCCCATTCTATGAACTGGGCTTACTGCTGCAGGGTCTGTTATTCCTGAGGCTTGGAAAAATTGCAGGGGAAAATTACTACCATGTTTTGATGCTCTAACATGCTATTGCTACACAATTGTTACTACATGCAACATCACTAGTCACACCATACTTGTTTGATTTTCAGACTCTTTTTGCTCTGACAAACTTTAATCAGCAACAAAGTTGATATACACATAGTATCTGATTTAGAAGATTTCATCTAAAACAATTCTAGTTTTTCTATGAGGGACAGGCACAGAAACAAAACATCATCCTTCCCATCCCCAGACTTTTGATGCACCTTGTGGTTTTTCCCCTCAGCTGGTTCTACCATTTCGGGAGGCAGTGGTACAAACCTTTTCTGTAGCTACTGCAGACATGCCCCTCATTCTTTTAAAAATCTGTCAGTCTAACCTTTAATCATGTACCTACAGCATTTTTTACTGCAAGATTCCCTTCTTCATTCTTTACAGAAAATGCCTGTGGCAAACCTTAGCAATAGCCATGCCAAGATACAAGTAATTATTCCTTCTGCTACTATACATTTGCCTCTACAAACACATTACTTACACCGCCAGTTAATGTAGAATTGTATCCCAGAAGGGAACTATTCCTTTATTACTTAGATTGTAACAATTCCATTTTACATCTCTGTACACAGATGTCAAAACAGGGAAATGGAAATCACTTTCAAGGGTAGGGAGAGGCTGGAGCCAAACAGCTCATGGGAAATCCTCAGCAAAAGTGGCAAACATGAAGCCTTCCCTCCTCTTGTCCCGCAGGAAACTGGGAAGACAGCAGGGGTTCACTTTTCACTTGGAAATTTGGTAGGTTTCAAAGTACATGCTTTTCTTTCAAATGATTCTTCCCTTGGGTACCATCACAGCATGGTTACAAACCAGGAGGTAACCAAGCCAACCCACAACTTCACAAAAAGTGTTATAACCACTAGATTAAACAACTCTTTCTCATTTTAATTTTCACCATTTGTCTAATGTGTGGGCTTCTTCCTAAATGGCTAACACAAAGAAGTGTCCAAATCTTTACCTCCTTCAAAACTGTTGTTCCTGGTCTTCCTTTTCCATCTGAAAATAATTGAAGGTGCTATTATCCATTGCCTTTCACCCATCCATTTTATGTCCCTTTCAAGGTAATATCATGTACATCCTGGCTACAAGTGCTCTTCGGAGACCCTCTTCGTTTCCTGGATCCCCTCACACTGCTTGCACTCAAGTGAAAGCAGCTGCAGGCACCTCCAGCAACCTCTCACCACCAAAGCCCATAAGTAATATTCCCTTTCTTCTGTCAAAGGCTCAGCTGACGTGCTAAAGTAAATTAGTCTCTGCAGATTGATTATTTCTAATGGCAAAAGAAAAATATCCTTTGTGAAGCAATATTGCTCTGTTCCTACATTCAGTGAAAATCTCTACAACTCAAATAGCACTTGACAGTCTTCTTACAAATTAATCCCTACACAATCAACAAAACTCATCAATATTTTTTTTTATTTAAAGAAAAAAAATAGCAAGCTGGACTTCACCCCCGCTTAAAGAGGAGCAACATTAGTAACTGCATGGAAAGCTGTGCTTTTGTTATTAATTTTACCAATGATGGCACTGCTACTATGGCAATAGATAGCAAAACACCACTGTGAAGTAGACAGATTCTAGAAGAAAGACTCTGAAACAGAACCCAGAAACAGATAAACAGGGTACATGGGGGAAAAAAATTAAGATAGAGTACATGGTCTCCATCTTCAAAACTTTGAAGGGCCATGATTCTAAGCCTAGATTTTAATTTCACCCTTCCTTTTATCAATTTTGCAGGAACAGCACCATCCCTTCAATAGTTGCCATTTGAATTTGCCCACTAAGGACCCTAGCCAGTATTGCCATGAGTGTGAGTTATCATCCACTTCCACAAAGTAATTCTCACTTCATCATTTAGCCACATCCATTTGTTGACTGGTGGAGGGAACTGGCCTGAAACACAGGTTACACAAACAGTTCCTACAATTCTTATAAGGCTGTAAAAAATTATCTGAGTCAGGCAGAACACACAAGAAACCACAGAGCAGATAGATCTATGTGGCATTAATGGAAGTGAAGCAATCAATCTCACAGCAAATCTCTACCATTCTCATTCTTCCACTGATGACTTCTACATCCCTTCAAAACAAGTTAGAACACGCAAACCGCAAGTCACTTGTCACCTTTTACCACACAGGATTAAGTCAACCAAAGGGAATCAGTACTGACAGCATGCGTTGCTTGTCACGTCACTCTGCTCCCATCTGCATCACTTCAATGGCCAGCAACATCAGTTAGTTCTTCCTACTAGTGCCTCTCACTTTCCCCGGTATTTAAGGTAATGAAAGTTGCAGAAATTCACACACACACAAACTCAACACCAGTCAGAGGCAATTGAGGGGTCCAAAAAATGGTCTCATTCATATGACAAGAGTTGACAGAAGCAGCACAATTATTTTAGCTTTCACTTTCTATAGTAACTTGAGAGAAACAACAGCTTTAATCAAACAGTACTGTACCTACACAGCTATGGCCTACACAGACTACTGAGTGCAACTCGCCTGATCCCACACCAGAAACACATCTCTACACATGCACCTGTCATTCCAAAATTCCTGAGGCACCCACTCTCTTCATTTCAGGTACCAAGTACACATGTGTATCAGAAAAGGAAAGTGGTAAGGAGAGGTAAGACTTTTCCTAGTTCTTCTGCTGATGATCAGCATGTTCACATTTTTTTCTGCAATATGTTCCACTACAGTTCAAACGGTGGAATGAAAAACACTGGTGGAAAGCATTTGCACTGTTTTATTCTAGTCCTGCCCAAAGTTGATAGCTCACAAGCTGAAAAATGCCGTTACTATGAAAACTGCCATTGCTGTCCATGGAGCTGCATAGGAAGACAGCACTAACAAAGCCTTCCAGTCTCTTACATACCTGGTACCTCACCTTGTGCATTTGGTAAATAAACTCATCAACATGTGCAAAGCATTTAAAACTCCTCAGATGAACTCCCTGGTTCATGTGTTCAGCTAATCTTCACAGACAGACATGGCTTGCAAAGTCCTGAATCAAAGTCATGTAAATCTTTCCTCCACTGAAGCAAACCAAGCTGCTGATCAGGATAACTGAACTGACCAAATTTCTCCCTGTAATGCCTCCTGTCTCATGCTGAAACCTTGTGGTAGACTATAGCCAAAGGAGTGCATAATGGGTAGTACCAACTATGTTCAAGCAACAGAGATGCAGATTTATGCCATTTTGTTGCTCAGCCCTTCAATTTTAAAATCATAGGTAGTCTGTTAACCAAGAACATCCATGCAAGCAGGGGAATAACAACAGTAGGAAGTTTGTGTAGACTCAAAGTCACACGAACAGCTATTTAAAACTGTTTTGTGTTTAAGCACACTATAACTTCAGTAACTCAGTAGCTCATAAACAAGTTATGTGAAGAACTCCCATCTCTAACTGCCCTACATTATAAGCAATTTTTTTAGACTAGGAATTATGTTTTGTCCATTCCAAACATGGAATGACATTCTTTACAGAATCACAGATTTTTAACAATCAAAACTTTCTGCAAATTAGAACTAAACACAATAAAAAAAAATCTGCCAGTTAGCAAGCCTCTTCCTTATACTTCTGGTTGGTTCTACTAGGAAGATCCTCTGGTGTACACGCTAAAGTCACATCCAGGTTCAAGCTTTGGCAAACTTGTGACAACTACATAATCTCTTTTAAAGACAAATGAAAATCCTACGATTTGGTATCCCTTTTATTGCAACATAAAATAAAGCAATAAACAGATAATGTATGTATTGTAAAGTAACCATAAAGAACAGTTTGACTCTTTCTTGTCCTTCGTAGGTATCATGAAAAACGAGAGCACTAGCCTTTCACAACAGAGGGGAAACTAACAGAAGAACTTCTCCTACTGCTGCAACTCCCCACACGTCTCACATAAAGGTCTTAAATGGGACTTAAACATAACCCACATCTCTCACAACTGACTCTGATATTTTTTTGCATAGCAAAAAAAAATAAATTCACAACCTCAGTGGTGATTCTTCCCTCTTGTAGGATGTGGACCTCTCCATGCTGTAGACTGCTGCTTACATCAGATCCCAGTGTTCATTATCAAGACAGACACATACACAGTTGTTCCCTTTCAAACTGGTAGCAGAAATAATTTCTTGCTTTTAAAAGGGTAGTACTATTTTATCTAATAGCAAAGTGTCTTGGGCACGCACTGACATTGTGGGATGTACCAGTTGCACACCCACTCAAACCAGAAAGGATTCTAATCCTACCTTTGGGTAGAGTGCCCCCACCCTCCACCCCCATCTCATGCTTCAGGGGGAAGGATACTCCTAATTTGCCTTGAAGGGTTTCGCCTCTGCAAAGTGGACCCTGACCCTCACTGGACCAAAGAGCTGCTGCTATTCTGTAGCTTAGCTGAGGGGGCTCACTTGATGGAGGGAAGAGCTGGATGCTGCCCATGGTCTAAGGGCCATGGCAGAGAACAAATAAAGATGAAAACTTAATTAATGGTGTTCATGCAAGCGTAAGTGTGAAATAAACATCAAGCCATTCTCCCTGCTGATGCAGAGATAGTGTGCAGCACATGAACAAGCAAAACTGTCATATTAGAGAGTTGAACAGGCAGGCACCAAAACACTGAAACCCTCTGGAGACTGGGGCTTCAGCTTATCTGTAACTTTGTTCCCCTTCAGTAAAGGGGGAACAGCAGTACATTGAAAAGGTTGATAGCAGAAGACATTTTTAAAGACTCTCCAGTTTTCAGCTGTTACAGTAGTGTGTGTCATAGATGTTCTTAAAATAGCCTTTTGGTACAGCAGGGAGGTCAGAAAAGAAGGAAGTTTCCAAAAAATAGTTAAAATTGGTTTCCATCACTATAAATCCATGAAAGTTGCTACTAACACTTCTCATTGGACTACCACATCCCCACTGGACTGAGAAATAACTGAGGCCAAAAGACTCGGTGATTTACAGAAATAACCAGTACCACTGACTGAGCCCAGAGCTCAGTGCTGTTCCATTACTAGGTTTACCATCTTCTTAGAAATTATGTGATATTAAATATTACCAAAAATAAATCAGTATTAGAATTCATTACTATGACCACAGAAGCGGATTTTAGTGTTACTCAAAATAAGGAGAAAGAAAAACAAATTCTGTGTAGTAAGAGCCAGTGACCATCAGTAAAATCCTATTGGACTCCCCTAACAGAGCTGCAACTGAGTCAAGCTTGGTATCAAAAGCCAGTTTTCCAGTAACCAGCTCTGAATTATTTAGATAGCAGTGACATTTTACTAAAATACATCTTATCTATCTCCCAAACACTGCTAACTTGATCAACCATAAGGCTTATTTTGCTTTTTTCGTTTTTAAGAAATTGACACATATTCCCAACACAACACAGTATAAGGACCTAGTAAACAAAAGTACACATACTTGTAAAGTTATATATTATTATAGTATTCATTTACTACCACATATCTAAAGGATATGAAGGATAACAGGTAAGATTGCACACAGTTACACATATTTACAACAAAAATTACTTCCAAAGGATTAATTTAAAAACTGCAGGACTGAAATATAGAATTACTGCAGTTGCAACAGAAATTCAGCAAAACTTACACCACACTCTTTTCTACAGTAAAGAGATCCATTACAGCTGAAAATAAGTTAAACCCACTTAATTTAATTTTTAAATAAAAGTTTACTAAATTATATATGCAGTGTACCAGTTCTCATCTGCAATTAGCAGCATTACAGTAACACCTAAAACCCACAAGAAACTTGCAATCATGAAACCTGAAAACTTAAAATGCAAAAAGAAGTCGTTAAGGCCGCAAACTAGTTACTATTTGGTTTGCAGTCCCTGACCGTAGGTTTAAACAAGCTGAACATCAAACTCCAGCAACACTCACCCAGCAAAGAGCCTATGAAGATGACAATTTGCACCGTGGTAGTGAAATGTCTGTAGGTCTGCTCTTCGCCATGCTCCTCACTCTCTGCAGTGCCAGCCTCGCTGCCGTTCCCACCCTGCCACACCATCTGCCCAGCTGAGGTGTTCCTCATCTCCAGGGCTCTGGTGACAGCCTGGTATGGGACCTGCTCACTTTCATTCCTTGAGATCCAGCTTTTGCCGTATCCCTTGGCGAAGTTCGTACCTTCCTTACCAGCACCCAATAACCACAGGTTATTGAGCCTTCAGTGTCTGAACAAAGCCCACAGCCAAAGAAGCTCTTCTGAAGATAAAGTCTCGTCTCTGACACTCAGAGGCATCTTCACAGCATCTCTGTGTCCTGGAAAGCAGAGTTGGCTATTCACGCTTCTACCTTGTAAATCACGATAGCCAGTAAAGAGAAGCAGAAAATAAAGCAGGCTCCTCCTTGCAATTAGCTGTCCTGTATCTTTGCTTCACAGTGCCACAGCGTTTCCTCAGCATGTTTTACTGCAATAAATGTGGACAAGGAAAATACAGTCCACACCACCACTCACTTGTTCTCCTAACCCTGCCAGACAGTCGGTCACCTTGCAGCCATCGCATATAGGCGCACACCCACGAGGACTTACTACACACCGGTTTGTAAAAGTTGGCAGACAACAAGCTCTGTCCCTCTACTCCACTGTCAGCCTTGGTGTTAGCTTTTCTCACAACCTTGAGGGCGGAAAGCCATCTCTTTCCCTGTAGCACTTCCCCTAGCACCGTCCTCTCTCCTGCCCACTGCTCCCGTGGTGAGGCATGGCTCCGTCCCCTCGCTTTGCGTGACACTGGACGCCAGGAAGACCCTTATGCAGCATCCAGGGAAACGACTGACCGCTCAATGGCCTCCACTGCACGCCCCCTATTTCTCGAGGGAGACTACATCGGGTTTGAATCCCATGGCGGGGCGCACTCGAGCCTCCAACGAAACAAAACAACTCCGTATGATCCTGCGTGGCCCCCTCGGAGCGCGCCCCGCACCAAGCGCGGCTGGCGGTGACGCCCCTGCTGCTACGTGCGCCAACATCCCGGTCCGGGCGCCGAGCTCCGCTTCCGTTACCTGCGGCCCCGCCACTCCACACCGCGGACGGCCGCCAACTCCCGCTGCTCGCGGGAGGCACCGACCCGGCGAGGCAGAGCGGAACGGTCAGCCAAGCTCCCGCCTCCGCCGCACTCCCGCGGGGCGGGGGCGCCGCCATCACGTGTCCGCCGCGCTGGGCGGGGCCGCCATTTCGCTCGGCAGCCCGGGCGCGGGCGGGAAGCGGCAACAAGTGAGCAGGGGGGCTCGGCGCCCGCAGCATCTCGGAAGCGGGCGAGCGCCGTCTGTAACCCAGAATTTCTATGATGGTGCTTCAGAAGACCTGTTACTCCGAAGATAGAATTCCAAAAGACAGCGCTAGCTATCTATACACATTGTTAAAATAAACTCTCTTTTTTAATGCTTAACTTGATGGGGAATGCCCCCTGTATCCTCTACAGGTGTAATAAGTTTGGGTTTTAATTGCATAAAAGGCAGGAATCCATACAGCGGGTGCATGTTTGCCTCTAACTTGGAAGATTTTAGGGAGATGGTTAGTGAAAAATCGAGCCATAAAATACCTTTCAGCCATTGGCAGGAAATCGGGAAGTACTCCCTGAAGCACAGCTACCCATGAGTACAACCTCTGTACGGCAAGATTTTTCCAGGGACCCCAAACTAGCAAAGTGTATTCCTGTGACCTGTGTCTGGTCTCCTAGGAACTCCAGTGACAGAGGAAGGGTTGAGTGCTCTGCCATAGTCACAAAGATGTTTGCTGACCACATGGAAGTCCAGGCTGCTGACACCCCACCACAGGGCCTGGAGGGTATTAGTGCAACCTCTGCTTAAGCCTCCCTGCATTTGGGCTCTGTCCAGTGGAGCCTTTGCTCTTCTCTCCTTGCCTCTCCCAGCTCACTGCTTCAGCCAATAACTAATACTCTGCTAATAACTTGGCTCTTTCCCACTAAGAGCCTGGCACCCAGGCTCAGTCACCCCAATACACTCCCCTCTCAACCCCACTCCCAACTCCTTCACCTTGTCCAGCCAGTCCCATCATTTTTTCCCTTTTCCCAGGCAATAATTAACACCTTACACCATGCTTTCTCCTCACCTTTCTTTCCTGGGGATACTGGATCAGTTACCTCCTCCTTTTGGTCACCCAACATCCCTGTGGCTATGTTGGCCAGCTTCAGTGCTCCCTTCCACCTCCCAGCCACAGGCAGAATTCTCAGCTGTACATACCTATGGAGAGAAGCAAGGACCCCTGCCATACGCACAAGATAACCAGTCTGGGTTACTTTCCCTATTAAATTTACAGTTTAAGAGTTTCTCGCACAACATTTCAAATGGATTAATAATTCCTTCTCTAACTCTAGGAGTTATTGTAATTCTTAGTAATACTAGAGGTAAAACTTACCATTTCATCTGGGTTTCCTGACATAATTTTTCAATCTGCCTCTTTTATTGTATGATTCATCCTTTCCACTTTTCCATAGGCCTGTGGTCTCCATGGAGTATGCAAATCCAATTTAATTTGTAAAAATCTTGACACCTCTTGAGCTATTTCTGCAATAAAGTGAGGTGCTTTATCTAAAGGAAACCACTGTGGAACCCCAAGTATAATTTCCTATAATAAAATGTTACCACTTCTGTTGCCTTATTGGTGCAACATGTAAAAGCTTCAGGCCATCATTAAAGAAAGTACTAACAAATACTTATATCCATTACACTTAGATAATTCATAACAATTTATCAATATTCCCCAGGTGTAAAACCTCTTTTGACCTCTCTGTGAGGGGGTCTCCTTTGGATCTCAGGGTTATTTCTGGCACAAATGTAACATAATTTGGTAACAGTCTTAGCAATAGGCACCATATTAAAGCCTGCAGCACATCTCTTCATCATTTCAATTAGTGCATCAGTTCCCATATGTATGCTCTTACGTGTTTGCTCCATTAGTTTCTTCTTTATCTGCAGAACCACAACATGTGCAACTGGCTACCCACGATCCTTCAGCAGTCTTTACACACTTCAATAATTCAGCCAACTTGTTCTCTTTTCCTGTACATTTAGGGACACCAATTTTTAAAATTCTTTCTGGAACTAAAGTTGCCAATGTTGACAGTAGAGCAATTAATTTTGCAGCCTCACCTGCTTTTCAATTTCCTTTATTTACGTCAATTTGTCCAGATTAAGGTGCTTTGCCATGTGTTACTGCTATTTCCCCAGATTTATTAACTGCCTCAAGTAATTTCATAATCTCTTTGATGTGTTTTATAGGGTTTCCTCATGAAGATAACAATCCTCTCTCTAAATAGCAGCATAAGCATGTATTATTCCAAAAGCATATTTTGAATCAGCATAAATATCAGCCTGCTTTCCTTCAGATAATTCCAAGATTTTAGTTAAAGCAATTAATTCAAACTTCTGAAGAGCTGTATTCACTGTCAGTGGTTTTGCCTCTACTTCTTTTACAACATATGCAGCCTTCCATTCTCCTTCCTCAACAAAGCTGCTTCCATGAGTGAACATATCAGGATCCTGTAAAGGAGTGTCTTTTAGGTCCTAACACTAGAGTCCTAACTCTTCCATAGTTTACAAGCAATGCTGCCTCTTCAAGGCCTGATTTTTCTAGGTTGTCCCCACTCAACAAATGCTGTGTGCCTGATTACAGCCTTAACTTTCCAACTTGATGGACAGACACATGTACACACATCAAATAAATCTCTCACAAAGCAATCAGATAATTCTAAATTTCTAAGTTACTCTCCAACACTCTTATACCCCACATCTTAAATTTTAATGGCTAGAATGAAATTTTAATGTTGTGGGATATGAGAGTTTTAAATTTTGTCTTAATTTTCATTCTAGGCAGGGGCCTCTTCAGTAATGTTCACTGTACTCCAATAAATCTGTATGGAGCATGTGAATGCTTTTACACCCCTGCCCCCCAAAAAATAACGTGGTTTACTTTATGCAGGTTTTCACAAGGCTAGCTAGCAAAGCCACGGCACTGAAAAAGGTGGTCTCTTCCCCCTCCCCCATCAGGTTTTCACACTTCTGCTGGGGCAGAAGGCTTTTAAAAATAAATTCTGAGAATGCTTCTGTTACAATATATTCCTCTGACTTTCTTCCCAGAAACAATGAATCATTGTCAAATTAAGAGGAAAATAAAATAAAATAAAATAGCCTGAGGTAGACACCTGGTCCAGAACATTTCATCCCAACTGGATAAAAATTTGCCAAGTCACAAAGAATGGGAACAGTCAGGCAGCTTTACTAATGCCTAATGTTACCTGGCCTTCCCATGCTTACACAATGAAACCTATGTGCCCCACACAAAGGGCTTAGAAAGTATAACCCTGCAATTTCTGTTATAGCAAATTTTACTTAGGATTCTTAATCTTTAACTGTGTGGTATCTTCAAACCAGCCATTCTTGCTGTGCCTTTCTGTGGGACAGAAAAACTGTGACCTAGTTTTTCTTTTCTTTTTCGGGGAGACTATTTATACAAATTGATATATGAGGATCACCACCTCCTCAATCTTCAGTGGAAACATGTGGTTTGGGTTTGTTTGGTTTTTTAGTTTCTACATAGATTTGTATCCTGGCCCAGCTCCACACAAAATCCGTTCTGAATTTTGTGGGGGTTTTTTCCCCTTTGCAACTATTTCTCAATGTCTGTAAGCATCTGAACAACTGCTTTGGTTGATGAATCCCTATTTTTTTTGCGGATACACTTGGAAGCAGATCTCTGGAAGTTCAGACTGGACATGAGGAAAAAGTTTTTCACAGAGATGGGGGTTGGTACCTGGCACAAGCTCTCCGGGGCAGTAGACACAGCCCCTAACTTGGCTGATTCAAGAGCTTCTGGACCGTGGTCTTAGTCCTGTGAAGTGCAGGGAGTTGGACTCCACGAACCTTACGGGCCCCTTCCTATGCGAGATGCTCTACGATTCTGTGAGGCACAGGTACTCCGGGTCCGCGCCGCTATGAGGTCGGGGCGTTTGGGACGAGGCAGGTGGGACCACAAGTGGCCGCAGAGGTTGAGCGGGGCGCGACAGCAGCGGTGGACAACACGTTGCAGGCCCCCACAGGGTGGCAAGCCCTTTAAAGGCCGTCAAAAGCCGTGGGGTCCACGACCCGGAACTAACGCGATCCCTAGGCCGCCGCCAACCCACGGCAGTCGGGTACACAACTCCCGCGACGGCCACGGAGCCGCCGCCAGAGCAGCCGCCGCACCTGGCCCACCACCAGACCCGAGGTTAGGACGGACGACCCCGGCTCCTCCTCCCGCCACGGAGGCGGTGCTGGAGCGCGGCCACAGCTGGGCCGGCGCCACTTACAGAGAGGCAGCGCCGTGGGGCCGCCTGCCATGGCTCCCGCCAGCCCCCGCCCGGGGAGCTGACATGGCCCGGGCGAGCAGCGCGCAGCAGCTGCCGGCGGAGGCAGCCGCGGAGCCGCCGGAGAGCTACCAGCTGCGGCAGGAAAACGAGCTCCAGGTGCTGGAGTCCATTTACGGGCAGGACTTCCAGGATCTACGGCAGAGCCAGGCCTGGAAGGTAACTAGCGGGGTTTCCGCAGCCAGCCCGCTGCCTGCGTGGGGCTGGCCGGGTCGCGGGTGCCTCAGAGGCCTGGTCGGGGAGCGGGGCGCTCTGCTCCCGGCCGCCGGCCCAGGACTGCCCCTCGCCTGGTCCCTCCGAGTGCGGGACGGCACGGAGGCCTCGTCCCTTCCCTCTTAGAGCGCTTCCCTCGCCCGTTAGTCGCTAGAGAGGTAGATGCCCATGCCCCTTCCTCCCACGGGGAGCAGCAGGACGCAGAGTAGGTCGTGGTTGCTCGCCAGTCTGGGTGCTGGCGGGCGGGCCGGAGGTTGTGCTTCCTCGCTGATGTGCGGCCCCTTCCTGGCGCACAGCGCCTCTCCCTGAGTGCCGCTGCCTTCCCCGCCGCGGCCGCGCACTGCCTTTGCGATTAGCTCTCTGGGGCCGTGCCTCCGCGCTGTAATTAATGCTGTGCGTGTAACTTGCGACTTAATTAATTGATGGGGTTATGCGCTGGTTGTTTGTTGGGGTTTTTTTGGTCTAATTGCATCGCAATTCAGCCCTTAACCAACTCATTACATACCTGATCTCACCGGCGTACATGGTGCTGATCTTTGCTTATTTATATGCTTTGTTTTAATCAAACTGGGGTGGTTTTCATGGGAACTTAAATTTTCATTTTTTACAGGTTGCTTGCTGGTCGGCTTGTGCTTTTTAATGTGTTTTTTTTCTTGATTACAACTAGTGCTCAGGTCTAGTAATCACTATCTTGTTCCGATTCTCTCCTGTGTCTGCAATGTCTAATTGAGCATCTTTTTGCAGCTGCATCTGTGGCACTGTTTTCCTGTACCTGGAGGTACTGGTCACTCTTTTCAGTTCCCTAAGTTCCCTGTTAACTGTTATCACTGTTTACATTCTTTGGTATTTCAGTTTCTACAAATGTAGCCTATGCTGCTGGTTTGGTGGTGATTTTGAGTTTGTTGTTTTTGTTGTTTGTTTTGGTTTTTCTTTGCATGGAGTTTGATGCAAACACTTAGAGTAATTTGCTAGTATTTTGCACTTGTTGTAGATCTCAATCTCTGTTAAATTTATACCTGACATCCTCTTGACTTAACCCTGTCCTTTCCCTGTTGGAAGTGCAAAGGGAAAATAGGGGGGATAGTGAGCATACTTTAGCCTGTTTCTGTATTTGCTAGTCCATGTGGTCTTAACTTCCCTAACTGCTTGTCGTGTTAATAAGGGCTGGGTTGGTTTGGGGATTTTTGCTTTTTTTTTTTTTTTAAATTTCTAATTGAAAAGAAAAAGCTTATTATGTGGGCGTGTTCTATTTTATTCTGATTTTGAGTAGGCAGTTTGAGCATCATGGGTAGGGAGAAGAGCAAAGTTTTTAAAATTCTATTTTATGCCAAGCCAAAAACATAAATTTTTTTTAAAAATGCTATCTATTTGTTTGACTACACAACATGTATATAGCTGTGATGCTATAGTCTATTGCCATGTCAGAAAACAACACATTAACTGGTGTTTGTTAGTGACCTAAAACAAGAACAAAAGAAAACAATATTATTGTTATAATGAATGCTTTAGTTTGTGATATTAATGTAACACAGTTTGTGGAATATTTTCTTAGTACTGGCCTACAGTAAGCAGAATCCAGGGGTTTTATCACAAAATCTTCTTTTTGCTCAGTCTGAATTATCTTTCTAATAACTAACCACCATTATATGAAGAAGTCCTAAAAATATCCTGGATAAACCGTGATAATCATTGAACCAGTTCACTCTCGCTGAGCAGTGTCAGTACAGTAAAGTATTTTTTTCATGATTTGGATAGTTTAACCTGAATTTGATATAATACATATTTTGAGTTGTGTGTGCTTTGGCAAAACCAAAAACTCCTTTTAAGTCAAAATGTGTGTTTTCCATTTTAGGTACGACAGCCTACTGAAATTAATTTAGTTCTGCGTCCTCAGGGATTAACTGGAGATAATGAAGTATATGCCAAAGTTGATCTGTGGGTCAAATGTCCACATACTTACCCCGATACGTGAGTGAACATTAAAGTAGAACTTTTTTTTTTTTTGTCTGATCATTTTTCTCAGTTTTCCAAAGTAAAGTGCAAGTTGAAAAAACAGTTTTATTCACTACTCTTATTCTTGCTTTCTGCATATCACTATTTGTTAAGCCTGTGGTATTTAATAATAGGTGATTGTAAAATTTGTCACCTGAATTGGATGTGGTGTCTTATGCAATGGAGAGTAATCCGGATGCATTTGTCAGTGCAAGACTACCACCCCAGTTTGTAACTTGCAGAGAGGGATGAGCACAGGTGCACCTGCATCTTGTTGCCCTCTTTCAACTTTTCCAGCTTATGACCTGCTGAGAGAGAAAAAAATGATTAATTTTTAAAGAAATCTGCCTTACTTGGATCTGTTGTTCCTGGTTTTTGGGAGCTAGCCCATAGAGAATGTTTAAAGAACTGCAGGTGATCAATCCTCCATCTTTTTGAGCTGGCAAAAGTTTGAGTTGAGTGTTGCTCTGTGTCCACTCCTTATGTTACTGGTTGTGTCCACAGCGTAATTGCCCTTAGTTCACCCATTTGTGCCATGGCATGAGCAGTGTACAAAGAATGTGCCAAGTGATAGCTCAGTTATATCCTATAACATGAGATATAACAGCTACTCTTTGGGTTTTTTGGTGTTTTGTTTTGGTTTTTTTTTTATTTAAGACAGTACAGCTATAGATATTTCATTTCCTTTAAATCATTTTAACAATTTTTGATTGACCTCTTATTTATTGCACATTGATTTGTATACCCTGTGTAGTGGTAATAACATTTAGGTGTTTAAATTAGATGCTAGTAATATTTTTAAAGGATTATTATGTAAAATACTGATTAAGAGATGATTCAGGAGTCTGCAGGACTTCTTTGATAGTTTTCTGTTAAGTAAAGCTGATATTCTCTACAGCCAGAAAATTCAGTGGGAGGAATGTAAAACTATTTCTGGCTTTATATTACAGATGTAGTATTCACGTACTGTTAATTTGAGCGTTGACAAATTGCCAAGTGACTGAATTCCTTTCCTTTTCTCTTACCCACCATTTTATTCTTACACGATTTCTTGCTTTTTGCACTTTTTTTTTTTTTTCTTCCTAATGAGGACCTTGTTTATGTCTGTTACTGTCTTCCAGGGTCCCTGAAATACAACTAAAAAATTCAAAGGGATTGTCAAATGAGAAAATAAATGAATTAAAATCCAGACTAGCTGAACTGGCAAAACAGCACTGTGGAGAGGTAAGAGTTCTTCACTACCATGAGAAGTATGTTCTGGGCCTAAATAGTTCTAGAAACAAAAGTGTGATGTGATATAATGAAATTAATCCACTTTGGAAGTACAAGCTCCTAAGGAAAGAGAAATTTGCTCTCTTCCTTAAGAATGTTTCTAAGTAATGAAAGTTCAGCACATGCCCTCTCTTAAAGTATGTTGCAGTAAATAATGCAAGCTTTTTCCCCTGTTCAAGGGTTCAGAGTTATTTCACAGTGTAAAAGGCAATTCTCACTCTAGAATTTGAGAGCTTTCTGCACCTTTTGGATTAAATTGAATGTTGTAAGTGGCTATTCTTGTTTACTTAAACCAAACAGCAGTTNTTTTCCTCTAATGCTGAAGGGTAAGGGACCTTAGTTATAACACCAGTTCCACAGTTTTCTGTGGTTGTCTGTAGCACAGTTCAGTCATGCCTCTTTGCTGCTGTGTTTAGGAGTAGTGATATTTGACTTCGCCCCAAATAGGGTAAAAAGACAAAGATGGAGAAACACATAAAGCTTAAGACTTGTATTTAGTTTAAAGGGGTTTTGTAAGCCCCCAGACTGTTAAGTATTAGTAATATCTTTCTATTGTTGCTGAGGACTGAAATGATTCAAAGAATTATTAGCAAACATTGAATTCTTGGCAAAAGCGGGGTTTAGGGTATGTTTCTTATCGTTATTTAGAAAAGTGACAGGTGATGAACACATTCAATCAGCTCAATTTGCCTTTAAAAAAAAAAAACCACAGTTGTGGAAGCTGTTACATGTTGAAATGGGTTAATACTCTGTTTTCAGATTCCTAAGCCTGTCAACTTACTGGTTTGGCAGACATTACTCGTCAGTCATGATGAAGTCAAGCCTTTTATTTCTGTTTGCATACTGTACTTCTATTTTGATTGGCAATTTTTATGCATATACTTTCAAATGAACAGTTTTAGCCAGATACTCGGTTGTTCATTCTGTTTGATAGGCAAGAACTTCCTTATTTTTTCAGCATCTTTGAAAATTAGCAGTTTACCAGTATATTCCGGAATCCTTATTTTTTGTAATGACTGGGCTATGGACAGTTCCTAGGAAATAATACAAGGTTCAAATTCTCTAAGTAACCACTAAACTGTTCAATATGTATTCAGTTTGCTCACAACTGACCCTGGGAGAGAGTGGTTGGCTTGGGCTTTAAAACCCCAGTTTGATTTCTGACCTTTTTAAAGGAGGTTTTCCTAATGTTAGTTTTCCAAAGTGAGAACTCTTCTTTTTCCAGCACTGTGTAGATACAGCTGTAGGTTAGGTTTATGATGCACATTTTTATGGATGACATACACAGTGCAGTCCTGAATTATTCTTTCTTGCAGAGAAAGTATCTTCACATGTATTCTCTATTAAAATATGGTCTGCAGCATTGAAAATTTGAAAGTATGACAGCTACCTGTCAAACTGAACAGCAGTCTGTTGGTGGGATTTTAATTATTGATCTTTATGTTTTTAACAAGTGTGTGCACACATAATCACCTTTCCTTCTGAACAGCAGCCTGGGAAAGATATTTTAGTTTGCATAAGTTAGAATACTACAACATGCATATACCTTTCTAATCTGAATTGCCTCCTGGCTTCATGATACTTTCAATCAGAGGATTCAATTTACTAAATGTCAGCTGGATACAAGCAGATGGCATAGTTTAGTTTGACTGTTCTCCCACCTATGCAGACAAATCCATCTCAGTGCTGCTGCTTCTGGGATGTACTGCTTCTCTTTAGTGTTGGAGATATGACTGTCTCGCAGCACTGTGGACTGCTTGAATAGATAAAGGGATGCTGCTAGGCTGATGAAATCATAAGCCCTGACAGGTCAATAGGTTATCAGTACATGCCCAGATCAAGTAAACAGATTTCAGTAAAATTGAAAATTGGTTCCAACCTTGCAGAATTCAGATGACTTTTGATTGCACTTCTTATTGTAGTAGTTGGTTATATGCGGAGCGCAATAAGTAGCATTACATTTGGAATCAGAGGAAGGATTGGATTTTATGTTAGCAGGGAAATAATAACTTAGCAGTATATATATCAATAGACAGTTGCAAAGGATTTATTCTTTTGTAGCACGTGTCAAAAACTAACGTGCATAAAAGAAGATGAGGAAAAGAATTATTTTTAGGTGTGTGGGGTTTTTTATTAAGAAAAAGAGGATGTTGGAAGTTGTGTATTGGAGATTTTTTTTCTATCTTTGCTACTGTGGTCAGGGATTTTGAATCTGGACTTCACTAGTTATGGCAAAAAAAAATACTGGAATGTAGTAAATTCTCCCGAATAAGTAACAAAATCATCAGTCATGCAGCTCTGGTATTGGTTTTTTGGGGGTTTTTTACGTCTAGTTTTACTATGCCATCTACTTCTTTTGCGTGTCATTCATAACTGTTTTCATTCAGGTGATGATATTTGAACTTGCCAACCATGTACAGTCGTTTCTCAGTGAGTATAATAAACCACCTTCAAAGTCTTTTCATGAAGAAATGCTAAAAAATCATCGAAAAGAACAAGAAAGATTGGCACAGGAGGAATTGCGTAGGGCACAAGAAGTTAAGAGAAGAGAGGAGCAGGAGGTAAGAGAAATTAAAGTGTGAACTGGATTCTTCAGTTAACAGAAATTGTGATTTAGGATCCTGCATGTAGGAGTAGGTTTTTGTGAATTACTAACTTGTTGGGCCTGGCTGTATGAGTCCATCAATGTGTACTGTATAAAGTATCTGCTTCTGTGGTTGTAAAGATTTAGTTATGTATTTTTAGCCCAGAGAAATATACCTTTGCTGTTCATGAAGCTTTATTGTTGTGTCTCTCTGTAGACGTATTTTATTTTTGTCTCTAACTCCGTTCTCCTGTATCATACAATTGATGCTAAGTTCCTCAAGAGACCTTATTTGAGATCTATTTTTAATATTATTGTGAGCTATGCAATTCTTCTTTTAAAACTTGTGAAAAATCATTTCCCCTCCCCTCTTTTTTTTTTTTTTTTGCATATGCTTTTGTGTCTCTAACAACATTGAAATTTATTTCAGCAACGTGAAATCCTTAATGAGATTCAGAGAAGGGAGGAAGAGAAAAGGGAAGAAAGGAAAAAGAAAGAGATTGCCAAACAGGTATTCTTTCTAAGCAGGCATGCAAGAACCGTTGCAACAGCTTCTTCCCAGTACTGTAGCATATGCTTATAAAAATTTGAGAGATTAGGTGACTGAATTGTCCTGGACATATTTTCTTATCCAGTGCTTCTGATAGATTCCAGGTTAAAACAGGTTCTTGATTATATGGGGTTTATTTCTGGAATAAAATCAGTTGTAAGGGAAAATAGTTTAAGATGCTAATATCTTAAGTGTAATGAGTTGAGTATTTTCAAACAAGTAGAAAAAAGCTAGTTTGTTAATGTTTCTGGTTTCGTTATAAAGAATCTTTACTTTCCTGTCTTTAGACAGTGCTGAAATGTTCTGAATCCCAACACTTCCTCTCCAGCCTCCTATGTACATTTATTACGAAAACCTATTTCTTCTGTGATCTAGGCAACTTTATAGAAAAATAGTCTAGTACTGCATATTTTGAGGATACAAGCAGTTTCTGTAGTTAGCTGCTGATTTTTCTGATTTATAGGAACGCTTGGAAATAGCCACTCTGACAAGGCAAGAGAGTTCTCACAGGAGAGATGCTGCAGGATACAGAGTTGCTACAATTGTGAATGGGAGCTGTTCAGAACGTGGAGTGAATTCAGCTGCACGTTCAAAGTATGTATGTCAGTGTAGAAGTGGAAATTTATTTTTTTTTTTCCAAACGTTAGATTTCAAGGTGAAATTTGAAGGCAAGAGAGTAATGTGCCATCTTGTTTAGCTGTTAGTTTAGGTCTCGATCCCCTCTGCTCCCCTTATTCATTTGCACGGCTAAACTAATTAATGTGCTATGGATAACTTGAGAACCTTCCAATTAAGAGAGCCAACGTGGTCCTTAGTTTAACTTAGAAAGTATTTGGCAGTTGTTGGAAGGTATGCTTGGGGCTTAAGTGTGGAATGTGCTAGCATATTGAAGCTTTTGGAATAGCACAGTAAATTAAAGCTTAAATGCATCTCAAAATATTTACTGTAAAGACACAGTGGTGTAAAGTTCTTTGGAGAATTGGATAACACTGATTGTATTATTGGAGGGAAGATGAGTGTTACTGGAGGATTCTTTTGCTGGCACATAACTCATCTAGGTTAGGATTGGTGATGGTTGGGGTTTGTTTTTTTTTTATCCCCCCTGCCCTGTGTTCATAGCTGATGTACCTGTCAAGGTCAGTGTAGATACCCTGGTATTTTTCTTCATTTTGAACCAGATTGTGTTCATAACTTGTTATTTGGATAATAAGTCTACAAACTTCAAAATTTTTTTCACATTATTTACCAGCAACATGACTACCTGAAGCTGAACCTCTTCAATCAATCCTACTTTGACTCATGGTGCCATATCTTCCCCTTGCCTGTCTCAAAAAGTGATGTTTGGCAGTTGTTCCTGTAGTGTTTGATAGTCCATTTGTCTCTCTTGCTATATCCTTGCTAATCTCAGTGTAGCAAAATGAGACACTGTCTAGGCAAGGACACACTGTATGACAAGTGTCTCAAAAGTTTGTGACAATGTTTTAATGCAGAATGCATTCAATGGATCTACCTTAACTTTCCACACAAATTCTTGCATTGTATCTTCTTGTTTGTTAAAGTAAGGAAACATTTTTTTTCTTCAATGATGAAAATAAAAAGGATTTTGAAAGGTTGAAAGTTATGAAGTTTGTAAAGTTAAGCAAAAGTTAGATGTTTCCTTTTCTGAGGTGTCTTTTTCACAAGAAGGATGATCCTGTAATTTTGTCTTTTTTGTGAAGCCTGACATTTGGTCTATTAGGACACAAATGTTTCAAAAATTATTAAAGTAATTTAATTTATAAAATAAAAATTTAGAAAGCCACTATCTTTCTTTGTATATTTTTCTTCATACAGCACTTGTCAGAAGCTCGCTGTGGCATCTCCTTTCTATGTAGTGCTTTTTTACTTTTTTTTTTTAATTTAATATTTTGGAAGAGCTTCTGTATTACCCTTCACATACTCCTGTGATCTTTATATAAAGATTGAATTTCTTTGGAGGATACCCTTGAAGTAGTGATATTTCTACTAATTTTGAAATTGTTTGTACCAAGAAGTAATGGAGGTTGGTTTGCATTAGTGGTCTTGAGTTCTTTCTGACCTCACATGCAGCTCTGTACATGAGTGTGAGAGGACACACCCTAATCACACTTGCTTAGCTTTGAAAGTTTTTGCAAAACTTCCCTTTTCTTGAAGTAGCAGTTCAGGGTATTAAAGAAGGCAAACGGGAAACCCATTTTAAGTTAGCAAAAGTTATTAAGTTGAAGCTGTAGTTAACTTCCAAACTTGTATATGTATACTTTTCATAATGTTTTGAAAGAGACTGCAAATAGAGTCAAATATTTTTCAGATCGTGGTATGTTTACTTTGATTAGTATTTCCATTACCCCCAAACTGGGGACGGCATCCTAAGATGCAGAAGTTTTAAGTTTTTTCACCTCCTGGCTTTGAACATAAGAGGCCCAATGCATCATGATATTGCAGCTAAAATGCTGGATTTCTAATCAGATGTATGTCTTCGCACTAAGTCAGTATCTGAAGCTAACGGATTTTACCATTGGATGCAAAAGTCTCTGACAGCTAATCTTCTTGAAGAGTTTATTTATTTAGGGACTGCAACAATACTGTTTATTTTCCGTTGAAGAAAAATCTTCTGTTCACATTGCAGAAGAGAACGTCAGCTTTCTGTTAGTAATAATGAAGAATCCTCTGGAAATCATGAAGTTTTGAGCTTTAGTACAAGTGGTGCTGGACAACTTGCTGTCCATAAAGGAAAATGTCTAGGTAAGCAAAATTACAATTGTAGCTTGAAATGCTGGGGGTTGTTTTGTTTTTTGGGGTTTTTTTTTAAGAGGGAAGACTTAAGCAATGTTAACAGGTACAAGCAGCAAGGGTGGAGATGTTGTTGAGGAGTGTCAAGTGTCACAATCAGGAGTAGGAGACAGTAGTAGGAAAAGTTACTTTTAAGGTAAATATTTTACATTTTTCTAGGACTTCAAAGTAAAAACTTTCTTCTCCAAATACAATTACATAACTGAGTAGCCATACAAATAAAACCCCAAAACCCACGTTCTCAATATTTTATTCTCTTTAGAACTAAATACTGGAAACTATTTTGCTCTAAATTTACATAGGTAGCTTGTCAGATACCCATTACTATGAAGCAAGATGTCATTTTGCTTTCAGTTACATGTGAAATCAGTGATAAGCATGGGGCTGTAAATGCATGCTTACTTTCCTTCCTTTGCTGCTGGTAACAGTGGCATAGAAGCAGAAGTTTCAGTGAAAACATAAATGCAGGTAAGGACAGGATGCTTTCAGAGGTGAAAGGCCTTCATGAAGTGCCCACGTTTCATTGTTCATTTTTAACAGAGCACCCATTGAGAGACTCTGGAGCAAAGATAATCTTGTTAATTTCTACTGTGGGAATGAACAATTGCATATTGTTTGGTCCCATCACACCTGATATTTTCCATAATTGCCACATAGGTGCAGATCTTGTTTAGTTTTAATTAGGTTTGTGTTTCAAATTGCAGAAAACAGATTTACTGGTGTTGATTTAGCATTTGCAGGAGCTCTTGTCAAGAGCTTAGGAACATGGCTTCTTGAGTTTCTCTTTTTTTTTTTCTTTTTTTTTTTCCCCTTGATGTACAGGCAAAGATGATCAGCTTGGGAAATCAGTCTACAATGCCTTGGAAATTCACACTGGTGAATTTGTTTTAATATATGAGTGGGTTCTGCACTGGCAAAAAAAGATGGGAAAGTTTCTTACGTCGCATGAAATGGAAAAAATTGAGAAGTGTAAGAAACAGGTAATGTCTGTGTTTTGCTTTTGGCTCAATAAAAGTTAGGTGGGTTTAAGTGCTTTTCTTGAGGTTTCTAGTTTAACATTTAACATGAGAGGGTGGTGATGAGCCTAAAAGTGCTAGTGTTTAGGATACCTGCACCACAGACAATGTGTGTATTCAGGAGTTCATTTATAGTAATATAAATGCAAGACGGTGTATTTTCAAATATATATAAATACAATAATAGAATTCTGAAAGGAGACTCATGCTTACCTGGCAGTAATCAAATTTGGTTTTGCCCTTTGTGCACAATACTTCCTTCTCAGAAAAGAAAGAGAATGCATTATGTTTTGCATGTATTTTGTATACATTATGTGTTTTAGTAGTGGTGTGTTCATGAGATGTGACACAGTGCATGTTATGTTGTGTTTCCCTTAACAGCTTCAGGGTGCAGAAACAGAGTTCAACTCACTGACAAAGCTAAGTCACCCAAACATAGTACATTATAAATGCATGAACCTTAAAGAACGGAACGATTCAATTGTGGTGGACATTTTAGTGGAGCATATAAGTGGTTGCAGCCTTTCTACGTATTTACGCAAAGAGACTCCAGTTCCAGTTGAGCAGTTACGCCACTATGCGAGCCAGATCTTGTCAGCTCTCGACTACTTGCACAACAATTCGGTAGTGCACAAAGTTCTTTGTGCTTCCAGTGTCCTGGTAGATGCTGAAGGAAACATCAAGGTGACAGACTACAGCATTTCCAAGCGTTTAGCTGATATCTGCAAAGCAGATGTATTTGAGCAAACCAAAGTCCGTTTTAGTGAGGATGGTCTTCCCAGCAAACCTGGAAAAAAAGGAGATATCTGGAGTCTGGGCTTGCTTCTGCTTTCGCTCAGCCAGGGCCAAGTAACCAAGGAATATCCAGTTGCTGTTCCTACCAATTTACCTGCTGACTTCCAAGACTTTCTGGAAAAGTATGTTTATTGTGTTCTGTATCTTTTTGTCTTTGACTTTTTAAATATTTTTAAATATTTTTTTTTTAAAGACTCAAACCGTTTTTTTTGAAAGAGCAGCTAAATCCCCTGGTGTTGCTAGTTAGAGTTTTTGGAGAAGAGTAAGTGCTCCCTCACAGCTCAGGCTGCTAATCTGCAATTTGAGAGAAAGGTCTGGTGCTTTCTTCTCTCTGCACTAG
Source organism: Heliornis fulica (assembly GCA_013399135.1). Taxonomy (NCBI): domain Eukaryota; kingdom Metazoa; phylum Chordata; class Aves; order Gruiformes; family Heliornithidae; genus Heliornis; species Heliornis fulica. Next base: position 210,463 of record VXBZ01004702.1, on the reverse strand, counting down.
CACCAACTTTGTGTGTCACTGTGGATAAGTCATTTAGCATGTCTGTTCTTCTGATTTCCATCTGAATGATAAAGGTCATACTTATTAAATATAAGGAGACTTCTTTGAACATTTAGGTCTGATAAGACCATTTAGATGAACATTTAGATCTTTTGAACAGCTCTCTTTTTGGTTTGCTAACAGATGCGTTTGCTTGGAAGATAAGGGAAGATGGACTCCTCAGCAATTGTTACAACATAGTTTTATAAACATTCCACGAATGAAAATACCCGTAGCTGAAGAAAATCTAGATGGTAAGAAACTTGGGTCTTTCCGTATTCTGCTAAATAAGTGGCCTACACGCCTGCAGTAACAGCAAAACTGAGCAGTGCTAGAGCTTCCCAAGATAGTACAAGTGTTCTGTGTTTATTAACTTAAAGAGAGTATGGTTTAACTTCTATATCCATAACTAGCTGGGACAGTGGACTGACAGCTGCTGTCTCTTCAGTAGAAGGAGCAGATACTTTAAGTAAAACTGCAAATTCATCCACCTCCTGCATGGTGTAAATGTCAGACTTTGCCCTTGGAAGATGTGGTTCCAGTGAGACTTCTTCCCTCATTATGTTCTTGTTGGAATCAGTTCACTTCTCTGGAATAATTAATGTTAGCAAATAGAAACTGTGATAAGGCTTATACTTGTACCGGAGCTTAACTACACAGCAGAACACTTAAGTGTTTTAGGTTGTAGTTGCAGTTGAAGTTACTTGGGTTTGGGTTTTTTTTTAACCCCTGATGCTTATTTGACAGTTTCTTGTGCCTTATCCCCATACTGCTAGTGGTGGTGACTGATATCCTTGTTACAGATTCAGCAGGTATAGATTTCATCGAGACAGTTGTACCTAGCAGTCAGATATCCAGCGCTTCATTCTTCACAGAAACACAGAGACAATTTTCCCGCTACTACAATGAATTTGAAGAGCTAAAATTACTTGGCAAAGGGGCCTTTGGAGCAGTCATCAAGGTAAGGCATTAAAATTATTTCCTCTGTGGAATCTGTGGAACGGTCTACCCAGGGAGGTAGTTGAGTCCCCATCCCTGTAGGTGTTTAAAAGACGGGTAGATGCAGTGCTTGAGGACATGGGTCTAAGGGTAGACTTGGTGGCAGTAGGTTAATGGTTGGACTGGATGATCTTTAGGGTCTCTTCCAACCTTAACAATTCTGTGATTATGATTCTATGATTATGATTCTAATCCTTTTTGAGGATATACTTGTCATCTTTGAAGCGAAGCAATGCATTCACTGTCTGCATGTTTTTTATTTATCCTCTTAGTGTGCTGTGCCTTGGGTTTTATGTGGAGTTGAGTAGGCAGATAAGTTTTGCGGGAGATTGCTGGGAGTCTGGGGAGAAGCTTGTCAGTATAGGGAAGGTTGCATTTGAATTGTGGTTGATCTCAGGTGACCAGAAGATTTTCTCTTCCATTAAATTACTTCTGATTCTACTTGGCAAGACGTTTATAATCATTTGAATTTAAATTTATTTGAAATTTGCAGGTGAGAAATAAGCTTGATGGTTGCTATTATGCTGTGAAACGTATCCGTGTAAATCCTGCTAGCAAGCAATTTCGGAGGATTAAGGGGGAAGTAACATTACTTTCCCGCTTAAACCATGAGAATATTGTGAGGTATTACAACGCTTGGATAGAGAAACATGAAAGCCCTATACCCACTGTGTCATCGTCTGAAACTGAAGAGAAAAGAATGCCCACCAAAGCCGGTCCCTTCATCCTTACCACTGAGGAAACGAATGATGTGGAAGCTAATGCTCCCCCTCCAGTTTTGACAAGTTCAGTTGAGTGGAGCACTTCATGTGAAAAATCCTCCAGTAACAAATTCAGTGGAGCTGATCAGGAGGAGTCCAGTGATGACGATGATGATGGTGATGGAGTGTTCTCACAATCGTTCTTGTAAGTAGGCTTCAGTATCAGCACTATAGGAAACATGAGCAGAGTTGTTTTTTCCAGATTTGTGTCATTCTTGTCTCCTTTGTTGGGGTAGTTCACTGCATTTTTCTTCTGTCCCCTGGTCCAAAACCAGTGTATTTGTCAGCAGTCAGGCATGGAGGGAAAGATATTGTAGCTAAAAATTGGCAGTATAAGGAAAATTTTTGCTTAGGCTCCTAGGAGTTTCTTAACATTTCTGACAGAGTGCATGACGGTTTTTTGCTGAATTGTCTTTTCCAACATGAAGGTAAAGGGTTTAATAAGCAGTATTAGTGATATTTTACAAATCCCCAAAAATACCTTGTCCTTTCTTCTTTGTGTTTTTTTGTTTGTTTGGGTTTTTTTTCTCTAATTAACACATTCCATACCTCTGTGTGGAGTGGTTCTCTTACTTGTGGTAGGTTGTTTGGTTGGTTTTTTTCATGTTTAAGCAAGTAAGCAAGCTATCTCAGTTCTGTTTATTGAATGTAGAAATCAAATTTTACTGGTGAAAATACATACTTTCAAGAGATTGGGCTGTCAAATGAAGTGTTACTTTGCAAGCAGGATACATTTTCAGGTTTTGTTCTGTTTTGCTTTATTTAAGACATATGGAAGGTCTTCAATAGAAGCTTAGATTTTCTTTTTGACCCCAAATAGTTTCCAGATTTCTTTGTAAATATTTCTTGGTACCTAAAACTTTTGTGGATTTTTTTTTTCTTTTTACCCTAACCAGGCACACTGCAGATTCTGAAAGCGAAGTAATTTTTGATAACGAGGATGAAAACAGTAAAGGTCATCCTTCAGTAAGTATAAAGCTGGTGAAAATAATACTAAAATATCCTTTGACAAACAAACCATCAGTTAAAATGTTTTGTTTCATTTCTGATGTAAGTAAAGAGCCAGGATGTTCCATCAGAGTAAATGTACCACAGTGAGCTGCATTCTGTAGAAATCAGTCTGATGCAGCTAATCTGGATTCTGTTTTGCAGAGCAAAATGAGAGTTGCACTTCATAGTCATTAGCCTGGCTGTTGCAAGTTTAGCAGTTATGTACATGAGTTGTCAGTTAACCGTATGGATTGCCTTACATCATCTGAAAGTTGAAATTTTCTTCTGCTTTTAGATTATACAAACTAGTAGCTAATTTCTATGGCTCCTAGAATCTGTCATTGCCAGTCCTAATGATCTGTAAAATGATCTTACCAAAGCTTAATGTCTTTCTTTATGTTGTGAAGTACATTAGCATGAAAGAGATTTCAGTATATAATAATATGGCAGGGCAAATTTTGGTCACTATATATATGTACACTATATATGTATGCATATAGAAGGACCTGGGGGTTCTGGGGGTTGACAGGTTAGCTGTAAGCCAGCAGTGTGCCCTGGTGTCCAAGAAGGCCAGTGGGATCCTGGGGAGCATAGCCAGCAGGTCAAAGGAGGTCATCATTCCCCTTTACTCTGCCCTAGTCAGGCCTCACCTGGAGTCCTGTGTCCAGTTCTGGGCTCCCCGGTACAAAAAAAGACAGGGATCTCTCCTGGAGAGAGTCCAGAGGAGGCCACAAAGATGATTAAGGGACTGGAGCATCTCTCCTATGAGGAAAGGCTGAGTGAGCTGGGGCTGTTCAGCCTTGAGAAGAGAATACTGGGAGGGGATCTCATCGATGTTTATACACATTTGAAGTGTGGGAGACAAAGGGAGATGGCCAACCTCTTCTCAGTGGCCTGTGAGGACAGGACAAGGGTCCATCATCACAAATTGGACTACAGGAGGTTCCGCACTAATACACAAAAGAACCTCTTCACAGTGAGGCTGATGGAGCACTGGAACAGGCTGCCCAGGGGGGTTGTGGAGTCTCTTTCTCTGGAGCTGTTAAAGACTCATCTGGACACCTGCCTGTGCCACCTGCTCTAGGGAACCTGCTTTGGCGGGGGGGTTGGACTCTGTGATCTCTTGAAGTCCCTTCCAACCCCTACAATTCTGTGATTCTGTGACATGTATATTAAATGTTGGTTGAAGGAAGGGGTTCATTATTACTTCTATTAGTAAGCTTTCTATATCTTAGTTTTAGTTTTGGGGTTTTTTTTAAATGGTACACACTTTTGAGAGTAAGATTTAATCCAGGTCTGGAATGTGTTTCCTCCAGTTTCTAATGATGACAAAAGTTTACTGACTCTCACTTTGAAAATGATTTGGGTTTGTCTGGCTTTCTAGCTTTATTTAGAGGCAGTGGCATTACCAAAAAAAAAAAAAAAGCCAGTATATTATTTTGTAGTTATTCAAACCCAGCCACAGCAGATGAGTTCTTATCCATTTGTTCCAGCCATTTAAAAATCATTAGTATGCATAAAAAAAAAAAAAATCTGTGGGTGGCTTCCTGTAGCTCACTGTTACTTCTGTTGTTACAAAGGAAGAAGAAGGAAATGAAAAGAATAGCAATGGAGGAGAAGACAGGACACCAGTCATTCAGACAGTGCATTTCCTGTACATTCAGGTACAAATGTGCCTAAGATTATTCCAGTCTGCAGAGATTGATTATTGGTCTTCATAAGAAAATTAAATTAGACCAATGTTGCTTTTGCAATAGACTGGTTTTCTGAAAGACTTGGCTGATGGAAGGTGCTACACAGTGCATGTGGCTCATTATGCTCTCCAAGGCTTTGTAGTTCTGCCTGGAGAGAGCGAAGTTTTTGTAGTGCCATGATGTGTGATGGGATTGCTCTTGCTGCTTGTGTACAAAGTAAATGTTTGCTCCTGACCTAACCTTGAAGCAACTACACCAACCCACCTTTCTGAGTCTGTGACTTCCAGAGTATTGTTTTGCTTTCTTCTTGGTAGTTGTTTAGAATGTTTAGAATATCCAACCTAACCCCCAACACTGTTGCTGGGGTCTGGTTATAGTGTTCATTCCCAAGGTGGGGTTGAAATGCACTGTATTAACTTCCAGAGGTGAAGTTGTATTTCACAGATGTGAAAGCTTTCTCATTCCTTTCAGAGGCATTATGTTCTGTGTGCGCTTTCTTGTAACCAGTGATCTGCAGAGTCATTGTGTGGCCCTAACAGCAGGCACAAAATAAAAATTCTGCAGGTTTGCAACTTCAGGCTTTACTACTGATATCTCCTTTGTGTTAGGAGTTGCACTGTTTATGGGAGAAGTCCATCTTAGCTGACTGCTCAATGGTGATGTGCAAATTTTTTTGTGAAGCACTTGAAGCTTGTCTGGAAGGAAGAGACAATTAAATGGAATTAGATTTTAATAGGCTTGTTTGTATGCTTTATGTATATTCATAATATAAGTTAAGCAGTTAAGATGCCCTGTAAAATAAAGCCAGAGACTCTTAAAGTTGGACTTAAACTTATGTTAAAGTTTGGCAGGTTTCACCTTTTCACCTTGTTCTGAACATTTATGTTGGAGAATATGCTAGTCTAGCTCTCATCATTTTCCCTGAATATAGGATAGGACCCATGAGTGAATGCATAGGGGTTTTTTTAATAGCTAAAAGACAGCTCTCAGGTAAAACTCCAAACAACTGGGTGTTTTGGTGATACTGTTTGCTACTGAACTGTGTTATACAGAACCAGGCATGAATACACGTAGAGATGCAAGTTTCTGATTGTCTCTTTTCTTGACCAAACTGCTGTGTTCTTCCCTGTGTCCCCTACATATGCACCATGGAAGATGGAGTATTGTGAAAAGAGCACATTAAGGGATACTATTGACCAAGGATTATATGAAGATACCAGTCGGCTATGGAGGCTTTTCCGAGAAATTTTAGATGGGTTAGCTTACATCCATGAAAAGGTTAGTCAATATGACAGTTAGGAGCTGTCCATAATGTCTGTTTTACCTCTTTCTGTATGGGTTTCTTCCTGTTATATTAATTTGGGGCATTTATTAACAAGGCTCATTCCGTGCCCTTTCTACTGTTACTCTGTTCTAGAAGCTTAGAATATTTTATCATAAATTTGGAAATTTATAATGAACCACTTCCCATTTTTCCCTTTGTCACAAAAATTTGACCACATTTATAATATTTTAATAGGTATCTGGTCGTACTGAAAATTGTTTCTAGCTTCTGGACTACAGACTATAGTCCTAGTTCATAATTAGTCATCAGAGACTCAATGTAGTAAATTTCCTATTGTAATAGACTGGGAAATCCTATTATGTATTTTTATTATAGAGAAGTTATTTGAATTGTGTTTATTGTCTAATATTCTGTGAGTTGTCTTTTTCTGTTACTGTTCTGCTGTAACAGGGAATGATCCACAGAGACTTGAAACCTGTGAACATTTTTTTGGATTCAGATGATCATGTCAAAATTGGGGATTTTGGTTTAGCTACAGATCATCCAGCAAATGCAGTAAGTACAGCTGGAAGTGAATGGGAAAAAAAAAAAGAGAATTTGATGTTGTAATAACATGAAAGATGAAAGTAAAACATCAGAAGTTTAGTGCTCAGTGGACTGAACTTATATCATAGATGCCATGAACTTTCTTATTTCTAAGATTCTAGAATTAAACACTGTGCTGCCAATCAAAGTGGCAAAAAAAGAAAACAGTAGCGTTTCAAGTGCCATTTACAGTATGTCTGCTTTCCTCATTTCAGATGGTCTCTAAACAGGAAGAAAATCACTCAGATAGTTCTGCTTTGTCTGACGCATCAGGTCAGTTGACACAGTAGTTCGTTCTAAATTACTTGAAAGCACTTATGTTCTGCAGTATTCTATATTCTGTTAGGATTTCCATTTGTTCTTTGCAAATAAAACCATTTTTTATTGGGCAGAAGAAAGCAACAATTTTTGGGTGGATTATGTTAGATACAATCTGATATTTTTTTCCATTACTCAAAAATGAATCTGTTTCTGCTGCTAGCCTCCTGCCTTAAATCAGTGAGGTATACAGGGCACTCGCCACACTTGTGTTCTTTTGCCTGCACAGCAAAATTTCAAGACTTCAGGGATTTTTGTTTCATTTTGGGATTTTTTTGTCAACTTCTGCAACAGAATGAGTTTTGTGTTTTGAGAACTTTAGTACATTGTGTGTCTTAAGGTGAGACTAACGAAAGTGAAATATATTTTTATCATTTGTGTGCTGACCTACCACTACAATTCTGTGCAGCACTAGATATGTTTAGATACTGTAGGTAGACACAGCTGCTTGAGTTGTGAGGATAAGAACTGTCTGCAAATTGCTATCAGCTGGGTCTCTGTCAATAAGGACTGCATTCCAATCTAAAGCAAACCAGGACAGAAGATAAGATTTATTTCTTAGTTTTGAATGCTCCATTTTTCTCTCATTTTCTTGAAACCAGTACTCTTATCTTTTAACCTGTAGGTAACTTGACAGGGATGGTTGGCACTGCACTGTATGTCAGCCCAGAGGTCCAAGGAAGCACTAAGTCTACGTACAATCAGGTATGATTAAGGAGACTTAATAAAAAGTTTCCACAGAATCTAAGGTACCAGGTACAGTTTAAGTAATTCCTGCTCAACCAAGTTGAATTCAAGGCGGAACAGGGTGTGTTGGGACTTTAAGCTGAAAGCACCTAATTGTGGAGGATCTTTATAAATTAATAGAAATAATGCAGGCTTTAGTTAAGGTAAAGTGACATCATCAGAAGTACATATTACTCTCCTGGATTCCTAGACTGTGATTTTTGGGAGGTAGGGGGTGTATTCTTTCATCAGAGAGGATCTTGTTTATATGTAGAGGTGAGCTGAATTTCAAAACAAGAATGCTTTTGAAGTGGGAATCCTTTATGCCATGGCAATGCTGTGATGATAGGAGGCATTGAAGTCTACCAAATCTTGATGGATTATGTCACATAAAAAATAAATAAAAAGAAAAAATACAACCTCAAAAGAAGCTCTGATATACTGTGAATTTCATGTAAACTGTCTATTCCATTCTTTTTTTGTCCACTCATCCTCTGGAGAGAATTCACAGCTATTACATCTAAGTTTTTGGTTTTTTTTTCTTTTTTTCTTTCCTTAGAAAGTGGACCTGTTTAGTCTGGGTATAATATTCTTTGAAATGTCTTACCATCCTATGATCACTGCATCAGAAAGGATCTTTGTTCTTGGTCAGCTGAGACTGGTAAATATACAGCTATAAGAGATACCATCTATGTGCATCAAATAGTTTGTTTAAAGAATTTAAAAGATAAAAGACATAGCAAAAATGTTTCCACAGGGAGTGCGTAAAAAAAAAAAAAAAAAACCAAAACCCAGAAGTTTGATAGATGAATTGAAAGTTAAGGATAACATTGGTGCTGATACTGACATATCCTTAATGCACTGTGGATTTCCTAATGGTATTGCTATCAGTCAGTGTTCTGCCTGTGAAATTAGTTTTTATAGTGCAAAACATAAAAGCTGTGAACTTCATACAAAGGCACTGTGGCTTTAGTAACCCTAGGCTTAGCCCTGATGAGTCTCGGGAGTAAGTTGTTGTTTGTAGTTGATAAATGCTTGTGACTATGGATTGTATCTTCATTTTGCAAAACATGGTGAAAGCACTTCAGTGATGTTCTTTTTCCTGTTAGCTCTTCAGACAGAATTTACTATGTGATATTTTATTTTGCCTGTTTATTGTTTAACCACCTCCCCCCCATGGACAATAAAAAGGCTGAGTTTCTCTGTTTAAATACATAGAATTTAAAATAAGACTAGCCTGAGTGAGCTGAACTGCCTGTTAGAATTCAATTTTTTTGTTTTTCCTTATTTTTTTTATAGCCCACTATTGTATTTCCTAAAGACTTTGATGAAGTCAAGCATGCAAAGCAGGTAATTTTCAAAACATGTTAACTGTTAAGTATTCCCTGACAAGAACCATTATTCTTTCACACTCCATTTTAAATTGGTAATCTTTGTCAAATTCCTATTACATGACATTAGAACTAAGTAAGAAAAAAAAATTTGAAAGAATATACTAAGTTGACAAGGAGATATACTTACCCAGAAAATCCCCCGAGCACAGTTATAAAGAAATGCAGATGTCACTGGCATACCTTTCAAGCTCCGCAGGACAGTTTTGATTAATTTTTTTTTCTTAGGCTTATACAAATGTAATAGCTATATAAAAATATAGCTCAGACAGCTATATTAGTTAACCATTAACTTGAACTGTTGAAATGAATCTGTGTCACAGGATAGAAAGTGGTGTGCAAGCTCCATTGACTGCTCTGGTTTGACAAGAGCTGTTCTGGATGCCTCCATGGCAGAGAAATGAAGTGATAAGGATCAGTGTAGTCTTTTTCTGCACCATCTAGATAAGTTTTTCCTTGTGCTTGTGGACTCATTTCATTGACCATTAGCTTCAGTTTTTTGTTGATTGTGCCTGTGAAACAGTAATCTGCCTCTTATTAGTAGCATAAAACTATGTATATCTTTCACAGTATCCCGAAACATGCTGGGAAGCTTTCCTCCTTCTTTAATATCTGTAACTCTCAAATCCTTGTTATGCACGTGATTCTGTTTTCTCTTAATAGAGATGCTTAAGCTAGCATATAACAACAAAGGATGCTACCTATTTTGTCATCTAGGAGATACATTTCTAATAATTTCTGCATTTTACTGTATTTTCTTCAGATAATAATGAAAGATATTTAGAACTTAATAAGCAAAGTATATCTACTACTCAGATCCTGCCTTCATTTCTGTCCCTTGTACACTCTCGCAAATTTTTTTTATTGATGTGACGTGCCTAAGTAATTTGTTGTAAATACTGCTAATATAATTCTGATTTAATTTGTAGAGATTGGTTATTGCATGGCTACTGAACCATGATCCTGCAGCACGACCAACAGCTGTGGAGCTGTTAAAAAGTGAACATCTTCCACCACCGCAAATGGAGGAGTCTGAACTCCATGAAGTACTCCACCACACCTTAGCGAATGTAGATGGAAAGGCCTATCGGACTATGATGAGTCAGATATTTTCACAGCGTATATCTCCAGCTATAGACTACACCTATGACAGTGATATGCTGAAGGTTTGTAGGTGTTTAGAGGAGGTGTGGGTTGGTTTGGGTTTTTTTTTTAGTTTTGGGTTGTTAGAAACATGTTGCTATGGGTAAACTCTAAACATGTTTTAGAGAATCTCATTATCTCTGAAAACTAACCTTCACATTAGTTTCTGCTGCAAATCTGTACTGTATGGGCTTGAGTAACCACTTCCTATTTGAACCTTACGTTCTTTAGTGATGAAATCAGCAGTGTTTGATTGCAGCAGCTAAAGCATTAAGCTTCTTCTATCCAGGTGATTGCTTTCTTTACTCTGAATTTCTGTCAAACTAATGGTACTTGGATTTGACTGCCAACAGAACATGTTGCCTCTAACTGTTCTCTTCCCTTTCTAATCATGGCAATTGAAGTAATCCTTCTCAATTCCTCAACTTCTATATTTCTAAATCTAAAGAAACACAAGGTAACACAGTACAATAGTGCTTCATATAGCAGTAGGATTGGTTGGGTTTTTTAATCATGTTAACATTACAATTTATTGTAGTGGGACAAGATATCAGAATGCTTATTGCCTATATTACATAGTGTTCATGGCATATGAATTATATGTGTACTTTTTATTTGTGATGGTTTCAGGGTAGTTTTTCTATTTGGGCAGCCAAGATACAGCAACATGTATGTGAGAGTGTCAGCCGGATATTTAAAAGACACGGTGGGTGTGTTTACAAAAATAATTAATTTATTTTTTTCATGATTTAAGAGAATGGAATGGTTTTACTGCTGTTATGTGAGTCAGTATGTTCAATGATTGTATATCACTGGGAGTTTTACACTGGCTTTTTCTGTTACTGTGGCATCCTGATAAAATAGCCATTAACCCTGAATGCTTTAAACTTTATATAGGAAGAACGGTGAAAATCTTACTTATAGCTTTGAATCTATTTGGTTGTTCTGGTAAGTCAGTATGAGCTTTTGAAGGTAGGGAGTGTTATGTAAAACCAAGGTCTGAATATAAGGATAGCACTAAAGGGATGGACCAACCATTCTTGAGGCCCAGTAACCTCTCTGAACACAGCCAGCATGGCAGTGGCCTCAGGGGCATGGAAACAGAGCAAGTGTGTAGTGGTACTTTCAGCAATGCTGCCCTTAGCAGGGATCTGTCACGGTGTTCCATCATCTTTGTTGTTTTTTTTTCCTTCCAGGACTTCATTCAGTCATTAGTAATTGCTTAAAATTACTTTTTAAGGGGGAGGGGGCAAGTATGTGCACACGGTCACAATTGAAATGTTATAAATCATATTGTTTTTTAGGTATTCATTACATTCTTTTATATAAAAATAGATGGTTATAAAATAGAAACCAGGAGATTTCCTGATATATCAAAATCTGATTCAGCATGATCAGGGACTGGCAATACACAAGAATGAGAAACAGAAATGCTGAGTGAAGTAAGAAGTTAACTTCCCTCATTTACAGTTGTAACAGTCTGGAAAGTGTTTGTCAACAATTCAGAGATTGAAATGTTTTCATTCTTTTGGAAAAAAAAAATGGGTTGTTTTGGATATGTATTTCTTCCATAAGATTGCATCAAGTTAGAAACATTTTCTTGCTTTTGGGACTGTTTTGCTTTGGGTTGAAATCTGATTGAAAACATGAGTAAAGCAAGAATGCAACACCTTCTTGAGAATCTGCAGAGAATTTAAAACAGGAATGTGTTTTTCAGTGATTATTGATACTGCTGATAATGGTAATATTTCAGTGAAGACTGGATTCCTACAGATAGAAGACTGCAAAATATAGCCAGTAAAAAGTTGTACTTCAGTGGCTTTAAGTGAACCATAAACGCTTTTGGTACGTTTCTGAGGCAGGGTACAATGTGTCTGAACAATATTTGTTCTCTATGGAAGTGCCTCTAGACCAAAACAATTGCAACTGGTATCTGCAGGGTTTCTTGTCTGTTTATATATGCAAGCTCTTGTGAAGGGTGGCACTTAAAGAGTGAGAGCAAGGTGAGGATTCCACTGTGGCTGTGGAACTGGCAGTGCTGTGTTTCTCTGTGAGCTGCCAGCTGAGCCCAAGAAACATGCAAGCTAGAACCTGAAAGTTTGTTTGATGGCTTTTTTTTTATACAGGGGGAGAGGAAAGTTTATAAAGGACACTAAAAATAATGTAATTTTCAAAAAGGTATCAGTTGAGATATTATCATACCTTACAAGATTGGTCATGAAGTTGTAAAAAGGAGACGCTACTTCTGAAATAGGAGATTATATTATTTTACTGGTTTTGTGCAGGAGCAATCAAGCTGCATACTCCACTGCTAATGCCCAGAAGTAAAAAACTTTACGAGCATAATGAAGCTTCATATTTCATGGATCACAGTGGGGTGCTGGTAATGCTTCCTTATGACCTCAGAGTAAGTAGCATCATCTTTGCAGCGAAGCTGGGTGTGAGGAGTGCGGTGGTGTTTGTAGATACCTTTGAGTCAAAAATTAGGTTTAGGCTTACATTTCTTCAGCAGTCAGAAGTGTATCGTTCAGCATCTGATCCTGTCTGTATTCCTTGGTGCTTTACTCCTGGTCTTGACAGTTGGAGCCCTGAAAGCATAGGAAAGAAATAGGCTTTGCTTTGCTTGCTTTACTTCTTTTTTTTTTTCTTTTTTTTATTTTTTTTTTTAACATAGGTGAAAGTAATACCATATTATAAATGTGATAGATGTAACTGCTGGGATTGTTGGCTTTTTCTTGCACATAACAAGAGACAAAGCTTTTCTGATGACTACTAAAAACTGTAATAATCCCATCCCTTAAAAAAAGACATAAGGTTTTATAGAGAATGTGGGTAACGGGCTGCCCAGTTCTAAGTGCCTCAGACAGATTTTTTTCAAGTACCTCTACGCTCGAGAGGAGTTGCTGTTGAAGTTCTACTGTCTGGGTTTCCTGTATCAGTTGGCCTAGTTGGCTTTTTATATTACATTTCATTAATTTAAGGTCCACTTAACTTTCCCTTCCTTTACGTTTATAACATCACCCTACACAATATGATTCACAGTTAAGGGCTTGTGCAGTATATACAAAATTGATCTTTATGTTGGAGTTACTTGTTGTAGAAAATGTGTTGACCAGAGATTAATAAAAATACACCTTTACCTCTTTAAGTAAACAACAAAATGCCTGTTTGTACATTCTAATAGGCTCATAATCAATTTATGATGCATGTTGTATGCATTAGGGTAACTAAGAAAGGTCCTTGTGTCTCTGTCTAGACTCTTCTAGGAATTTGCGGGTGGGTGGAGCAGGATGTTTTTATTTAATCTTTAATTATTTGAGTTAATCTTTTATCACTCAGTCAGGGTTGATTAGATTAATATTGCTTGGCTATGGCAAATATTCAAGGCATTATTACATGTGTGAAAGTAAAAGTGTTATTGCAAAGTAATAGCTCATGTCCACATTCAGAGTCTATTCAGATTGAATGTTTTCTTTCAGCAATTTCCATGTATTTTGTTTTTCAGATTCCCTTTGCAAGATTTGTAGCTAGGAATAACATACTGAATTTAAAGAGGTAAGGGACGTAAAGATGATGATTCATTCTTCAACTCATCCAGTGAAGATGCTGATTCATTCTTCAATGTTTCCTTCAGATACTGTATAGAACGAGTTTTCAGACCTCGGAAGTTAGACCGCTGTCATCCCAAAGAACTTCTAGAATGTGCATTTGACATTATTACATCCACTGGAAATAGCTTTTTGCCTATAGCAGAAACAATTTATGCCATTTCAGAAATCATTCAAGAGTTTTCAGTGCTACAGGTAGATTCTCTAATTCTCCCTTCTGTCCTTTCCTATCCTAAAATTTTAGTCTAAGTAAATATTTTGTCTGCTATGCTCAAAAAGGATAGTTCCCTTAACAAGTACACAGTTGTTTTCACATTTTATCAGTTAGTTACAGAATGCTGCCATTTGAATCAAAAATATGTAAACATAAAATGAAGCATAGATTTGTGTTCAGAGAACATGTTAATTGAATCATTATAGTGCCATTGAAATAACTCTTTCTTCTGCTAGGCAAGTGATTATTGTAGAATGGACAAACTTTACCATACTTTAGTGCTAGATGGGAAGGTAAGGTGGTGGAAGGAGAGGTCTGAAGTTAGTTTTCAACTACTATTAAATTTTTAGGAAACTCCTGGGTTTTTTCAGCAAAGTGGAGCACAAGTGAAACTTTACTCCCTTGTTTCTTTTTCCCCCATTACCTTTTGTTAGGAAAGAAATTACAGCATTTACTTGAACCACACTGCCTTACTGAAAGCTATACTGCTGCACTGTGGGATACCAGAGGATAAACTGAATCAAGTTTACATCATTCTCTGTGATGCAGTGGTAAGATACTGGTTACTAACCTATTCTCTCTAGTCATCACTGCAGAGTGTCTTGTTCTTTCAGCTATCTCTGAAAATGAGTAACAGCACTTTGCCAGCGTGAAAAGGAATGTCCTGTTGATGTATAAAAAGTCTGGCTATTTTTGGGCTGTAAACTTTGATTACTTGTTTGTTATTTCTGGATTGCAGTACTGTAAGGCTATTTTTAAATCTGTATTTATAAGATTAAGTTTTCTACCTTATAAACAGAAAAATAGATTAAATTCATTTGAGTAATCAACATAGTGTTTAAATCCTAACAAAATGCCTTTTTCTTTTCACTTTACTCTTTTTTTTAATTTATTAACTACATAAGCATTTCAGTATTTATGCAGAAGTGCTTTTCAACAAAGTTGACTTTTTTAATGCTCTTTTTAGCTTTCTGAAAGCAGGCTGAACATGGCCTCCCTACAAGATGGGTGGAAAATGTGTTATTTATCAGTTTTGTCCTTTTGCAGTATTATTGTAGTTTGTAAATGCAATGTTTAATTTAGGGTTTTGGGAAGTTGGGGTTTAATTCTTCTGTAGCAGTAGTTTGGATCTGTTTCTCTTGCAGACTGAAAAGCTAACTAAAAGAGAAGTAGAAGCCAAGTTCTGTAATCTTTCTCTCACATCAAGCAGTGTAAGTAATTTCAGTTCAGTATTAATTTCCCTGTAATTTGTCATAAGTCAGTAATATTTTACTTACTTTGCAATTTAGTCAACCAGAGTAATGAAAATTATTTGGTTTATCTCCTGTTCAAAATAGATCAGTCTTTGGAAGTGGCCTGATTTTGTTCTTTGTTCTTTCTGGAAGTCAGTATTGCAACATTGCAAGTTTCTTTCTTCTTTTAAAAGAAGTTTTTCAGACTGTGGAAACAATGAAAGGGTAAATGGAATACTGTGTGGTGGTATTTAGTAAAAGAGAGAGACACTTAAAAATTGTCTGCAAGTGTTGATGAATGTGTGTGAAGAGTTGAGGTTAACTTCTGGACACCCTGATCAGACCTGTGCTGTCCATTTCTGCTGTCCAACTCACTATGTAGAAAGAGGCTGTGGGGCAAAACACGTGAGAAGGGCAGATGTTTTATTCACACCGGCTAAAATCTCTTTTTTTTTTTTTTTTAATTGTCACCTATTATGAGCTCTGTCAGTACTGCTACCCATGGGTTTTATTTGCTTTTTGTTTTTAGCTTTCTCGACTCTACAGATTCATTGAGCAGAAGGGGGAAGCAAGTAATGTATTCCCGTTTTTAAACACAATGATAAAGCAAAAGCCAGGCATTACTCAGTTGTTGAAGCATGGCATGAAGGATTTAGAGGAAGTCATTGGTCTGTTGAAGCAACTTGGAATAAAACTTCAGGTTTGTAAAATATGCTGCTAATAAATTAACAGGTTTATAGGCTACTGGGCCTTATAATCTGCCAGGAAACAAAGTAATTTCAGAAAATAAAAAAACCTCATCGGTGTCTTTTGATGGCAAATAATAATACTGACACTGATTTTACTTGTTTTTTTTTAAAGATGCATTTGAAGAGTAAGACCACTTCCAGTCAGAAATCTCCTTCATTTGCTTTTTTTTTTTAGCCAAGATTGAAGGCATTATCTAGAACATAAGTTTTTTTAAAAATTTTTGGGGGAAAAAAAAACCAAACAGAAAACTGATGACTACTGAAGGCCTGCCCTCCTACACTTTCCCCAAGACATTGGGGTTTGTGCCATAGCTCTGTTGGTATGCTTTAAGATTAAAGTATAATTTCCTTATTTTCAATTGTATTTCAATATTTTGGAGATAAGGTGTGCTTCCATGTCTTCTTGATGTGAGAACAGTGTTTTCAATCCATACTGCTAGTAGGAAGTTCATTATATTAACTGGTAATATTGGTCTGGGTCTTGTACACATACTCATTTTTATTTTACAGGTTTCTATAAATCTGGGACTAGTTTACAAAATACAGCAGCACAATGGTATTATCTTCCAGTTTATAGCATACATCAAAAGACGACAAAGAACTGTGCCTGAAATCCTTGCTGCGGGGGGCAGATATGATCACCTGGTATGTGCTCATCTACTTTAATGAGTTTTAATTATTTATATTTTTTTTAATACTGAGAGAACTTTCTGAGATTTTTGTAAAGATAACTGTTTGGGTCTCACATTTTTCTTCTTTTTTGGGTTTGGTTTTTTTTCTTGTTTGGAGATTCCACAGTTCAGAGGACCGCAGATGGTAGGACCAGTTCCTTCAGCTGTTGGAGTCAGCATAGCTATAGATAAAATAACTGCCGCTGTTTCCAGCATGGAGGATTCTGTAAGTCTTTTTTGAGAGGTGGAAGTTTTTGTTTGTTAACTTCTTCCAGTTCTAACTTAATTGTAGCCCCAGTTGGGCAAAAAATTAGATGTTCAGATGTGTTCCAAAAATTACACCATACTGAAAAAAAACAGTAAGCATCGATACAACCTGTTTTCTTCTGTGTTTATGTATGTAGAATTATTTAGTAAATAAGAATTAGGGGAAGAGAGGCTCTTCAATTCTATACACTTTAATTTGTAATTTAAATGGGACATTTTTCCTAGCCTGCGGATTGTTTCAGATGGAAGATCTACAACTGTAGATATTTGGCTAGTAAGCATTACTTTGTCACTACACTTGTCTGTTTATAAAAGGTAGAGATGGCAGGAAACTTTAGAAAATGGGCTTCTTTGTACAATCTCACACAATTTCACTTGGCTGTGGAATGTGTAGGAACTTTTTTTAATAAACCAGTGTTGCTCAGCAGACTGTGAAGGAAAAGAACAGGATAGGTTAGGATACTTTGCAAGCTGAGGCTGTATAAATTATTTTTGTCAGAGATGAAGCTTCAGCAATTTTCAGACATGCATAGGTAGATTGTGGCTCTAAAAACAGGTGAATCTAACCCCTTTTTTAGCTTGATGCATTTTGAGAAACATAAGCATATTTATCCTTCTTTGTTACTTTTAACAGTGTCGAAGGGGTAAAGGTGACTAACATGTCCCCCTTGTTTCTACTTTCCCTTTAGGTTTCTGCCAGCTTGTGTGACCTGCTGGTTGTAAGTGTTGGTCAGATGTCAATGGGTAGAGCTATCAATATCGTTCAGAAACTCTGGACTGCAGGAATTTCAGCTGAAATAATGTATGATTGGTCCCAGGTAGAACTTCTATTTCCATATGTTAACTGTATTGCTGTTTTCTAAGATTACTAAGATACACTATTGTTGAAAAAGTCTTGCTGGCTTTGCAGCATTCCTCCTCTTTATCTCCCAGAGTATTTAAAATTGCGTTGGAGCATTTTTATGTATTCCTCAGAGCACAGAGGAATTCAGTGACCTTCCCCACTGCTACACTGAGTGTGGGGTCCAAGGCCTGTTGAAATCAAGCTATGTGACGGTGCTGAAGTCCCTTTGCCTAAAGTTGTGTTTTTTCCTATGATCACCCTGGGTCCTCTGCTTGTATTTCTGAAGGAATGAAGATTTGGATAGTTCTTGCCTCTGCCTAATGCTGCCCTGCAACCCAGTGCTAAGTCAGCACAGCAAACCCTTCCATAAACTTAGCACTGAGAATGGCGTAAGCCAGCCTCGGGTTTACATGAAACACACCTGGAGTCAGTTTTGATGACAGAGTATGTGCATACCTGAGCTATTACTGAGAGCTGCAGACAGCAGGGTGGTAACTGACTTGACATTACATTGCAGAGCTTTGCAGTTCTCTAGACCCTGCACTTAAAGATCCAGCTAGCTTTTCCATGTAGACACTGGGACAGCAGCAGAGCCTAGGTAGTCTCTGTCTAGTGTAGACTTAAACACCAATTTGTAAGGAGTGTGAAGTGGGTAAATAAATGCATAGTGAAGTTTTAGCTCTTGAATTTGTTAGTAAGCTTTCTCCACTCCAAAGCTTTATACAGTGTAACTGCTGCATATCAAGTTATTTTAAGGACAGGAGACTGATTACTGAAATGATCGTTTTATAATCCTTCGAATTTCTTTTCCATTCCTCTTCCCTTCTTCCCACTTTAGTCCCAGGAAGAACTGCAGGAATATTGCAGATGCTCTGGGATTACGTATGTAGCTCTTGTGTCAGATAAAGAAGGAAGTCATGTGAAGGTAAGCATGGAACCAGAGCATGCTCAATTATATTTCATATTTATAATCTGTTCTACATTTCTGTTTGGTTTTGTTGGTTGGTTGGGTTTGGTTGGCTGCTTTGTTGGGGTTATTTCTTGTCTTCCACATGTCTTTCTTCCAATGTCTTCCACAAGACTATTATAGAACATTCTGTTAAATATGGCTTTATTAGAGTAAACCCAACAAGGAACATGCTAATGAGGTGGATGGTGGTGTTATCAATTAATCTCTTCCCAGTGAGGATGGAGCATATCCTCTGAAGTTTTGAACATTTGAGTCTAACTCTTGCAAGCTGAAAGGCAAGCCTTATTCCAACAGAATTCCATAACTAAAAGAAAAATTCCCAAATCAAATAGGCTTTCATTAATATGGCATTTGCAACTATAAATCATTCTGTTAAAAATTTTTACCATTGCTTATTAAATACAAGTGGCCAAGCTACTTTAAGCTTTGGGAATGCAGCGGAAACTTGATTGGGGGGGGGGAAATCAAATCAAAGATTTAATTGTTAGTGAATGATTGATTGGTAATGATGATAGCTTCCTCCTTTTGACTGTTTCACCTTTAACAGGTGAATAATCCACTTTGGTTTTGATTGAATTTGAGAAGTTTATTCATATGTTGTTTTAACAATTTAAGAACCACTGAACTACATCATAGGTGAAATCCTTTGAGAAAGACAGACAGACGGAGAAAAGGATTTTAGAATCTGACTTAGCAGATCACCTGATCCAGAAACTGAAAATTAAAATCTGTGACGAAAGATGTAGCAGGTAAGTAATGGGACATGTAAATGGGAATAGTCAAAACAGGAAGCAAATGTATGCTTGTTTTAACAAAATAATTCTAAGATATGCTCAGTTAAACCTGGATTTTTATCCCCCCTTTTAAGGGGAAAAGAAGCCAAAAGGCTTGGATATGGAATTTTACTGAGACCGAGACTGATTTCCCTGGCTGCTGTTACATGCAGCCAGCCATAGCACTTCCTAAGTGAAAAGGCCGTGCAGTTCCCTAGCTCAGATGCTGCTGGAACACCAGTATTGTTTGTGTGGCAGGACTCCTTGCACGTCCCTATTGCCAGCTCAGAAGGTCTATGCTGTGGAATCAAAGAATTAAAGCAGCACATCCCTTTCATTCTGAGGTAGCACTGATATGGTAAAAATGAAGGTGTAATTGTAGCACACTTGCACACTCTGATGTACCTACAAGTGAAAGTAACACCTCACAAAGACTCGGGGTATGCAGCAACACCCCATTGTTATGGGGTATGCAGCAACACCTCAATATCTTTGAGATTACTACTTCTTGTCACAAATAGAAGTTAGTACAGAAATCATGGAAGAGGCTACAGTCCCACCTTTGTGCTTAAGTAATGTGGCTGTTACACATATCCCTTTGGAATTACACACACACACCCCTCTATATATTTCCATGTGTATATATATGTGTGTATATATGTAATGGCAGAAGGAAGAGACATGGTTTTATTCACACAAACCAGAGTTCAGAAAGTGACAGATCTGACGTACATAGTGTAGTATTTCTGAATAGATCTAACAGCAAAAGCTGAGAAATGCTGGATTCGTGCAGTAGTTTGTGCAGGCACCTGACATCTCTGCTATCCACCACTTCATTCTTTTTTCTGGCCTCAGACAGTCTTGGCATTTAACTTCGCAACAGCCATGTTTTGTGGCAGATCTACAGCATCTGTTAGAAGCTGTGACAGAAAATAATTCTTTCCAAAAGATAACCTTATTTATAGATACTGAGAACAGGATATGAGAAAACACATATTTGGCAGTACTAAACAGAGGTGCAGCATGATTGTAGTAGCACCAGCAAATTTTGTTGTTAATGAAGTCTGTATGTGGACAGCAAAGGGATCCAAACAGATTATTGAAAGCTTCTCTAAATACATGTGGTTTTAAGTTATAACTACTATTTCCATACTCTAGTATTATCTCACAGAAGCCTGTAAGAAGTTGTAGATCAAACTAATAATTTAGACATAATAGTCTCACAGTATGTTCAAGTATAGCATCTAAATCACACTTGCACGATGGAGCGCATTGGGTTTTTCCATAGTAAACATAAAGATTACTTCTAGATCAGGTTTTTTGTGATGTGTTTTTATATGAATTCCTGTTCCAGAATGGAATTTAATCTGCACATATGTGCTGGGAAGCCTCCATAAATAAATCTGTTGGAAAGAAAGAAGTATGTTTGTGTGATAATTCCAGACCATGTATTGCTACAGTATTTCTTCTGTAAATTTGTTTCTCTGTCTGTTTATTTTTAGAGAAACCTCAGATAATCTCTCAGTGCCAACTCAAAAGGGATCGTTTACTAATATATCAGGTATTCGACCTGTAGTTATAAAACACATAATCTGTTTTTCTGTCTGTGTAAAAACTCTTTTGTAAAAAATACTGTTGTAACACATAATGTTTTCTTGCTCTTTGGTAATACTATTTAGTATTATATATACACACACATACAATATATATACATGTGCTTCTGGTTAGAGGTGCATCCTCCTAATTTGAAATGTTGTCCCAGGTGATCGAAAACTGATCTTTTTTCCAAACTAACAAATAAAGTGCTCAGACCAACAGGTAGAATATTCCCCATATAAGTATTCATTGATTCAGGGGTGGGAACCAAAAGCCATGAACATTTCCCAGCTGAGGAAAAACGAAATGCCAAGTTGATGAAAAACTATGTCACTTGTGATTGTTACAGTGTTGAGATCCATGTACATTAACCTAAAATTATTTTTCTTCAATTTGTGTATAAAAACTTATCCACACAAGAAGTAGTTTAATATTAAAGTTTGGCATTTTTGATTACTTTATTAAGTACTGATAGAGTGTGTAGTGGTGGGTGACTGGTTAGTTTGGTTGTTTTTTTTGGAGGGGGGCATGCTGTGTTAAGGGGGTGGTTGGGATTTTAGTGGGTGGGTTTTATTTGGTGGGGTTTTTTTAAAGAAACACTTCCCCTTTCTCCCTTGTCTCACATAATAGTGAGGGAGAGAAGTGGCCATGCTTAACTTGGATAGGGGCTTTTCTCTGTGTGTAATTACCAGAAATGGTAATTTGGGTTTCAAAATAGGCTATTTCAAAATTTAAATCTTGTTATTTGAGGGATCTGGGGACCAGGGATCATTGTCTGTTTTGTGATTGACTCTGCTATGTGACTGACCATTTAAATAGTTGCCTCATTCTTGTAACAGCCTTCCTTTGTTTGCTATTAGGTATGCTGCATTCTTCTGTAAAACACTGTAAGCCTTTTGGAACCTCTGTTAGTTTCAGGGAACACTGATGTAAAATACCAAGTTTCTTAGTCTTGCCAACCAGTCCTTCAAAGTTAGAAGTTAGCATTTGAAAATTCATGTGCATGTTTCACTATCATGTCTACTTGACTGGGACTGGTCTTTTTTTTTTTTAGCTGCTTTTTGAACCCTACACTATACAGGTGTTATTTATATTTGTGCTGCTTGTATAAAGAGACTGTAATCAAAAAGTATGTATTTGCATTTTAGGTGCGTTTGAATCACATGGAACTCTTGTAGTGCCCAATGTTACTGTTATAGCTCCTGAAAAACTATCTGCCAGTGCCAGGCGGCGTCAAGAAATTCAGGTACAAATACATCAAATAAGTATTAAGAAATCGATCTTAGAAGTTAGGTATTGGTAGAATTTTTTTTAACTATCACAGAAATTACAGCAATATATCCTATTCTTTATTCATAAAATAAAATAGGAACACCACAAGAGATTGAAGGTAAACACTTTGGGGATAGTCTTGGGGATTATCTGTCACATTGTTAGGACTGAGTCATTATTGTAGGTACATGAGAAATCATGATTCTGGAAACTTCCTTTAATCAGTGCTGAAGTGTGTTAAAGGTGCAAGTTCAGAATACTTTGGTATGTGTTATTTTGTCTCAAACTGAAAGCCTGAGAACTGCAGATTTACAAGCAAAAGAACCCTGCTTAAAATGGTGATGGTCTAATAAGGTGGAAAAAATGATGCTAGAAACAGTGTTTCTTGCTTAGGATTATTAGCTGGTGTTACTTAGAGTACATGGTAAAACCCAGTTGTAATCTTATCCCCTTTTCAGTCCAAATTTAGGTGTGCAGCAAAAAGTCCTATAAATGGTTCTTGGAACCCAGATAAAGAAGTGGGTGCTAGTCTCTGAGCTTTGAGCTAATCAGACTTTCCATTTTCAGCTTTTTGATATACAGAAGCATCTTTCTAAGGCACAAAAGATAACGTAGAGCAAGGCTGCAACTACACATAGTGGTACCTTTGCAGGATTAGTAGCTTGCTCTGGAAAAAAAGTGTTACGAAGAATGACCTTAATTTGGCTTGGCTTTCCAGTCAGTCATCCTTCTGCTAGAGATGACTTGCTATATCCAGTCACAGGTTCTCACGTTCCCCTGGAAAGCTGTCTGTCTCCCAGAAAGGCAGTTTTAAACTATATTTGTGAGAATTCACATTGTAATGGGTAGTGCTATCTGATCTAGTACAGTTCCAGTATTATGAAGTCTTTATCACTGCTGCAAGAGTGGCTTAGCCCCAGTCTCCTTCCTGTCTGCTCATCAAGGATCATTATGGAATTATTACTGAAAATCATATTAAATATGAATTTTAGTTAAAAGATTATGCAGTTTTACATCTTGTGTTTAGAAGCAGCTGCTTCTGTTCTAATTATCTGTGAAGTAGAAAATAAGTGTTCCCAACCTGTGTCACAAAAGCAGTAGTATTTTACTTTTACCCATCTTTTGTTGCCAGGTGCAAACAAGACTTCAGACGTTCATTTCTAGCCTACAACAGAAAACAAGTGAGATTGAGATTTTAGCAGTAAGTATCTGGCAGAAGCCTGAACTGATTTCAAAGTCTTACTTGAATTGGATAATGCAAATTGCTATCTGGAACGAAGTGCTGTGAATGGCCTCACTTGTAGAGATACCAAATGGGCCAAACTTCTGCCTAAGTAAGACCTGTGGTATGTTATTTAATACTTAGGAGTATCTCAAATTGTGTGTATGGGACTGTTGCATAGAACAAAATTTAACAAGTATTTAGTTGTACATTCTTAAGCTGTATTTATGATAACTGCTGTTGTAGATTTAGTAGCTTGCTCCTGCTGGATCTGCTCTTAAACTAACATAGCTTTTGTTTGTATATAGCTTTTAGTCTTTGACCACATCACAAAGGTCTTTAAAATGTTCTATGCTTTTCAGGAAATATACTGCCTGTTTGCCTACACATATTTGGAACTTTCCGTAATGGAATCTGTCATGAACAGCTTGTGTAAAATGCTTAAATCATTGATAAAATTTCCAGTTCTATCAGCATGAGTAGTTCTTTGGAAATCAAAAGTCTGTCTCCCTTCAGCAGAGCTAATCTATAGTTGCCAAATTGATAACAGAGTAACTGTTAAGTACTGATTTCTTCATAATATTTTTACAGGTAGATCTGCCAAAAGCAACTGTGATACACTTCCTGTCATTAGAGGTAAGCAATTGGTGTTAGAACTCTCATTGAACAATAGATGAATTCTGTTCCTAATGAAGTAGAAAATTCAGCCATTGAAGTTTTTTTTCTCTTCAGGGAATTTGAATGAGATTTTAAAACTTGAAAGGATTTTTTTTTACCAAGAAGCTTAACTGAGGCTAGAAAAATCTTTTTTTTGTCAAATGTCTGTTAATACAAGATGCCATTAGGAAGTCCTGATCCAAAGAGCTGGACTTGGATTGTTGGGGTTTTTTCCACAAGAACAGCTAACTGACATTATGTCCCACTGCACATTTTAGGAAACCAGTAAGCAGTAATAGCAGTTTCACTGTTTCTTGAAGCTGTTAGTGAAGGAGAATCTAAAATACTGAGATAGTTGTTTTGAACGCAGTAGCTGAAACATCTCTTAGTGAAGCCAAGATAAAAAGGGGATGTGTAGGTATTACACTGACATACTTAACTACTCAAACTGCTTGAAGGGGAAAGAGGAAACAACCAAAGTTCTTTTCTTTCCTTTCCTCCCATGTCAGCAGCAACTTTGAAGTCAGAAGTTCTTAACAGAGATAGATGCTTCCCCAGCCTCCAAAAATACTCACGGATGGCATCCTGCCTGGAATTTGACTTCATACTTCCATACCTAGGGTCTGCTGCTCTGAAGCAGTGTTCTGTGGTAATCAGACCCCAGTGACACATTTGAAATTATTCTCAAAATACTTAGTTCATCTGGTCTAGCCAAATCAGATAGGTACTTGCCTTTTGTGTAACAAACCAAACCCAACAATAAACCCCATGCAATCAGCTTGCATCACTTCTCTGACAACCATGACACCACGGTTCCCATATTCTGTCTAGCACTGTGAAGCTGATGGAGCTTCTGTCTTTGATTACTAAACTGTTTTCAGAAATTGATGACCAAGTTCTTAATCCATTTTCTTGGATGAAAAAAAAAGTTTAAAAATAGTTGCATGTGTTGTTCATATTGTGTTCACAACGCATTTAATTAAGAAGCCATGACACTACACACAAATGAACAAGAGAATGGAAGGTTTTTTTCTCAGCTCATTGTCAATTTTTCTTAGTTTGATGGAGATAGACAAGCCTTTGATGCTGCTGTGAGACAACTGATGTCACGATGGCCAAAACAAAGATGTTCCTACTTACAAGCAATTTGTGATGAAATTTACACTATCAAAATGGAAAAGAGGTAAATTTTTAAGCTCTTACCTGCGATTTTTACGTACTTGCATTTTCTTCATTCAAACTGTACTAAATAGGCTGCTTTTAATTCATCCCCTTTCCCTCTCACTGAGGGGAAGAAAAAAATCAAAACAACTGAGGAAATGTATGTCATTCCTCGAGGGCTGTGGGAGGAGTTTACCAGTCATGTAATCATTACTGATGGTGAATGTTGATTCTTGCCACAGGTAATGTAGCTTTTGAGTCTGCAGCTCGGAGTTTAAAATTCTCTTTCTTCCCTCTGCAGGGTTCCTGCGCTCATCCTGTACAGTTACCGAGATGAATACAAGGTTTTGTTTTAGAGCTTAAAGCATCTTTTATGGGATGTTTCTATTAACAGACAACAGTATTTTGTCAAAAAGAATTTCAAGAAGCTGTAATAGTGGAAGACAGGCAATTAATGCCTTTTTGTGTGTTCAGGCTGAATTTCATGTATAAATGCATTGTAAATTTACATCAAAAAATGGAAATGTTTTATAAGCAATTAAAGAGCATCTCTGACTACAGCCACAGCTATTAATTATTATGGAATTCTCACCCCTTATGCTTAATAGCTATCAGCTGTGCAGGTGTAAAGCTAGGTGGGTTTTTTTGTAAAAGCAGTTTCAGAATGCCTTTTATGTCAACATGTAGCAGTGGTACCAAAATGAGAAACTTATCTCTGATCCTTGAATTATCTTCAGCTCAATCAACCTGTTAAACTTTTTGAAGAAAGGTTTTTATGTAATAAAAAAAGGTTTTGGCTACTGAGTCTTCTTTAAAAAATTGTGGGATTTGTGGTTTTTTTCAATCATTTTGATTTCTCTGTAAGAGATGGTACCTTTTTTGCCAAGAGAGTTGCAGGCTTGGCTTCCTCTGCTTGTTCAGCCTGGACTGTTGTGTTCAGATCAAGTGACAGCTTCCTGGAAGAAGTTTTTTTCTGTATCAGGTCTTGCTTCAGATCTAAAGGATCTGAACCCAAGATGTTTAAGAGAAACTGTAACCTCCATGTGCTTAGAGGTATAACCAACGTTTTGAACAAGCTTTCTTCATCTGGGTTGTCAGATTAAGTTTGAGGTCATAGTAACGACAGAAACTTCATCTTGAAGCTTAATTGTTAACACAATCCTAACAGTCACATTTGTTCAGCTTGACTTTTGCTGAATCTCACATCAAACTACTTAAAATACTGGAATGAATATACAAGAAAAAAGGATTTCTGGAAGTGGGGTAAACACCAACCTCCTTCCCCACCTCGTAACTTCAGTTTAAACACCTTTCTCACGTTTCTTCTGAAGTGATTGCTGAGCTTTGCAAGCTTACTGCATTAAGAAATAGCTACTTCGCTTATCTGCCCTTTTCTCGTAGCAAAGAGGGCAAAGTTAACTATTTTAACTTTAAAGACAAGCCCAAGAACTTCTGAAGAAGTTTTGACAGTGGCACACAAAGTAGAAACAGGAGAGTCAGTTATGAAACCTCCAAGGTTTCTAGCAATTCACCAAGCCAAGTCACATCACACAGTGCAACCAAGTCCATTTCTCATTGTGTTTAATAGAAACAATTAACTATTCACCTTTTACATCTGCTCATATGAAGAAGCTACTTAAAAATGTAAAGTATGGGGAAATTCAGATCCCTTAACATACTGAAAGATGAAACTTAAAAAAAAAAAGGTTTAGATGACATGAGTGTTTGTAAGCCATGTCTGAAGGAAGCACAATGCAATGCAAAGTCCTGTTCTTCCCCCAACCCTCCCCCCACCCTGAACCAGACTCAGCACAGCTGGATCAGCATAGAGCAGCTGCACAGCTGCCTGGCTCTGCAAGAGCTCAAGTATTGTGCTGTGTGCCTTCAGGGTATCTGCACTGCATCATGTAGACATGTCCCTCAAAATAAGAAGCAGGAAAGTTGCTGTTCCTGATAATGTTGGCACCCACTTTCCCCTAGTACTACTGAGGTTTACCTATAGAACTGGGCATCTGTCACTGAGAATCCTGCTCCAGTCTTATTTTGCTCCTGGTACAGTACACCCTGTGTTAGCCCCCAACAGGTGTTACACTGCCCACTTGTGTAACACAAAACAAACAGCAGTGTAAGAACAAAACTCTGGCAACTGAGTGTATAGCTATTTCAGTATAACCGCGTACATACTCCTGCCACACACCAATCCACAGAAAGCACCTTCTGTACTCAGTTTAAATAAAAGCTCTGATTACATCCCAGTCTCCCGCTGGAAAGAAAGCCAAGGTCAAGGGTAACTCAAAAAGAAATGGACTTTGCTTTGAGCAAGGGTAGAGTCTGTTATAGTGACGGTAGGAGGCCATTCCATCACTGTGTTGCTTTACTCTTCTTGTTTTTGCTTTTCTTGTCTTTTTTCTTTAAGCCATCCATGTTAGCTCTCAGCAAATTTGAATACGCCTGAAACAACAATAGGAACCGTTAGAACAAGTAGTTGAGCGACAATACACTAGAGAGAACATTTTGCATACTGGTAATGGAGAGGCATTGGCATTTCTGCAGTCAGAGAAGAGTGCTTTTACAACCTACAGCTAGGGTGGATGTCTTTAAACACATGCAGATAGATGGGCGGTCTAAGGTTCTCTATGGCACTTCAGCACTGAATGAAGCACATTCATATGTGCTTCCTATGGACTACTCTCCATCATCTACAGAAAAATAGAGTAAAAAGGCATACAGAACTTACCATCTGGAATTTATTCACTTCCTTTGAGCTCACCTACAAAAGTAATACTGGAGGTTAGGCAAGAAAACACTGGCTTCTATTACAGACCAAGTATCAGTAAGCGTTTACCCGCCACTGACCACCCAGTCATTCCAGCAGGAGTTCGATCAGCTCATCACAGGCTGTACTGATGTGTCATAGGACCTCAGCGATTTAGTAAACTGAACACACTCCTTAATTAACAAAATAGTCTGGAGGCCATTCGTCCCATATTCAAGCATTTTCAGATGGGAAGAACATGGAGAGACATTCTAAGCAATGAGGAAATAAGGAATGTGTGTGTGTGTGTGTGTGTGTGTGTGCGCGCGCGCGCGCGTGTGCCAGGAAACACACTCAGTTCTTTACCACATGGTTTAAGAACGTTCATTAATTGATTCAGGGTCTAAAGAAAAATGACCTCTTTGTCAAATAAGGTGATAACTTAAAATACAGGGGATTAAATAAAATAAAAGTAGGGCCACTGATCTTTCTAACCCAAGGCTGTCACTTACCACTGTGCTAATTTTCTTCTTTCCATCAGTCGCCCTTAGAAGACACTTGTTGTCCGCTGGTTCAAAGCTTTCTACGTGGCCTTTGCGTGGGACTGGTTTTGTTCGGCCATCGTCTGTATTGAAAGGTAGAGCATATTTATTCTCTAAAATCACCAGGGGCCTCCTGACAAGACATCTTTAAAAATGCTCACAAGGAGATCTGTGAAACACCTTGGAATGTAAGGCCATCTGAACTGACACTGCTGCCGAATAGCCCACAGACCCCTTCTGCTGTAGCCCCTCAAGGGCCTGTTCCACAAACTACAGCTGCCAGGAAGAAAATTTAAATCCTTCCGCTGTCAGGCTGTATGAACGGTGCTTCAGCAGCAGGACGTTTTAAACGCGAGTCAGACTGCGGCCAAGGACACCTGGCTTCTCGAGCAGTGCCAGCTAACCAGAAACCAGAGACAAACATGCAAAAGCAACTCTGTAATTCTTCTAGGTAAATCTAGAGATTCTTAATTACTCGATAGCAATAGATAGAAAGCCACGGTATCTCCTGCAGGTTGAAACACCCTTACTTTAAGGTTGTTAAGGTTGTCCGCACTGCAGCTAAGAGAACTGGCTGGTCCGTACGACTCCCAGTTTTCAGCCCTGAACTACGACCGCATCTTTTACAGCACGCACCCGAGCACCACTCTAAGCCCGATTTAAGCAAACGGCTCCTTAACCCCACAGCAGACGCGGAACTTACATTTCTTCAGCGTTATGAAAACACTCCCCGAAGTTCTGCACTTCTGAAAGAGCCTGGTAAGCTCCGTCAGGAACTGCAAGGAACAGAGACCCGCCCTTAGCTGGACACCTCTAACCGCATCGGCCTTTATTTCTACTCCCCCGCTCCGGCGCCGCCGTGACCGCGGGCCGGGTTCTCCCCGTTCAGCGGGGGCCAGCCCCACGGAAAGGGCGCCCGTTTTTCCACACACGAGGCCCCGGCCAAGGACGGCCCAGCGGACCGACGTTCTGCCTCCGGAACACAAGGTTTGCGTCACCACCACCACCACCACCACCACGCCCCCGTCCTACCGCGGCAGGTTCACCCCTCCCTGCCCCGCCCGAGTCACCGGGTACAAGGATGCTCACTCCCTCTCCCCCCTTGCTTCCACGCCGCCGAGGCGGGCAGGGAACGGCCCTGCACGGGCCTGGCGCGCCCCGGGGCTTCGCGGGTGGGCCCTCCCTCCTGCCGCGGACGGTGTCCCATCGGCCCCCCGAGGGGCGGCCCATGCCCGCGGCCGCCGCCGGGCCGGCCGGTCGGCCCCACCTGCTCGCTCTCCAGCAGCACCATCCTGCGCCAACGCCGCCCGGAAACGCCGCGCTCCCGCACGCACGCACCCATGCGCGCATGCGCATCGCGGCGCGGCTCCGGCCACGCCCCCAGCCCCCTCGCGCCGCTGGGAGAACGGAGCGCCACGTCAGCCTCGCGCTGCCGGCGCCCCGCACTGCGAGCTCGCGCGGAGCCTCGCGCCGCCTCTGTCGGCCTTTCCTCGGGGAGCCTCGTGGTGCTGATCCCGATCCCGGCCCCGGGGGGCACTGCTCCAGCGGCTGCCCGGTGACGGCCGCGACGCGGGGTCTTCTCCCGGTCAGCTTCTGGCGCGCACGCAGCCTCGGGGAGCCGCACCCGGCGTTCAGCCCCTCCCCAGGCGGCCTCCCTCGCCCGGGCGGCCCTGTCCCCGTGAAACTCGCCGGCCGGGA
Organism: Heliornis fulica; assembly: GCA_013399135.1. Taxonomy (NCBI): domain Eukaryota; kingdom Metazoa; phylum Chordata; class Aves; order Gruiformes; family Heliornithidae; genus Heliornis; species Heliornis fulica. Next base: position 180,301 of record VXBZ01004702.1, on the reverse strand, counting down.
CCGGGGACCGAACGCCCGCCTGCGAGTAGGNNNNAAGCGGGAGTCCGGCTTGAGCGCCGCACGAGTGGCGGCGGCGGGAGACCGGTACCCGGCTCCGGCCCCCTCCTTCCCGCTCCCTGCAGGTGGGGAGCCGCGGCGGCCTCGGGAGCGGCTTGCGGGCCGCCGCCTTGGCTTCCCGTCGAAATGGAAGTGCGACTGGCCGCAGCGCTGCGCTCAAGCGGCTGGTGTGAAGGGTCTTGGCGGCTCGGTGCGGCTGGCGGGAGGCTTGGAGGGCGAGGGGAGCGACTTGAGAGTAAGGGAACAAACCCCTCAGGCTGTACGGGAAGCAGCGGCGAGGAAAAGGGCATCTGGGTGGGGTGACAGTGCTTTTGGCACCCATAACACTTGCAACTCCTGAGGGCCAGCAGCTCCTGGAAAGGGTATTTTTCTGTCGATCCCAGGTTAATCGATCTGAACACAGAGAAAGTAGCATTAGTCGTTGTACCTTCTAATGGTTCTCACAAGGAAAACGGGTTTTACCTCCATGGACCTAACAAAAGTGGAAGGTGCGTAATGCCTTAGGTACAGTTGCAAAGGAAACCCTGCTCTGGGGCTGATAGGTGCTGGAGCTCTTGAGGAATTCATAGCTCATCCATGTAGGAGCTCGGGGCTGCCGTCTGTATAGAACCGCAATAGCTTCTTGCAGTGCCATTGTTTCATGTATAAAGCAACACCTCAGAATCGGGGCCGGTCACTCCGAAAATCCAGTTTCCAATCATTTGCTGTCTTTTTGCAGGTTAACCAAGAGGCAGTAGAGGGTGCTGTGATCGCACACAAAGAAGTGAAGCTGCCTGCAGAGCAAGGAAACACCAGGAAGCCGGTCATCACAACACAACTACGGTTTATCCAAATCTACCGGTTTAACAAATTAACTCCGTTATGTTGGAGTCAAAGCCGTTGTAGGGATCCAAAGCTACCTGTCCATAACCACGAGTAGTATTATCATCTCCTGATGTTTTCTGCACTTGTAATATTTACCATTGAGAAGGAAACACTTCAGAAAATAAGTCATTGTTTCTCGTAATGTTAAAAACTCATAAAAACTGAAGTGAAGAATGTATGTTATTTAAGTTTTTTTAAAACGAGTGTTTTAAAGGGATGTTGGCAGTGTTGCATCTGGAAGCACTGATGGGCCAAAGCCCTTTACAGTTGTACAAAATTATGGACCTAGCCCCTAAAAGCTTACAGCCAGTGTCCACGAGAAGTGAAGACAGGTGGATGCCTCAAGTCATTGCTGACACGTACTTCCTCTAACCCTGTCCAGTTGCAGCCATAACAAGCTCCTAATTACCAGAGGTTTGTTTTGTCAGAAACCAGAGCAGGGTTGTGTTTTCAAGGGAGCTCTGAATGAGGATGATGCAATAGCATTGCAGATTTTTACAGGCAGTGTGTGAAAGAAGAGCAGAAATGGAAAAACTAGAACAATTGCGACACACTCCCCTTTGGAAACTACCAAACTACCATGGTCACAGACACTGGTAGGCAAAAGTGCATTTCCACTCACACTTGCCAAGAGAGAAGATGGGTGGTCTCATAACTGAAATGTGGAGACTACAGTTCTTGTCTGAATTCTGGCCCTTGATTTCACCAGAGGAGGCTTGTGTTGCCTACAATTGGTCCCCAAATTTCCCTGTACCACAGCTTTTCTGCCATAAAGGTGGAGGAAGGTAGTTATTTTCTGTACTTTTTATGCACAAACATCTCTACCCACTATGAGGAGCTACTTCTGTTGCTGAGGTGTGCCCTCAGTATGCTGCAGAAACAGTCATGCTCACCCTGATGCAGCTGAGGGCTCAGTAGCAGTTCCTTGCAGGAACCTGTAGCACCAAAGGTGCTGGTACTGCTCTATGCTGGAAGAGGGGACAAAGGGGACAGATGTCACTGTCAAGAACTCCAGAGAGTTGCATAAAGTTTGCATTTTTTATATCTGTTATCAGCATTTTTTCTGGAAATATACTTGTCTCACTGCTAATAAAAACGATGGCTCCACTGAATTGCTGAATGTCTTTCCATAAGAAAGAAGGAGGCTTTTTTTTGGAGGGGGGGTGGTGGGGGGAGGGTGTTAGCTTATCTTCCTTATCTTGAAGTTGTTTTTCAAGCCAGAATGTCACAATATAATTGGGGGAGAAGCCTTCACGCAACTTGCAAACAAGGTGAAAATGGAGTATTTGTAACGATTCTTTTCCAAAAAAGAGATGGAACAGGGGAATGCTGACATTGCTTTACTTTTGCCAAAGGCTGCCAGTGCTCAGAGGGAATAAGCTATTCAGCTGGCGAAAAAGTGCTGAACAAACACTGAAGGAGCTAAAGGGATACTCCCAATCATGATATACTTGCTTTTCACTCTATTTCTTGACCCCCTCTAATGCCTTCCTTTCACCCACTACCCCCAGAAAAAAAAAAAAGGGGGGGTGAGGGAGGGGTTTGAGGAGGGAAAGAAGAAAAGAACACACAAGACAGGTTGGATTAAAACAGTAGCAAGAGGAATTGTTGGGTCCTGAGAGCTGGCATGGGGTATTAGTATTTTGTAACCTGAGCTGCCATGTGACTAGAGCCAGGCAATAAAATAAGTCTCCTACCAGCCCTCCTGTTTGTTCAACTTTATTATATGGTGTCAGTAGAGAACTACTTTCTTTGGCAAAAATTTAGCAAATGAAGCCACCTGAATCATTAAATCCTGAAGGAAATCTGGCAGGGAACTGGAGGAGCTTGTTGCTGAGCTTCCAAGTTTTCCTGGAAGCGAGCTTGTAGTGAAGAGAAAGGGAGAAGGTTTCGCCTTCTCCTCTCGTAAATGGGGTGGGAGGGGCAGGAGGCAGAAAAACAGAATTATTAGAAGTGAGTTAAATTCTTGTTCAACCTTAGCAGAGGCTGGCAAAGATATGTTTGAATTAGCTAGAAAAGATGACTCCTTGTTACGGACTGTCACACATACACGCACATTCAGCCGCTGCTCACCACAGTGAGCACAAACGTAATAACATGCTGTAAATTACAGTTTGCTCACCACAGTGCTCAAGATGAGTTAATAACAGATAATGGCTCACAATTCACAAGTGGATCATTCTGGTAATTCTCTTTGATCTGTAAGTTCAAGTATACCACATCAGAGTATGGCTGTGCACAGGAAAAAAGAGTCAGTGCTACAGCAAAACCCCAGGAACAGCTTCCCTCTGACTCTCCCTTACCCCCCTCTACAAGTCTATCATTAGCACTGTAAAAACAGAGATGCACACCTCGCTGCCTTACTGGCCTCACCAGATCTGAGATTAATGGGCAAAGAAAAAGCCTCCGAGAGCCAACATTGCACCGCAGCTGGTTGGGCAGAAAGACTGTTAACCCTGCAGTAGCTACCAAAACATCCCTGAGCTCTGCGCTGGGAATATAAAGAAAAAAAGTTCTAACTACAGCAGGAAAAGTTCATGTTTTTTCCCAGTGGTAGGTAGATTTCCCGTGAAGCAATAAGCAGTTGACATAGCTACAGGTGAACGTCAGTCCTCAGATCAGGTCTTAACCTTCTTTAGAAGTGTCCCTTGTGAGAAGAAAGAAAGGACGTGCAAAAGAACAATGATCAGAAAGCTGTTGAACAAGGTAAGATGCACGTGCACAAAGTGGTATTCTTTGCCAGATCAGCCAGTAGGCATGAAAAAGAGATTCGGAATACTTCATAGGTTCAGAGAACTAAACAAGGTGTTCTAGAAAGATCTTTCTGAGGCCAGGATATGCCACCAGAAAGCTGCTGAGCCCCCGCTGAGAAGGCCAACTTCCAAAGAGAAGCTCTATCCAAAAAAACAGGTGTTATCTCACACCTTGGGAACCAGTTCATGTACCCTGAGCTCTTCCTCAAACTTTTCTGTTGATCTTAGTGAATTCCTCTTCTGTTATTTAATAATATGTTTTATTTTGACTAAATGAGTTTCAAAGATAGTTTAAGTGCAACCTTGAGTTCAACAGGCACTGACTTTCCTTGTGTTAATAGTGATTTAAACTTTATGAGGGAGACCAGGAAACAGAGATGTTTCTTAAAACTCTGATGTCCCACATTGCTATTGTTTTGCAAACCAAAGTCTACCTGGAGTGGGACACAAGAAGATTGTTGGCAAAGGGTGTCATGAGTTCATCTGGATTTTAGAAAACTTCTCTCTCAGGAAACAGAAGGGATGTGTATTTACTGCGTTGTTAAGCGACTCACACATGCTCAAAATGTTTCTGTGACAAGCTTCCATCTCACACAAAAATGGGGG